>JAENPR010000707.1:0-329903 GCA_018135685.1 Themeda triandra | reverse complement strand
ACCAAAGTTCAAGGAATGGCTACTTTTTATATATGTATATATAGTCGTCACCTGTGATCTAATAATAAAAAGAAAAACGCTTTTATACTAGTATCATTTACAGTATAAATTGGCACGATAAATATATGAAAATAATAGTATATATTCTGTGCTACATACAAGTTGTATGCGTGTGTGTCTCAATTGTCAATGTTGCGCAAATGTCGTTTCCATCTACTCATTTACGCGTGAACTAGCTCTTGACCGTGCTCAATTACATTGGTTCATTTCATGCTTCTTTTTTTTTTTTTTTTGGAAGGCCTAGTTCAGGTGCACATACACCTTTGTGTTTATGTGAGCTGTGATACTGTCGTCACTTTAATTTGCCCCTCCGTATTGCCATCCTTTCATCCCACGGTTTCATTTCCCTACCACGAAGGGGAGGGCTTTGACTCAGTCCAGCCCATTTGATAGCCAAACGAAGGCACAGCTGTTGACAAGAACAGTATAGTTAGAACTGCAACTGTGACTTCCAGAGACACAAACACAAGAAATGAAATGGGAGGAGACTAGTAGTAGGAAACGACTACTTGGTTGTTTAGGCAGACCAAGGCAGAAATGGTAGCCAGACACCAAACCCTACACATGCGTGTACCTTAAAATTTCTAAAAAAATTATAGAACTGCAATCACCAAGATTTAAACCTAATGGGTAGCGTCACTGGACCACGTGCCCATTCACGGATTTGCTCCCTACCCACCGCTTGATAAGCCCTAGCTGCTATATTGAGGTGCCTCATGGTCGGTGTGTGATCGAGTTGAGGATACGTATGGTGGTTTGTAGATTGTTTCGATCTTCTTTAGTAGTGTACACCATATGCTACTTGTAACGAAGAGATGTGATGGTACATGGGAACCTCTATCGGGCTTTGTTTAGATTGCTTCCAAATTTCAAATTTGTACACACTCTTTCCATCACATCGAATATTTGAACACATGCATGAAACATTAAATATAGGTAAAAAAATACTAATTGCTCAGTATGTTTGTAAATCACGAGACGAATCTTTTAAATCTAGTTAGTATATAATTAGACACTAAGCTAATTGGCAGCTATAAACAAAAGTGTTACGGTAGTAAAATTTCTCCAAATTTGCAATCTAACTGCGACGACCAGCTGCAGTGCAGCCTGCAGCGCCTAGCTGCAGCTGCCCGTGAGACGCATCACCATACCACAGAGTAGATGACGAGATGCAAGCGAGGAGTGATGACGTGGCCCTGCATGCGCACACCCCGGACCCGACGCATCACTGGTACTTGTCTTATCGGGGAGAACATGAGGTATGCTCTCTGAAGTCACGGCAGCTGCTGTGATTGAGAAAGTGACGATGCTAGAAGCACGGGATGACATTTGTACCACAATTAAGATACTAGAGTAACAGGAGTGCGAGATCCAGGGCGTGTTTGCGGGGGTGGCCCGTGGGCCAAATTGCGCCCGCCGGGTGCAACCCCTGTTGTTTGTGCACCTGGCCCAGAATCTGGCCCGGCTCCCGGGAGCCAAAATCGACGCCTCCGCCGGGCCCTGGAGAAACGCCCGGAGGGTTCGTTTCTCGAGCTTCGCTCCGCGCGGCGCTTCGCGGCGAAATCGGGGCGGCGCGGTGGTTTTCGGGGTGGCTGCGCGGGCTCCCGCGGGAAGGTGAAACTTCCGCGCGCGCAACCGCCTCCAATCCCGCCGCGCGGGAAGCTTTGCCGCCGCGCGTGAACCCTATCCGCCGGCGTTTTCCTCTCGCCTTTATAAGGGCCGCCGCTCCGCTCCTCCCCTTCCCCGCCACTCACTCGTTCCCCTTCCACCTCGCTCGTGAGAGACCGGCCGCGAGCTCGTGGGTTTAAGGCGGCGCGACCTCCGGGCGAGTTCCCCTCCGTCGGTGACCTCTTGCTTCTGCTTGGTACTCCGAGGCAGTGGTCTTCTTCCCTAACTCCGACCCCATCTGCTTCATTTTGAGGCCGTCTCGCTTCCTCTACTTCCAGATCTGCTTCTTCTACTTCGAGTTCTGCTTCCTCTTTTTCCAGTCCACCCCGAGCCCTAAGGTGAAATCCCCTACCTCTGTTTTTGCTGGATGCGCCTTGTGTTAGGGTTTCGGCCGTTGTCATGTTCTTGGTCCGATTCATGTTAGGGTTTACTGTTTCTGGTCATGTTGTTGTTCTGCTTTTACTTTTCATGGTTGTTCTGCTCATATTTGTTATGTTGTAGTTACAAATGTTGTTCTTGTTCTTCTTGTTCATATGTTCAGAGATGATGTTGATGATACTGCTTTTTTACTTTATGTTGAAATGTGGTCGATGATGTTGTCCTCTGTGTGCCTTTGGGAGGCATCGGCCCACGATGTAGCCGTGCACTCATTTGTTTACTCATGTCACCAACTAGCGAGACGCCATAGCGAGGTCCGATAATGCATTTCTTGTTTATACTTATATGCTTGTAGATGGATCCCTCTTTGAGTCGTGAGCGAGATGTGTAGGCGGGCCGCTACCTTGACTCATTGTTATGGTTTCATTTGTATCCGGTAAATGGTGAAAAGGAAACATCCACGAACCCGGTTTCTTGATGAAACCCCATTTGACCACCCGACCCTTGCACTAATTAGAGATGAAAATGAGCAACACGAATGAGGACTCTTAGGATGATTTACCGATGCAACGATGCGAGTGCATTGCCATGATTAGGATGAGGAGAGGCCTTTTTTATGAGTTAGTCAAAACTTTTAGGGAGAGGAACTTGGTGAGTGATAGGGAGGGGGTGTCAGTTGAAGAGCAGGTTGCCATGTTCTTGCATGTAGTTGGCCACAACCAAAGGTTCAGAGTTGTCCACCAGTCCTTTAGGAGGTCAATCCAAACTGTGCACAGACACTTCCACCAGGTTTTGTATGCAGTTGGTGTGCACTAGATGATGGCATTGTTGGCCAGGAGGGGGTTGACTGTAGAGATGTATAGTTCCTCCACCCCCCTCACTCACTCTCTCATCTTTTGTCCATAGCTGGCTTTTGTGCAGTCTTCTTCTTTTGACACCTGACCCTTGGTGGTGTAGTTTGGCAGGGAGTGTGGGTAACAACAAGTAAGGATGTGGGAAAGATTACAGCCCTTAGCAATTGGGTTGAACAAGTTATTGTAAGAACTTATTGTAGCCTCTGTTGGCTACTTATATTTCAATGCTTAGTACTACTTTGTTTTCACATATCTTTATTGTTGTTGGTTTGTGTCTTCATGTTTGGTGGTATATGAATGTGGGATATGAATGGCCTATGATGCAAATAAATTTGTTGAGGTGGCTACCTTCTTTTCTGTTGGTTTTGGTGTCTTCATTTGTTCTTTATGGCTGCAATGAACCACACATGTTTGTTGCACTCTTTAGCAACAACATCTTCTTTGATGGGTGATGGTGAGAGTGCAATGGACTTGCAGGTTCTATTGCTGCCATCTACTGCTTTTTCCATTTGCCTTTCCTTTTGCTACTTGCTAAATTGGTAGCCACCAATGACTAAACGAGAAAAAATCCACCATATATGACAGTGAGGCCAATGTTTACGTGTTTGGCCGATGATGTCGATTTCTTTTTGGAACATGTTGGTCTTGTACATCGGTGAGGGATTGGGGTCACCGATTTGTGTCATAACTAATCGGAGATCTTCAATTCCGCACTCATGTGCGATATCACTCACTCTTGGCTTGATCGGCGAGGCATGCTTGCATTGAGAAAACTAAATACAGTTGCATGCTGTCTTCTTTCAGACAATGGCACCTTGCTATGTGGTTTTTGAGGGAAAGAAACCTGGCATCTATTCCGGCTGGCATGAGTGTGCTAAGTATGTGCTTCATGAGAAAGGGCTATCTATGAGAAGTTTAAGAACTATGATGATGCTCTTAGAGCTTTCACGAGAAAGGGTTCCTGGTCCACCTCTTTTGTTACCAAATGATGGCACTGCTGCTCCTCCTAATGTATCTCTATTGCTGTTGGCCGACAATTCTAATCCTGATGGTAAGCAGGGGGGGTGGAAAAATGTGGTCATCTTGATCCTGGTGGTGCTTGTGGTGGCACTTGTATGCTACCTGTTGTTCATGTGCAAAAAGTGAAATTGGTGGGTTAATTAGGCCGATGATGACTACATAAATATGTTATCTAGCTGGTATGTGAACTAGTGAACTATTTGTACGAGGCCACGATTGTGTTTTGCTACATTGTTCATGATCAACCTGCAAACTCTTGTCATTGTTATCTATTCCATGTTTGAATTCTGCTATGTCTTTGCCACAGGCACGGCCACCACCGGCCATCGGCCAAACACAATCTCAGTTTGGTAGTTGGTGGCGGTTGGTGGCAGTTGGGTTCTCAGCCCGGCTGAGCTATGAGTCACAAACACAATCTCAGTTGGGCCGGGCTCGTTTGGTACATGCAACGCAAATAAGGTGACTTGCACCAGTTGAGACCGGCCTTCTCGGGCCTGCCTCTGTTGGGCCAGCCTGGCCGGCACGGGCCAGGTGCGCAAACACGCCCCCAGAGAACGGACGCAGCTGCGTTGCACACGTAGCCTAGCTCTGATCGAGCTTGCTGACTGAAGCTTGTGGTGGTGTACGTTTTTTTTTGAAACAATGGTGGTGTACGTTATAGCGGGCGCGTTTCGACACGTGGCCCCCGCGACGCCTCGATGCATTCCCCTGCAAACTCGTATGGTACCGATATGTTGCTGGTCACGTGGATGGACTACCAACGAAATCTGAGGCCCTGGTTTCCGCACGCACGTACAGTACTCGAGACCTCGGCACAACTGTCGTTGGCGCTGCACGTGTTGAAGTTGCGGGACACGTGGCTTAACGCGCAGCCAGGCTGCATCGAATCTTTTCCAGACACATATGCACGGTAGTGCAAGGCTGCAAGCCGGAGAGCCGGCAGGCAGGTTGTGTAACCAAAGATTCGGTTAGCAACTCCTACAGAAAATTAGAGATGGTTGTATAACCGGTGTGTGCTTTATTGTAAATAGAGCCAGCTGCTATGAGTATCGTTCATTCCCTCTGTTCTTGTTTTTTTTTTCTTGATTAAGTATCACTCCTTCTTCATTACATTCGATTTATTTGGTGAATGGTGAGTAGAGTAACAATAATTTAAGAAATAAAAATTGTATTGCTTAGTACTTGTATATATACTTCTGAATTGCGTGGTAAATTTACGAGCTCTGACCTAATTACTAAATAATTTTTATTGTTGCGATTTTCACAAAGTTCAGCCGATTTATGAAAATAATAATTTACGAAAATAATAAAATAGCAGAAAATTGAAAAAAAGGTGTCACGGGCCGACTTCGTTCCACTCGGCCCGATCCCAGCGGCGCAAGTGACCTAGTTCGGCAAGCAGGCCGGCTCATCGAGGGGGGATTCCCGTTTTGCGTGGAGGGCCACGGCACACATGCACACCTCCTCGACAGCCCAACATGTGCTGTGTGGGCCAAAAGTCTCTAGATTATTACCGGGCGTAAGACGTGGCAGCCTATAAAACTAGGAATCCCTATAAAACTAACACACACTCCCCTGAAAAAACACTAACACACACGTTTCTGTGATTAATCGTTCATTCCCCTGTGATTAATCGTTCATTCCCTCTGTTTTCTAATTCTCCGCTCTGCTGGTTCATCTTATATTCAAGTACTATATTTTGGGTGTTGTAAAAAAAAAAGTACTGTATTTTGGGACGGTTGGTTGATTGGATTGCCCCAACACAATTGACCTATAGTTTTATAGGTTCTACAGTGTGCTAGGTACTGCACTATTATTAGTTAGCGCATTTGCGTAGACGTATGCTTCGTACAAATCTATAAGGCTCTGAGGTCAAGTAGTCTAGCGAATACGACACTAGCCTCCTTATTATATACGTATATAAGATTACCAAGAATTATATTAAATACAGAGCAAACATAATAAAAAACAAAGGAATCATTGTTGGTGGTATCCTTAAATTATTTTATAGTTGACAACCTTTTCATTTGAAATCGTTTGGATCTAACAAACTCTATTTATAATTCTTACATTTCAAATTTAAATATTATGAATTTTCTAAATAATCTCTATTGGAGAAATAACCAAAAGCAAAGTTATAGATCTTAATAAGATATAAAATATTGTGGATGAGAACTTTTTCATTTGAGATAATATATGGTCTAAAAATTACTTTGAAGTCCTCATATATTGAAATAAGAATTTTTCAAATGATCTTGCATGAAGAAACGAGCAAAAACAAAGTGGAGTTGATGGGGGCACATGTCCCTTGAGATCACTCTAAGCTTTAGCCACACCTCCCTCCTAGACTCCCAATGCTTGCGTTCGTTTCATGTGGCTCTGTACCTCGTGTGCACGCGTATGCACGTATGTGGAAAAAAACACAATCACAAATTTGGAACGGCACTCAAAGCGATGCTGCCGACAGTAGAATTAATGGTGAACGGAGTGTAGAGGTTGGCATTTTCTTTATTTTTCCTTGATAGTATAATCATTTTTTCTATCCAGTCCATTCTTAAGACACGCTCACGTGTATGTGGAGTTTTCGCTGCATTAGCTCCCTCATTTCGATCACTTCTGGATTAAATGATTCCCATATAATTTCTACGCACGTCGGCCAGACCAGGTGCTTTGTGCGGGCCCTCGCACGGGAACAGATTGACTTTAGCAACGGATTTTACACAAGAAATAGAAGTTGAGATGACCAGGTATCTGAAAATCCAACTAATGACGTCGATCGTCTTGTTTCATACAATATTTGCTATTAGTACAACGCAATAAACATAGTTTCTTCTCATTTTGATCGATGCTATTAGTACAATATTTGCTATTAGTACAACGCTATTAGTACAATATTCCCTCGTTTGAAGCTAGAAACAATTTGATCGATGCAGGCAAAGATAGGCCGAGTCAGGATTCATACCGGAGCCCACGTTCACGGCTATGTATAGTACTTGATCCATATAAATATGCACTATTCCTGTCGTTTAGTAGAATTGTGCCACGGCCAGATGCTCAGGTATTTTTTCGAACAAGGGGGGATCTGAAAGGTCACAATGGCTGGGGGGTGAATAGCCTAATAAAATTTTCTAGCAAAAGCACTAGATAACCAATTAGCAAGCTAGGCGGCAAATGTGCAAAGCTAAAGCTTCGACTACTCTATGCAAGCCGTCCTAAATAATGCAAGGCTACTCAATTTAATCGCACACTCAACAACGGTGATCAAGCTACACAATATCGGTTCACCGAAACCGAACAAGCAATTCTACCCACGGGATTTAAGCTACACAATGAGTGGTTCCCGACCGACCACAACAAGTAGTTCTACCCACGGGATTTAAACTACTCAAAGGGTGGTTCCCGACCGACCACAACAAGCAATTCTACCTTGCGGAAAGTAAAGAGATGATCGAAGGTTATACCGCCCGAAGAGTAGAAGATAGCCAATCACCGGTGTAGAAGCCAATCACCTAGAGAACTCAAGCACAAGCACAAGGAGGTCGAAGCCTCGGCAATCACAAATCAACACAATAATTTTTTACCGAGGTTCACTTGCTTCCCGGCAAGCTACTCCTCGTTGTGGCGATACACTTGCTTGGTGAGTCGCCCGCTCAATTGGCTCGGTGCCAAAGACCCCAATGGGGAGCCGCAATCTCCACACAAGACAAGGATCCACAAGCCATGAGCAATCCACTAGAGTATCCTTTCGCGAACTCCCGCGGGGAAGGATCAAGAACCCCTCACAAGAACCGGTGTGGCCTCGAACAATCTCCAACTCGAGCTCAACCACCACCCGCTGCTCCAAACCGTCTACGGTGACGGGAATCACCGAAGAGTAACAAGAATCCGCAGCTCACTCGATGAACAAGTGCCTCTAGATGCAACTCTCAATGCAAATCACTTGTTCTCACTCAAATCTCTCTCAAGATTAGCGAAGGAATCAAAGAGATGAGTGGGGGAGTGTCTCTCTTGCTCAAAGTATGCTCAGGTATGAAGAAATGGCGAAGAGAGCCTCCCCAAGCCGGCCAACCTCATATTTATAGAGCCCCTCTCGGAAAAGAGCCGTTGGAGCTCGGGCTGCTCAAGTTCCATGCGCCGGACGCGTCCTGCGCTTGATCGTCGGACGCGTCCGCCGCTCTCTGCCGCGCCGCGAGATGACCGTTGAGTTTTGAACTTGCCACGTGCCGCGTTGTCCTTCGCCGGACGCTCAACAGTGCTTCACCTGCGTCCGCCGCCCGAGTGAGTGACGCGTCCTGCGCCGCACATCAGCTTGGCCTCGTGCCCAGAGCAAGACTCGCCGGACGCGTCCGACGGCGTCCGGCCGGCGGGCGATCGCGGCCCGCCCTCCAGGAAGTTTACGGTCGACGTCCGGCCCGCGCGGACGCGTCACCTCGAGTCCGCGCATGCAACGGTTGCCCAGCCACGCGCGCGCCAATGCCCCACGCCGCCAGACGCGTCTCCGCCGAGTCCGGCGCCCGTGCCACCAGCGTCCGGCGCCTTGTGATCGTCATTTCATGCGCCAAACTTGCTCCAAATTGATCCAAACCAAATCCCTTGCCTTGTGCACTAACTCCACCGAGTGTAGTTCTCGTCTCAAGCACCGGAGTTAGTAGTACAAGCACGACCATGTCGGCAAGAGTTAGCCCTCTAGTTAGTCTCTCATGCATCATGCAAAGTCGCAACTAGAGGCACTTAGGACCGCGAATGAAACTGAGGAAACCCCTCTTGATAGTCGGTTATCGATCCTAAATGTGGTCACACTCGCTAAGTGTCTCGACCACTAAACCGGAAAGCCCTATCAAGTATACCTTCGCCTTGATCTCCCCGGGCGTTTCCATCCATCATCGGAGCTTGATCACTTCACATGTCCACCATGTTCGTCACCGTGATCACCATGCTCCATCATCCACCGTCGCGTTGCTATGTGTCTAACCACACTTAGAGCAAAGCATTAGCAACGTTTGAGGGTCATTAATTACCAAAACCAAACCAGAGCTTTCAATCTCCCCCTTTTTGGTAATTGATGACAACCCTTCGACAAGCTCACAAAGATATGGAAATTGAATTCAATATGAAATTGAATTGCTTGCCCAAGACATTTTGATCATGAATCTTGGATTGGACAAGCATTTCAATTCCGGTTTGGTAGTGGTAGCTCCCCCTACATGTGTGCATCAAATGTTTGGTCGATTTTCAAGCACACATGCATAGATGAAACTTGTGTGAGAGTTACCACAACCAAAATGGTACTAAGGTTTATAGAATTGACCTTTGAAGCGTGATACCAATCGGAGTGCGATAATAAACCTTCCTTAGCACCATGGGAATCTAGACATCCATCAAAACTCAAAATACCTCATGAGATCACATTATAAGCAAGGTGTTTGAATAAAAGAAACTCTATGTCTAGAAACCACCTATGCATGCTAGTACTTCATTTCATCAATCAAGTTCTATACTAGCAATACACCAAACAAGCATGAATATTGAATTTAGCTTGCAATGCTCCATATCATCATGAATGCACACACAATATGCAACAATTAGTCTATGAGCTTGCTCCCCCTATTTGTGTGCTCATGGTTGGGTCATATCATAAAAATTGATCCCCTTCCATTGCTCTTTGTGACTTATTTCTCCCCCTTTGTCAACAATCACCAACAAGGGTGCATAAGATGAGAGAAACAAGTCAACCAACTATGGCCAAATCTAAATCACATGCCTAGAAAATGTATCTCGGTTTGAACCAAGGGCAAGCTTCTTCACACCTCATAAGAATAAGGGTTATCTTGACCATGTTGAGATACACATCATGAGCAAGTGCTAAAGATTCAACACTAGGTTCACAAGCTCACAAACAAGTCATATGCCATCACTAGATCAAATCAAGCATAGAAACAATAGTGATGCCATATATCCTTCAAATTTATTTGATTTGCAATGAATGAGCCTAGCAAGATGCACATGTATACATGTCTACACAACTAGCAAAGGATGCATGAAATGCAACAACCAACTTTACCTTGCTATGTTGGAGGAGAGGCATGTCATATATGGGGGTGCATCAATCCATGTTGGAGAAGCTAAGTATGTTCAACTCATTCCTCAACTTGCAAAATCTTTTCTCATCAAGAGGCTTAGTGAATATGTCGGCTAGTTGATCTTCGGTGCCAATGCTTTCAATGCTCACATCTCCCTTTTGTTGATGATCTCTAATGAAGTGGTGCCTCACATCAATGTGCTTGGTTCTTGAATGTTGAACCGGATTGTTTGTCATCTTGATTGCACTTTTATTGTCACAAAACAAAGGCACATGCTTGAACTTGATCCCATAGTCCTTCAAGGTGGCTTTCATCCATAGTAATTGTGCACAACAATTCCCCGCACTAATGTACTCGGCTTCGGCGGTGGAAAGTGCCACACTATTTTGCTTCTTTGAAGACCATGATACTAGAGATCTTCCTAGCACTTGGCATGTTCCACTTGTACTCTTCCTATCAATCTTGCAACCGGCATAGTCGGAGTCGGAGTATCCAATCAACTCAAAGCTTGACCCCTTGGGATACCATAGACCAACATCTTGAGTACCCTTCAAGTATCTCAACACCCTCTTGGTTGCCGTCAAGTGACTCTCTCTTGGAGAAGATTGAAATCTTGCACACATGCACACACTAAACATGACATCCGGCCTTGAAGCGGTCACATATAGCAAGCTTCCAATCATTGATCTATATAGTTTTTGCTCAATCATCTTGCCACTATCATCAATGTCCAAGCCATCATTGGTTCCCATAGGTGTGCTAATGGCCTTAGCATCTTGCAACCCAAACTTCTTGATCATGTCCTTGATGTACTTGCCTTGACTTACAAAGGTGCCATTCTTCATTTGCTTGATTTGAAGACCAAGGAAGTAGTTCAACTCTCCAAGCATTGACATCTCAAACTCACTAGCCATCATCTTAGCAAACTCTTCACAAAAGAATTGATTTGTTGATCCAAAGATGATATCATCCACATAGATTTGCAATACAAACAAGTCATCTTCTATCTTCTTGGTGAAGAGAGTGGTGTCAACTTTTCCCATCTTGAAGCCTTTGGATATGAGAAAGTCCCTCAATCTTTCATACCATGCCCTTGGAGGTTATCGATCCTAAATGTGGTCACACTCGCTAAGTGTCTCGACCACTAAACCGGAAAGCCCTATCAAGTATACCTTCGCCTTGATCTCCCCGGAAGTTTCCATCCATCACCGGAGCTTGATCACTTCACATGTCCACCATGTTCATCACCGTGATCACCATGCTCCATCATCCACCGTCACGTTGCTATGTGTCTAACCACACTTAGAGCAAAGCATTAGCAACGTTTGAGGGTCATTAATTACCAAAACCAAACCGGAGCTTTCAGGATCCCCCATTTCCATTACTCATCATAACGGAAATACAAGCAGGTTTTTAGACATGTTCGAAGAAAAAGGAGAAGGGCCCGAACAGTTTGGCAGATTAACACAAAACACGGCATACATATGCCACCAACCAGACGCACGCGAGGCGGTAAAAGGAACAAAGTTTTTGAGCGAAAGCCTCGAAATGCGGGATGAAGTTACGGCCTAAAAAAGCGGCATCGATCGGTCCTTCTCCAGCTCCTTCGGCCGAGCCCTTCGCTGGACTCCTCTGCTGATCTTGCCATCGGCTTCTTCATCGTTAGCTTCATCTCCGGCGGTGATCCTCGGCTGCCCATGGCCCCGGTTCTGCGATTCGAGATTCACCGCAAACTTGTATATTGCATCCACTCCTTGTAACATAGTCTTTGTGTCATCTGACTTTAGCAGACCTGCCCAATGTCTCATTAGTGAACAAGCATGACTAATGATAGATAAAGGATTTTTCATTTGTTTCCTTTCAAAACATATGCTATTTCGCATCTTCCAAATCGCCCAGCAAATACTAGCAATGCCAATAGCATTGAACAGTTCTGCCTTAGGCATCCATTTCCTACACCGTGGCCAACATTGTTCAAAGGAACCTGGCACATCACACTCTCCAATGCTAGTAGCAATTGTCACCCAAATACATCTAGCAGTAAAGCAAGTAAATAAAAGATGGTCTACAGTTTCGATTGATCACGAAGCAGCAAGTGGGATGACCAGCCCATTGCCTTTTAATCATATTTTCTTTGGTAAGAATAGCCTTATTAGCTACCAGCCACAAAAAGATTTTCATTTTAGGGGGGATTTTACTTTTCCGGATGTGTGAGAAAGAAGGACCATTGTCATTTTTGGTTAGTGCATTATAGGCAGATTTGATCGAGAAAATCTTTTTCTCCCCAAACCTCCACATTATCTGGTCCTCTCTATCAGAGAACTGGACCTGAGAAATATCAGTAAGGATTTTCTGCCATTGAGCATCTGGCTCAGGGGTTAACCATCTACAGAAAGTTATACCAGCTGTATCATCTTTCAATTGGTTCACCTTTATATCTTTCTGATCACACAATTTGTACAGATCAGGGAAAAGTTTTGACAAAGGTTCATCATATAACCACCTGTCCACCAAAAACTAGTTTTTTCACCATTCATCACCTGGATTTTTCTACCCTGCGGGTATATATCTTTGATTTTAAGCGGATCGAGACCACACAGAGAATCATTTTGTTTATGTTTGACACAATTAATGGAGTCCTTTTTTAGATATTTGAAATTGATGATTCTTTGCCATAGACCACTTTCCTTTTCCAGTTTCCACCACCATATGCATAGGAGGCTTATATTCATCAAGTTAATATCTTTGATCCCCAATCCCCCTGTTGGGATTTCTTAGCGCAATCACTAGAATTGTTACATCCCAGTGGTCACTCCAAGAAACGCCAGGGTTGATAGTCGTGTTCCAAAGATATTATCTGCAAGCGCACGGATCTATCATTGTAGCATTTCACCCGGAGTATGTCAGGGTATCGTTATTTATATTTTCACAAAGGAAGGCATGGTGTAAAATAGTTCTAGCACATGGATATGGTACTTCACATCATCGAAATGAGCCTTAGTGCTATGCAGCGGTAAGATAAATGGTAATTTGAGGATAGTGGACACACACTTGGTCTTCACTCAAGGATAAAGAGAAATAAGGAATAAAAGAAACGGAAAGAATAAAGAATAAATCTCTTTGGAGCTGGTTGGTCGTATGTTGCTAAGCGAAGGTTAGCTAAGTCACATGTTATACGGGGTTAGAGACAAGTCGAGCCTAAAGTAACGGGAGACCCCGCGGGCGGTGATGCCGGCCCGATAGAGGCATTTACGAACTCCTACACGACATACGGACGTGGGGGATTACAAGGGACGGACATGGCTGTCACCACCTGCCGCCTACCCCTCAACCGTGGCATGCCGTCATATTCGAAGGCCCTCTCGTATCCGGACACCACGCCCGCATACTAAGGAACTACCTATGCTCCCCCAGGACTCCCACCCTACGGATGGACGAGCTAGAACATAGGCAAACCCGAAAGAACATCGAACCGTTACTCCACTCTCCTCAGAGACTCTAATCCTATAGAACATATGAACGATGAAGAACAGGGATGAACATGCTATGAACTGATCATATGAACTAGGCTCTAGTTCATATGCACCGACATGAACATGATCACAACTATGCTCTAGTTCATACACTAAGCAACATATAAAGTACAAGAACTTGAACAAGGAAGAAGACTCCATAGAGATTTACCAAGATGTATCTCTTCTTCCTAGGAGACAAGCTCTCCTTGGTAGCTTTCCTAGCTCCAACTACTAGCTCTAAGCTAAGGAACAAGTGGAGGTGAGGGAGAGAGAGACCAAATGAATTGTGTGTGTTGAATTCCTTTTCATCTCCCCTTTTATATGTGTGAGGAGGTCGGTTTGAGCCTGATTAGGCAGGTACACCAGTGCACCGCCCTCCTTAGCATTGAATGAACCGACCTCCACCGGCCGGCCCCACCTGGCAGCCTGGGTGGCGCGAGCACGCCCCTGGCGCGGCCGCGCCAGGGTGCCGCCCCCCCCCTGACCGCCTTCGGGTGGTCGGTTGTGGAGTGGGCCTGGGTCGTGCTGGTTTGGTGTTTTGGCCCAATCTGGTCCCGAGGTGGCCCTTCTCCTCTTGGGGTGGTTTGGCGCTTTCCAGAAAGCACCTTTTTGATGTTTAATCCCTGCACTTTTACATGATTCCTGCAATGACAATATATTTCCTAGTGCACGTGGATTTGGGTTAGTTGCACATGTATATGCATATAGGAATATATAATTCACCCTTTTTCATGTCTAATTGGCGGTATAAAATCATCGATAAGGACCGCCAATAAGATCCCCCAAGCTTACCCTTTGCTCGTCCCGAGCAAAGCTCAGCCTTAGGTTGTTGATCAGGAGTTGCTACTATGCCGATCATGTGTCAAATGTACCAAGCGTATATGCAAGATTTCTACCAGAATTTGAATAAATCGGCATGACTGCTCACCCTGTTATTATCTCAAGACAAAATAGGGCTTTCCAGCTTTCTCGAGTCTTGGGATATTGCAAGATAAAACAGATTCACAAGCGTTGCTTATCATCTACCCAAGATCAACCAAGTCTCTGGAGGTTTTGAAAGTTTTGTAAAAGAAACTCAAGTTCCTCGAATGATTTTATCAATTGCTCAAAAGTGTTTGTACCTCACCAAAGGCATTGTGCTTTTTGCCTTTCTATCTAACCTACTACTATGGCTGAGAGTGGAGTTTTGGGTAGGTATGAAAGGTGGCTATGCTTTGATCACATAGAGTTGGTGAAGGCAAAGAACGAACCGTCCGAAGATTAAGACCATACACTTTGATTGAGATTTGTGCAAGTGTGTGAGGGTGAATGATTCCTATCTCTAAATGTTTTTGGTACTTCAGGCATCATGACTCCTCTTTGTTGGTGGAAGAGAAATTTGAGAGAGTATGGGCTTGATTCAAAAAACTAAGATCTTTCTTTTCTTTCTTTCTTTTCTTTTTTTTTCTTTTCTCTTTTTTTTTTTGAATGGGAGACTAACTGGGATTCCCGTTTGTCTACTTTGAAGCTTCATTGTTTGCCCCTTGGCATTCATCATCATTTTTTTTAAGAGATGCTAATGCCCAATACTCTCTTTTGGGTGCGATGAAGATTTTTTGGCGAGAAGGAGTCATGACGAAGACAAGAAGTAGTTTTTGATGAATGATGAGTAGGGGATGCGCGATCCTCAATGTAAGGGTCGGCATGCTTTTGTTTTGAAGAAGGTGCGCAACTCTAGGGTCAAGAGTTGGCATATTTGGGTGGATTGGATGAGAAGTTAGGTTGCGCGACTCGCAGTGTACGGGTCGGCAAAATTATTTGGTGGGTGCAAGTGAATCTCAATCATGAGTGTAAGACCATAATCTTGCGGAGGTTACAGACTTCTAGTGATCAAGCATCATATGACGACTGGGTTTTTGAAAGAGTTTGACAGCTACGTCATATGGCCTTGGTAGGTATTTCAAGATCATTGAGGAACTTTTGTTTTGATAGTTTTGAAAATAAAACTCCGGAAGTCAGGTTTTCACCCAGGACAGAGTCATAGCGTTGCTCGTGGCACTATATTGTACCCGGCAATAACTTAGACAGGGTCTAGCCTATGCAACCCACTAAGCTCAAGTTTTCAAGGATAAGACATTTTTAGCCAATAAACTCAAACTTAGGAGAAAGCCTGATTATAAACAAGGTACAAGCGAGTCACGAGACAGAGCAACTTTTCATCATTTCAACAAGGGTAGGATTAAATATTTCTATGATGCATATGTATAGAAAATGACGAAGCATTTTTTTATATAAGTCTGTGTTAGTGTGGTACATACCTCTTATTGGGGGTCCTCCCCCAAGCTTGCTTGGAAACGGCCCCCTAAGAATTATTCTGAGGTAACAACTTTATTTTATTTTATTTGGAGTCTGTCGTCAGGATTTCCTTATGATTGAGGACCATCCTGCAAGGTTAGCTCATAGCATACTACTAATATTCCTACTAGTAATCTGTCTCAATGATCGACAAGTCGACCAAGGTAAACTAGCAACCTAAGCACCATGCTCAAGCTACAAGTTTATGGAACATGCTAAGCTTGCACAAGTTCCAAAACGTCAAACTAAGCGGGAACAGGGGTAGCAAGATAGAACTTTATTTGACAGACTAGGCAAACATAAATGAAATGAAATACTTATTAAAAGATAACTTACCGATTATCCTGTCGGTCAGGGCTCACAGTTTATAGTCCGTGATGCAAGACTTCTTCTCCTGCTCAATTTGAGCCTGATGATGAGGCATCCATCTCAGGAGAGGTAGACGGGGTGCCTGTTGACACGGTTTTTGGCTCACCGACAATATGTGCAATATTTTTGCAGTGAATAAATGTAAATAATATATGGGGTCAAATTCCATATAAATAAGAAATGAATAATAAGAGAAATGCATGATCTTGGCCATAAAATTTGGTGCATCCAAGTATGCACAACACATGCAAAAGCATGTGCAAATATGGCCTTCATATATTGTATGCCATTGCCATATATATACTCAGGTGAATACGTGGAAGAAAATGTTTTACATTCCATGCATAAATGATCTATCAAGAAAAAGAAAAGGAGAAAGAAAGAATAACGAAAAAGAAAAGAGGATATTTACGTACATATATGCACGAGTATGACTATGCCTGGACAAGCACATACCTTGGCAAAACCAAAATGAGGTAACAAAAGTATGGCCTATCTCCCCGTATATATATACGTGATTGCATATACTCATATGCTCCAATAAAGTTATGGTCTATGCAACACGTACGTGTGTGTCATATATACGCGTATATACGTGGTAAGTATATAGCACACTCACGTATGCACACAGGCCAGGAAATAAGCTACTTCCTGTTTTCCTTAAATTCTTTACAAATAAAAAATAATCCAAATGTCAGTTGTTGCCAGGTAAAGAGGCGGCGCTCCTGAGCGTGCTTCAAGCATTCAAACAGAGTCAAGCTCGTCAGGCCTCCTATTCGCTTCCGCCTTGGCCAGGCTCATGGAAAACCGCTCTGACCAAATTCAAATGAAGCCACGATCTTGTGTGCCTAGCCAGCGCGCGATGATGCAAAGAGGAGCGCCAGACGATGCTTATGGCGGTCATTTGAATTCAAATAAGAAGAGCGCAAATCTGCAGGCAACCGTTCCCGCCGCCGGCCGGCATCATTATCGCTAACACAAAATCAAACGAGAACGCGCCAAGTATGCCTGGCAACCACTCCCGCCGGCACCGCTTGACCATGTCATTAGCAAATACGAATTTGAAACTCTGGGAGCGCCAAGCAGCCTTGGCAACCACTCCCGCTGCTACACACTTGAACGCAATTCAAAACATAGGAACCGCTGGCCGCTCTTGCTCTATAAATAGCAAGCCACAGCGCATGGTTCAGGCCCCCGCTCTCCAGATCGCATACTGCCGCCAGGCTGCCTCCATATACGCTCATACGCCGTAGTGCCGCCAGGCTGCCCACATACGCCGCTGCTGCTCTCATCTAGCCAACAACTGCAAGAGGCTACTGCTGCCGTCCCGGGATACGCACGCTGTCGTCGCTGCACGCCGGAGTCCTGTGAAGGTGAGCAGCGCATCATGGCGCTTTCCTGATCCCTTCCCTCCTATCTTCATCTCCGCGGCGCTCGGCAACAACAACATCTTCACGGCTCCACGGCGTCGGCAACAACCTCTTCATCAACACCATGATCAAGGCCTCATGTGCAGCTTCACTCTCTTGAGTTAGTTGCCATGAGATGTTTCAAGGCCCCATGCCAGATTTGTCTTGCAAACTGGATAGGGAAGAGCCTTGTTCTCATGAACAAGAGCTATGCTCATCATCGCCTACATGTTCAAGGCCTCATATGCGGCTTGGCTCCATCGAGCAAGTTCCCATGAGATGTATCAAGGCTCCATGCCGGATTTGTCGCACAAACCGGACAGGAAGAGCCTTGTTCCTAGAACAAGAGCTAAAACCACCATGTGCAAGGATGCTCGTCGCTGTACTCCGTGCATGGTCCAGATCAACAAGGAACCGTCGCCTCGAGTTGCATGAAAGAAAATACAAATCCATGCCAAAGTGCTGCCCAAAAGCAGTCATACATGATCTATATGCAATCCTGTCAACAGTTAGCTTTTCTATATAAAGTAGCTAACTAGCGGTTGCATGTATATATGTATACTGAATCAGCCATGTATAGCAAATTTACTAGCTGTTACGTGTTCATGTTTCCGTATATGGAGTCATTCATGCATTGCATATCCAAAACCTGAATGTGTATATATCCACCGTACATATACATTCGGTTCATCCTAGCCAAGATAAGTAAAGGCTAAAAATTGTACAACTGTCGTTGCATGCTAGCCATGAGACCTCGGTTCCAAAAATAGTGAGAATCCTCTGTTTGGGCATGCAAAGTCCCTGCCGGATTCATAAATCTAGTATGTGTGTCTACGTCTTGCATATAGGCGAAGTCACGATGCATATTCTTATTCAACATAAATCATGTAGTGATAAAATTAGATGGTGACTTTGTGGTTACTATCTTCGCCAAGCTTAGATGATAAAATAATATCCTCTTCATGTGTTTAGGTGACCTTCGAATAAACCTATGCCTTAAACAAAATTAGTTCTAGCATGCCAAATACCATGCCATAGCCCATAATGCTGCTTTATTAGCCGCGGCCTCATAATAAAATAAAATATAACAAAATATATCATCAATACGTGAACTAGGCATTGGCATGTCTATCACGACTTAAAGTCTCATAGATATACCTCATGTAGGCCTTGCCGGCTGGCTGTCATGCAGTCCAGCTAACTCAAATCTTGTAACTTAGTTAGACTGCACTCATATACAGTTACGTCTAGCTAGCAAGTTAAATTGAGCCAAAGTCCAATCGATAGCATCATACATGCTAATCCATTGCCAAATACTATGTCATAAAGCATATGTGATAAGCTAAATTAATTGTGTATGCCGTGGCCAAACCCAACCTACACAATATTAGGGCTTGGCAAGACGAACGTCTTTGCTCCATGCTAAACAAAACCTTGCACCATATATACGCTGAGTGCGCTCTCCCCTATGTGTCAAAATATAACAAATCAATGATCTTCTATGATCCAAGTCAACCATGTTAAATCATACACAAATTCCATGTATAAGTGTCGCACCTCATATAGTGCGTCGATCAAACACATACGCCTTGGTCTTCCAAAGAGACCCAAGCAAGCTAGTTATATATCGCTCATATCCAAGGAGTGTGCATTAGCTTACCTGAAACAAACTTATGGCATGGTCAGAAGATATGACGATCATCATGTCCAGGTCTATGCCCAGCATGCATATACATCCATCTACGACTACAAGACATTTAGGATCATTGTTTTCCTTTTTGTAGTTTGTAGTAGGAAGCCATATGATGTAATCTTCATTTTCCATGTAGTCATGTTGGAACTCTTAATCAGGGGTTTTCTCTTCGGAGATGTAATTAACATAATTTTTATGAAAATATAAGAATTATGGAAGTATGGACTCGCAATACTGTTCTTTTACATTATCCCATTTAAATTTATATTTGTCTCTCCGACGGAGGCGGGTCATTAGCCGCCCGTTTCCCCGCCATCGATTAAAAGCACGCCTAGGTGGGACATACTTCTCCCCTCTTCTTTGAGTTCCAACATGTTTGCAACATATGGCTTTGACCTAAAATGTCAAATGAAATTATACTATATACATACATATTTGCAATCAAGAAAACTCATATACGGTTTTCTCATATGAAGGTATGGCTGGACGTGTGCAAGAGTTCGTCACCATCCGCATTGGTTCCCTTTGGGTCGATGTTCCCATGGGTCCCGCTCAAGTCTCCAACAGCGCAAACTCGCTCAACACCACAGCTGCATCTCCTGCTGTGGTCACTCAAGACCAAGAGGTCAACTCCAAGCCTGTGGAGGGCTTCACTCCTGTCCTGTCCAAAGCTGCCAAGCGGAGGGCAAGAAGGGTGGCTGCCAAAGCAAGGATGGCAGCCTCCAATGAACATGCTACTAGCTGGCACAAGGCCATGCCTACCAGCTCGGTAGCTCCTGGCTCTTCCAAGCCCAAGGGCGTCAAGCCCTCAAGCTCCTAGGTGGCGCCAAGTTTCCGCCCCATCACGCTGGGGGAATGGCCTGTTTGTGCCAAAAAGGCACCATCTCCCAAGCCGACTTCGCCAAGGATGTCCTCAACATCAACCCCAAAGATAAAGGGGGCGATGCCATCGTCTGCCACTCCTGTCTCAGGCATATTGGGGGCATCACCAATGAAGACTGCTCCAACCACAACTCTCCCACCTCCAAGTAGGGGGATAGTCTTTGCAAGGATTCTCCTCAAAACCCACAACCACGCAACAAGGAAACAACTTCTATTAGCAAAGGGAAGGCCGTGGTGACAGAAAATAATTCATCATCCAAGCCCGATGACAACCCCTCTCACTCCATGGACCAAGAAAAGACGTTCATGGTCAGTGGGAATGAAATCCTAGTCACAGTCACTTCCTCAACCACAACAGTGGAGCACTTCCTGCAGGATGTCCGGAGCAAGGAGTCTAAGACCCTCATTGTTGGTTTAGACACTGAGTGGTTTGAGTGGGACCACAAGAAAATAGCCCTTATTTAGATATGTGTTGGCAAGAAATGTCTTCTTTTCAAGGTTGGCCACGCCGGCATCATCCCCGATGATCTCAGAAGTTTCCTTGTGGACGAAGACCATGTTTTCGTTGGCGTGGCAATCGCTAACGACCTGGATCGGCTACGGGAAGGTCACCAAATTGAACTTTCTAACAAGGTAGAGCTGCAAGCCATGGTGCCATTCATAATACCAGGCAAGCATTGGGACAATGTGCCAAGCCTTGCGACCCTCGCACAAGTGTTGTTGGGTGTGTCTGTGGAAGGAAAAGGTGCAAGGCTCCGTTATAAAGATTGGGATAATGAGCTCTGACAGAGACAACCAAATCAAGTATGCGTGCACCGATGTTGTCGTGCCATACATGATCGGGGATATGTTGCGGAATGAGTATGGTTGTAATCTTCATTTCATGCGGTCTCTAACCTTAGCTCCAACTCTTTGGATGACATTGAAGATGTTGGAGATCAACAAGTACATTTGTGTTTTATTGAGAACCAACAGAGACAAAAAGAATCTACACTTGCCCAACTTGCCCGGAGTGTTGCAAAGCGGAAGAAGCTGGATGTGGAATGAAGCCATTTCTCATCTTTGTGAGCCAAGCTCTCTCTAAAAAGGAAGGTACGAAGACAAGCAAGAGCTCCATAAGCAGTTGCTACGCAATCATGGCTTCCATGTTGGTAAGAGTAATGACAATAGAGGCAATCCTAAAGAGAGGGTGGAATTAAGGCAAGATAAATATCACACATCTCTTGATGACGAGGGAAAAGCTATGATGGTGGAGTCTAATTCATCATCATCCGAGAGTGACTCACACCTAAAGAAAACTCGACTTCGGGTTGAAGCCCCGGAGTTCATCCCCACGCTGGTCTATAATGCCAACAATGAATCACCCAAGCATGAGCTACGGTGGCAAGGAATTCATCTCTCCGCCAATGATATAAGGAGGGGACATGTTGATCCTGCCGCAACACTCTCTGACCCCATATCGTCAGAGGTAGAACCGTCGTGGCCTTCCATACAAGATTCCATATCTCCAAAGCGTCGCCAACGGAAGCAACGCAACATCTACGACACATGGGTTAACTTCAACAACTCAATTGACTTCATGACTAATGCACAACGTGCATATGTAGTGGATTCGATCTTGGCCCAACAAAGCAGGGAGTATCGTAGGATCCAGAATGCTGCAAGGCAAGCTTTCCAAGCTTCCATGGAGAGGACCATATGCCAGGACTTGAGAAGTTTATTGCCTGGCGCATCCACCTCTGCTGATAACATGGAAGGTGAAATCATTTGACGTGCCGAAGCACTGGCCAAATTGCCTGAATACACGGAGTTCATAAAAAAGGACTCTCGGCGAGGCAAATATGCAAAACAAGCTGCCAATGTGCGTGCAAGACGTGCCAATCTGAAGCGAAGAGAGTTAGCAATCCCGACCAATTCTACATTTAGTAGGGTACGGGGGGTGCATCGTCAAGCCATGCTGGTGGCGCCCAAAATGATATAAAAACAGCCACTCCGAGAATGGGGAGTACAACAACTATGCCTTATCAACCACCTCGTAAAAGGGTGATGAACAATCGTTCCGAAGTGTTCTCTTCCATGCCGGTGAGTGTGGAGGAAGAAGCTAGCAACACAAGTGAGGCTTCCTCAGCTTCCGCGCACTTCAAAAGGAAGAAGCCTCGCAAGCAAATTCCATTGGCCCATCGCCCTATGACCCGAAGTCAAACAAATTCTGGTAATTCACAAGATCATGGGATCTATGTAGGGTCTTATAATCCCCTATTCGATGATCATACTAATTCTGAAAATGAATTATTGGATACTGCAGGCTCGGCTGATCCAAACCCCCAAAATGGTGAAGATCCACAAGCCTCAAGTGATGATGGCGCACCTTCTCCGCATAGTGAGAGTGAGTCTGGCGAGGCTGAACAAGTGCTCGCCACCAATCATGGACAATCCGTCGAAGAGCAGATGAATCAAATGATGGCTGCTCTACAACAAAAGGAAGAAGAGTTGGCCACTCTCCGTGAGCAGGTGGCCAATGCTAGAAACAACGCCAACGATGCCTCGACTAGTCAGAATGGTCCTCATCCCCGTCCTCCACCTGAAATCACCCTGGAAAATATACAAAGGATGATTTCTGAGGGCGTAAAGGTGCAATACATGCAAACTCATTACTCCATGCGCCCAGGGTATGTTAAACCCTATCCACCGGAAGTGGACATGGTACCATTTCCAAATAACTATAGACAACCACAGTTCACCAAGTTCGATGGAACTGGGTCACCACATGAACATGTGGCTCATTTCCTTGCCGCGTGCCAAGATACGGCACACAATGGAGCCCTTCTCCTTCGCCAGTTCGTGCAAACATTGTCAGGTCCAGCTTTCACATGGTATAGCAAGTTGGCACCAGGCTCAATCCGCACATGGGAGCAAATGCAGAATTCCTTCCTAGAGCGCTTCTATAGCACTCAAAGAATGGTGGGAATCACCGAGTTAACCCAAACCATGCAAAGGCTAAATGAGAAGGCCGCAGACTTCATCAACAGGTGGAGGAATTTGAGTCTCCATTGTCCACAGCCAATCACCGAACCTGAAGCGGTTCGCATGTGTATGAACAACTTGAGTCCGGACATGGCCATTCACCTACAAGGTGTGAGACCAATAACTTTTGAAGAATTATCCCCAAAGGCTACGGACATAGAAAATTATATGCATCACCTGTCTCGTCCGCCGAGGACATTCAATAAGGCGCCATTTGACAAAAATAACCAACGAGATAAGCCCACCTCCTCAAAGCCAAAACAAATGCAAGCTATGGAGGCAACTGTGGCATCCCAAAGGTTGCAAACTGGGGGCACAGCCCCAAGAGTACCAAGCAAAGGAGGTGCACCTGCTCCTAGAAGGCCAACTCTTAGTGAGCGCCAAATCAGAAATGCACCTTCCCCGTTGAAGAAGTGGATGATCTCTTTATGGGATTGAGGGAATTGGGACTTATTGAGCTCCCTAAACCAAAGAGGCTCGAAAAAGCTTCTAAATGTGATGATCCAAATTTACGCCACTATCATCGCATCCTGGGCCATACACTTAAGGATTGCTTTGTGGTCAAGAACCCGATACGAAGCTTATAGATGATGGCACCATAGATGCCAATCAAGAAAAGAGCATGAAGAGTGGAAAGAAAATGGCTACGTCAAATGTCGCCACCTTCCAAAATGATTTGGTGAGTTGTGCAACTCCAAAAATGTGGCCAACTTATGATCAATATATGATATCACAACCTGAGCATGTTAATATGTCTTTCTCAGGATATTCAAAACAGCAAGCTAAGTGCCAGTATGAAGGCAAGGCTTTCCGTCGGTGGATCCACTCCCCAAAAGGTGGACGATCAAGTTCCCAAGGATCAAGAGAGCGTCGACAAAGAACTCTCAAGATTTGCTCTACGACGAATGATTGAAGAGGGTGAAGGCCCACGCACGCCAAAATGTCAAGAAGCGCGAGGCCGACTCCTCGAAAAGTATGATGCTGCCCCATCGAGTTTTTGAGGATGATGATGATGATTCTCTTCACTTCCCCGAAGAAGATATATTAGAAGTTGATGATGTTCAACTTAGATCGGGCCGTCAACCGCCTAGGCCATCTCCTCAACAAAGAAATCCCCCAAATGTAACTCCGAATGATGTGGTTGACCATGCTCCTAATATGTCGGTCAAATATGATGTAATCTCGCACTTGAAGAAAATACCGGCTATGTTGTCTGTGTATGATGCTTTGTGTCTTTCCTCCGATTTGCGAAAAGCATTTATTACCGCACTTTCATTCCCCGAAGATTATAGGGTTGAGGTTTCT
The DNA here is from genome assembly GCA_018135685.1 of Themeda triandra. NCBI lineage: Eukaryota > Viridiplantae > Streptophyta > Magnoliopsida > Poales > Poaceae > Themeda > Themeda triandra. The sequence continues at coordinate 305,312 of JAENPR010000707.1, read as the reverse complement.
CATGCAGAAACAAAATTATCTCGAGCTCAAAGTATCACATTTGATGATGAGGATCTGTTATTAGGAAATAAGAAGCATAACGGACCGCTTTTTATGTTTGGCGAGATTGACGATTTGCTGTTAATTGTATAATGATTGATGGTGGTTCAGCCATAAATTTGTTACCCATGCGTACTCTCAAAAAGATAGGGTATTCTAAAGGAGACTTGTGCCGCTCAAATGTTGTTATTCATGGCTTCAACCAATCAGGCCAAGAGGCATTGGGTACCATATCTCTAGTTCTGAAGTTCGAAAACTTCATGACATATGTAAAGTTTTATGTGATTGATGCGGCAACCTCATATAATGCTCTCATTGGTCGCCCATGGCTGCATGATAATGGAGTTATCCCATCTACCCTCCATCAATGCATCAAGTACAAAGCTCCTTCGGGGGACATAGTAAGGATTTTTGCGGATAAAAAGCCATTCACTACAGCAGAAACCTTCTATGCTGATGCAAAGTTCTACTTTGAGCCTGTTGATAAAGTCTCAAAGCCTAAATCAACAATACCATTAGAACAAAATATCCCAAAAATAGAAGTTGGCGAGACCTCGTCGAGGCCAAAAGATATATCGGTATATACCAAGCAACCAAAGGAAGGAAGGTGATCCAATATTTCGCACCATAAATAAGAAGCCCTCTCAAAATAGAGGTATTTCATTTCCAACTCCCTTACCTCCTTTGGTGCAACATAAAATAAAACAAGCCCAAATTGAGTGGGATGATAAAAGAAAAATGTCTACACATGTTACTTTGTTAAATAGAGATGATAAAACGTTACCTATCTCTTTATATGATGACAAAGTTCTTTACATTATGCAACAGATGGGATATGATATATCAACTGGTCCATCTCTATGTGGTGGCCGGGGCGGCTCGCACCCTTCGAAAAGATGTTGTCCCAGGCTCAACTTGATGCTCTACATCAAGATGAAGTGTTGAAAGAAGAGAAATATGGTTTAGGTTATGAAGTTAATATGACTTCGGCGAACCCCTTGATGCCACGAAGCATCTCCACAAATGGAAGATGGAAATCAACCAACCACCGATGAGTTGGAAGAAATTAATATTGGTACGGATGATGATCCCCGTCCAATATTCATTAGTAAGCATTTATCTAAAGAGAGTAAGGAAGAATACCATAAATTCCTCTCTGCAAATAGAGATGTGTTTGCTTGGTCTTATGAAGAAATGCCAGGTCTAGATCCTGCGGTGGTGGTACATAAATTGGCTGTCAGCAAGGATGTTCCTCCGGTAAAGCAAGGACAAAGAAGATATCGTCCTGAACTTCTCCCACAAATAGAAGCTGAAGTTGATAAGCTTATAGCTGCTGGGTTTATTCGAGAAGTGAAATACCCCAAATGGGTGTCTAGTATTGTACCCACTAAAAAGAAAAATGGGAAGATACGTGTGTGTGTTGATTTTAGAGATTTAAATAAAGCATGTCCAAAAGATGACTTTCCGATTCCGATCTCTGAAATTCTTATTGACGCCACTATGGGATATGAAATATTCTCCTTTATGGATGGCTTTTCTGGCTACAACCAAATAAAAATGTCGCCAGAAGATGAGGAGTTAACTGCATTCCGTACACCCAAGGGCATATATTGTTATAAAGTAATGCCCTTTGGATTAAAAAATGCAGGTGCCACATATCAACGTGCAATGACAATTATTCTAGATGGATTGTTGTACAAAATCGTTGAGTGCTACATAGATGATATCGTCGTAAAATCTAAGCGCGAGAAAGATCACTTAAAACACTTGGAAATGGTGTTTGAGCGGCTTAGAAAGCACAAATTGAAAATGAACCCAATGAAGTGTGCCTTCGGGGTATCTTCTCGGAAATTCCTTGGTTTTGTAGTCACCAAACGTGGCATTGAAATCGATCCTACTAAAATAAAGACAATCGTTGACATGCCTCAACCAACAAATTTGCATGAGTTGAAAAGTCTCCAAGGCCATTTGGCGTATATTAGGAGGTTCATCTCAAATCTGTCCGGAGATGTAAGCCTTTTTCCCGACTCATGAAAAAAGGAGTCCCGTTCCAATGGGATCAAGCTTGTCAAAATGCATTTGATGATATAAAGAAGTATTTAACAAACCCTCCTATATTGTGCGCGCCAATCAAAGGGCGGCCGCTAATCCTCTATACAGCCCAGCCATGCCAACTTCATTAGGCGCTCTTCTAGCACAAACCAATGATGAAGGGAAAGAAGTCTCCCTATATTATTTAAGTCGCACCCCCACAGGGCGAGTGCAACTACCCGGATATAGAAAAATATGCCTAGCACTTGTGTTTGCAGCTCGGGAAGCTTCGACATTACATGCTAGAACATACCATACATCTTGTTTCACGAGCTGATCCGCTCCGACACATTTTGAGTAAAATGACATTATCGAGTAGACTCGCGCTAAGTGGGCAATGTTCCTTTCACAATTTGATATTGTGTTCGTGCCTCAAAAAGCCGTTAAGGGTCAAGCTTTGGCTAATTTTCTAGCCGCACATCCTATACCCGATGACTTTCCCATTGATGATGATCTACCAGATGATCTAGTCTGCACCACAACAGGTGTGTAACCCTACATGGCAAATGTATTTTGATGGCGCCGCCGAAGATCGGAGGCAGTGCGGGAGTTGTGTTTGTCACACCGAGATGAGGCAATACTCCCATATTCTTTCACCTTAACTTCGGTTTCAAATAACGCCGCCGAATATGAGGCTCTAATTATTGGGCTCGAAATTGCCCACAATATGGGTCTAACTACACTCTCCACGTACGGAGACTCCCAATTGATAATCAATCAACCGTTAGGAACGTATACCGTAAAAAAGCGAGGGCTTTTGCCATATTTCAAGAAGGCAAAGGAACTAATGGCCATGTTCACTGATCTAACAATTCAGCATGTTGTAAGAAGTCAAAATGAGAAAGCGGATGCATTGGCAAGTTTGGCTGCCAGCATGTCGTTAAATTCACATCAAACCATGGATGTTCATGTAGAGGAACGGAGAGTCCTTCCTATACTAATTGAAGAAGAGGATATACCATCTACTTCAACCATGGCTATAGATGCATATGAAATAGAGATGGGTGATTGGAGAACACCATTTCTAGATTATTTACTTCATGGATATTTGCCCTTGGATTCTAGTGAAAGGTCTAGGATTCGAAAGAGGTCAATAAATTATACATGTATAAATGATGCGCTATTTCGGCGTTCTTGCGATGGCATTTTGTTACGTTGCCTTGCCGGAAATGAAATTATTGAAGCATTGAATGAAGTCCACTTGGAGTGTGTGGCGCACACCAACTGGACCCAAGTTACATTACCAACTGAAACATTTAGGTTATTATTGGCCTACAATGTTTGATGATTCTATGAAGTTTGCAAAGAGATGCCATGAATGTCAAATACATGGTAACTTCATACATCAACCCCATGAACCATTACATCCAACCAATGTGTCTTGGCCCTTTGAAATGTGGGGAATGGATGTAGTTGGGCCAATAAATCCTCCGTCTTCCAAAGGACACAAGTTTATTCTTCTTTGCGACCGACTATTTCTCTAAGTGGGCGGTCGTGGCATTAAAAGAAGTGAAAGCGAGAAAATGTAGAAAATTTTATAAGGACAAACCTTATGTATCGATTTGGGGTTCCAGCCCGAATCATATCCGATAATGGGTCGTCCTTCAAGAATAGGCAAATAGAGAAAATGTGTGCCAAATATAAAATTAAGCACCACTTCTCCACGAGGCTATAATCCGGCAGCAAATGGTCAAGCCGAGGCATTCAATAAAGTGCTATGCAAGCTGCTCAAAAAGGTAGTCTGGCAAAATAAGAGACATTGGCATGAAAAGTTACTTGAATCTTTGTAGGCGTATAGAACCACAACGCGGACGCCAACAAAAATGACTCCTTACTCGCTCGTGTACAGAGGAGAAGCGGTCCTACCATTGGAGGTGCAAATTGCCTCCTTACGAGTTGCCATTCAGGAAGGACTCAACGAAGAAGAGTCCGCAAAATTACGCCTAAAAGAGCTAGACAATCTTGAAGAAAAGCGACTTCATGAGTTGCAAAACTTAGAGGCATACCAAGTTAGAATGTCTAGAGCCTTCGACAAGCGTGTAAAAAGAAGGTCATTCAAAGAAGGAGATTTAGTTCTCGCGGTTATTCGACCTATGAATATTACTCATAGGATGCAAAGCAAATTCGAGCCTAAATGGGAAGGCCCGTACATTGTGAAAGATGTGTACTCTAGTGGTGCTTACAGAATCATATCCCCGGATGGTAAATATTGTCTACTGCCGGTGAATGGAAAATTTCTTAAGCGTTACTATGCATAAAAAGAATCTTACTCATGTCTTGCTCCATTGCTTCATGAGTCTAAACTGAAGCCAACCAAAAAAAATATATCATCCTCCATAGCTTCATGAGGTTAAACTGATGCCAAAGCTAAAAAAAAAATATAATAATAATGTCCTCCATCGCTTCATGAGGTTAAACTGATGCCAAAGCTAAAAAAAAATAATAATAATGTCCTCCATCGCTTTATGAGGCTAAACTGAAGCTAGAAAAAAAAAAACAATCATATACTCCATTTCTTCATGAGTCTAAACTGAAGCCAAAGTAAAAAAAATATAATTAACACGCTCCACAGCTTTCACGAGCCTAAACTGAAGCTAGAAACAAAAATCAGTCATATCCTCCATCGCTTCATGAGGTTAAACTGATGCCAAAGCTAAAAAAAATATAATAATAATGTCCTCCATCGCTTCATGAGGCTAAACTGAAGCCAAAGTAAAAAAAAAAAAATTAAGATCCTCCAACGCTTCACGAGGCTAAACTGAAGCTAAAGCTAAATAAAAAGATTGACACGCTCCACAACTTTCATGAGCCTAAACTGAAGCTAAAAAAATCAATCATACGCTCCATCGCTTCATGAGCTTAAACTGTAGTGTCAAGGGAAAGATATCATGATGCTCCATTACTCAAGAGCTTAAACTGTAAGCAGCAAAAAAATGCTCGCTAGCTTCACGAGCCTAAACTGAAGTTGAGATAAAAAAAGTCATTATGTTCCATCGCTTCATGAGCTTAAACTGTAGTGTGAATAAAAAAAATATTATGATGCTCCATGCTACATGAGCCTAAACTGTTAGCGCCAAAATATAAAGCTCCTTCATGAGCTTAAACTGAAGCCAAAAAAAAAAAAAAAAAAAAAAGCTCCATTGCAAGATGACCATGAACTGTTGGCATGGAAAAAATGCTCGAATATATCAAGAGCTTAATGTGAAAAAAAAAATGCTCCAATGTCTTTAGATTTTAAATTGTGACCATGGAGGGAACATTTCAAATGTTGCGTCTTCCAAGACCCTGAAATGTAAGATCAGGAAGGCAGCAGATCAGCTTGTGTGTAGAGATCACAAAAAAAGGGGTCTCAAGTTTCGAGCTCCGGATCCGTAAACATAATATTTTACGCATCTGGACCTCGAGGGGGCATCTGTTGACACGGTTTTTGGCTCACCGACAATATGTGCAATATTTTTGCAGTGAATAAATGTAAATAATATATGGGGTCAAATTCCATATAAATAAGAAATGAATAATAAGAGAAATGCATGATCTTGGCCATAAAATTTGGTGCATCCAAGTATGCACAACACATGCAAAAGCATGTGCAAATATGGCCTTCATATATTGTATGCCATTGCCATATATATACTCAGGTGAATACGTGGAAGAAAATGTTTTACATTCCATGCATAAATGATCTATCAAGAAAAAGAAAAGGAGAAAGAAAGAATAACGAAAAAGAAAAGAGGATATTTACGTACATATATGCACGAGTATGACTATGCCTGGACAAGCACATACCTTGGCAAAACCAAAATGAGGTAACAAAAGTATGGCCTATCTCCCCGTATATATATACGTGATTGCATATACTCATATGCTCCAATAAAGTTATGGTCTATGCAACACGTACGTGTGTGTCATATATACGCGTATATACGTGGTAAGTATATAGCACACTCACGTATGCACACAGGCCAGGAAATAAGCTACTTCCTGTTTTCCTTAAATTCTTTACAAATAAAAAATAATCCAAATGTCAGTTGTTGCCAGGTAAAGAGGCGGCGCTCCTGAGCGTGCTTCAAGCATTCAAACAGAGTCAAGCTCGTCAGGCCTCCTATTCGCTTCCGCCTTGGCCAGGCTCATGGAAAACCGCTCTGACCAAATTCAAATGAAGCCACGATCTTGTGTGCCTAGCCAGCGCGCGCGATGATGCAAAGAGGAGCGCCAGACGATGCTTATGGCGGTCATTTGAATTCAAATAAGAAGAGCGCAAATCTGCAGGCAACCGTTCCCGCCGCCGGCCGGCATCATTATCGCTAACACAAAATCAAACGAGAACGCGCCAAGTATGCCTGGCAACCACTCCCGCCGGCACCGCTTGACCATGTCATTAGCAAATACGAATTTGAAACTCTGGGAGCGCCAAGCAGCCTTGGCAACCACTCCCGCTGCTACACACTTGAACGCAATTCAAAACATAGGAACCGCTGGCCGCTCTTGCTCTATAAATAGCAAGCCACAGCGCATGGTTCAGGCCCCCGCTCTCCAGATCGCATACTGCCGCCAGGCTGCCTCCATATACGCTCATACGCCGTAGTGCCGCCAGGCTGCCCACATACGCCGCTGCTGCTCTCATCTAGCCAACAACTGCAAGAGGCTACTGCTGCCGTCCCGGGGATACGCACGCTGTCGTCGCTGCACGCCGGAGTCCTGTGAAGGTGAGCAGCGCATCATGGCGCTTTCCTGATCCCTTCCCTCCTATCTTCATCTCCGCGGCGCTCGGCAACAACAACATCTTCACGGCTCCACGGCGTCGGCAACAACCTCTTCATCAACACCATGATCAAGGCCTCATGTGCAGCTTCACTCTCTTGAGTTAGTTGCCATGAGATGTTTCAAGGCCCCATGCCAGATTTGTCTTGCAAACTGGATAGGGAAGAGCCTTGTTCTCATGAACAAGAGCTATGCTCATCATCGCCTACATGTTCAAGGCCTCATATGCGGCTTGGCTCCATCGAGCAAGTTCCCATGAGATGTATCAAGGCTCCATGCCGGATTTGTCGCACAAACCGGACAGGGAAGAGCCTTGTTCCTAGAACAAGAGCTAAAACCACCATGTGCAAGGATGCTCGTCGCTGTACTCCGTGCATGGTCCAGATCAACAAGGAACCGTCGCCTCGAGTTGCATGAAAGAAAATACAAATCCATGCCAAAGTGCTGCCCAAAAGCAGTCATACATGATCTATATGCAATCCTGTCAACAGTTAGCTTTTCTATATAAAGTAGCTAACTAGCGGTTGCATGTATATATGTATACTGAATCAGCCATGTATAGCAAATTTACTAGCTGTTACGTGTTCATGTTTCCGTATATGGAGTCATTCATGCATTGCATATCCAAAACCTGAATGTGTATATATCCACCGTACATATACATTCGGTTCATCCTAGCCAAGATAAGTAAAGGCTAAAAATTGTACAACTGTCGTTGCATGCTAGCCATGAGACCTCGGTTCCAAAAATAGTGAGAATCCTCTGTTTGGGCATGCAAAGTCCCTGCCGGATTCATAAATCTAGTATGTGTGTCTACGTCTTGCATATAGGCGAAGTCACGATGCATATTCTTATTCAACATAAATCATGTAGTGATAAAATTAGATGGTGACTTTGTGGTTACTATCTTCGCCAAGCTTAGATGATAAAATAATATCCTCTTCATGTGTTTAGGTGACCTTCGAATAAACCTATGCCTTAAACAAAATTAGTTCTAGCATGCCAAATACCATGCCATAGCCCATAATGCTGCTTTATTAGCCGCGGCCTCATAATAAAATAAAATATAACAAAATATATCATCAATACGTGAACTAGGCATTGGCATGTCTATCACGACTTAAAGTCTCATAGATATACCTCATGTAGGCCTTGCCGGCTGGCTGTCATGCAGTCCAGCTAACTCAAATCTTGTAACTTAGTTAGACTGCACTCATATACAGTTACGTCTAGCTAGCAAGTTAAATTGAGCCAAAGTCCAATCGATAGCATCATACATGCTAATCCATTGCCAAATACTATGTCATAAAGCATATGTGATAAGCTAAATTAATTGTGTATGCCGTGGCCAAACCCAACCTACACAATATTAGGGCTTGGCAAGACGAACGTCTTTGCTCCATGCTAAACAAAACCTTGCACCATATATACGCTGAGTGCGCTCTCCCCTATGTGTCAAAATATAACAAATCAATGATCTTCTATGATCCAAGTCAACCATGTTAAATCATACACAAATTCCATGTATAAGTGTCGCACCTCATATAGTGCGTCGATCAAACACATACGCCTTGGTCTTCCAAAGAGACCCAAACAAGCTAGTTATATATCGCTCATATCCAAGGAGTGTGCATTAGCTTACCTGAAACAAACTTATGGCATGGTCAGAAGATATGACGATCATCATGTCCAGGTCTATGCCCAGCATGCATATACATCCATCTACGACTACAAGACATTTAGGATCATTGTTTTCCTTTTTGTAGTTTGTAGTAGGAAGCCATATGATGTAATCTTCATTTTCCATGTAGTCATGTTGGAACTCTTAATCAGGGGTTTTCTCTTCGGAGATGTAATTAACATAATTTTTATGAAAATATAAGAATTATGGAAGTATGGACTCGCAATACCTGTTCTTTTACATTATCCCATTTAAATTTATATTTGTCCCTGCGACGCGAGGCGGGTCATTAGCCGCCCGTTTCCCCGCCATCGGTGCATCGCTTAGGTCTCCACACCAATTTTGGTGGTGTGGTGATAACTGGTGGATACGGTGGTTGATCATCCTCTTTTGGAGGTGCTTGTATTTTCTCCACCTTCAACACCTTTGTTTCCTCTTTAGGGACCAATTTAGGTGCCCCAGAGGTTTTGAGTGGGATTGGTTTTGCTTTGGGTTCCACTCTTTCTTGGGCCGGAGCCTTGCCCTTATCCTTCTTCTCATTGGGTTGCACAGGAACAACTTTGGATTTTGTTTCTTTTGTAGGAGCCTTCTTTCTTCCTTTCTTAGGAGCTCTTTGCTCCTTCTTTTCTTTTGGCTCCTGTTCTTTCTTTTTCTTTTGCTTCTGTTCCTGGGTACCCTTTGCTTTTTGCGGCTCTGGCCTTTGTTCTCAGATAATATTGGGAATCCGATTCGCACCAAGAGGTCGGATTTCAACTTCCGTGACCTCTCTTGTGGTTGGCTCATACTTGATGCGAATCATGTTGCACTCCTCCGTCTTCCGTGGCCGGAAGTGGAACTTCTCCTCACTTCCATTGATGTTGAAATGGATTTCTCCACTCCAACATCAATGCGTCTCCCGATGGTACGAGGAATGGCCGCCCCAATATTAGTGGTGATTCTTTGGTGGCCTCCATGTCGAGTACCACGAAATCCACCGGGGACGAAGTATCCTCTAATTTTCATAGGAATATCTTCAGCTATTCCCGCTGGGTAGCGTAAAGAGGAGTCCGCTAATTGGAGTGTGATCGTTGTTGGTGACAGCCTTGTATAATTTAGCTTATCAAATACCGTCTTGGGCATGACACTGATGCTGGCACCAAGATCACAGAGTGCGTGGTCAAACTGTTGCCCTCCAATGGAGCATGTGATAGTGGGGCAGCCTGGGTCCTTCTTCTTTTCTGGTAAATCATTTAGGATTGCCGCACTACACTCTTCTGTGAGTTTGACCACAGCTGTGGATGGCAGTGGTCGCTTGTTGTTGATGATGTCCTTGATATATTTGGCATAAGAAGGTACATGTAAGACGTCCATGAGAGGAACGCTCACATGTACTTTCTCGACCATCTCAACAAACCGAGCGAACTGATCATTCACAGCTTGCTTCCTGGTTCTTGTGGCGAATGGCAGATGTGTTGTATCTGGATAATCCAGGGTTGTCCCTGATTCTGCCTCGCCTTGTGGTTCGAAGATGAAGGTTCTTCGTGCTTTGCGGTCTTTGCTTGTTTCCTGGCTGCTTATTTAGGATATGGTGGATCACGAGTGGCCTTACCGCCTCTCGTGGTCACGGAATAACATTTTCAAAAGTACTAGCAACTTGATCCGACGTTTTACCAGTTGGATCAACAGGAACATCAGAAGCAATCTAAGCTAGCTGTCTTTCTATCATCTTATTAAAGCTCAACTGATTCTTGATAGCAGAAGTCAAACCTTCTATCTTTGTCTTGATGCTCTCTAGGATTTTGTCATTGGCCAATCTTTTGGTGAGGTTTTCGTTGATCTTTGCTTGGTCGAGGACTAAATCCTTGAGAGTAGGCTGATTCGAATTGTAATTTGCGGAGTAGTTCGAATTACCTTGATACGTGGACGGACCGATTGTTCCACCCATTATTACCTCCTTGCTATTGACGATACCCGTTATTGATGTAAGAGGCTTCTTCACGGGTTTTGGGGCAATCAATCCCCGAATGTCCATCATTGCCACAGACCTCGCACGTTATGCGAGATTCTACGGCTTTGACCGTGCCGGATGTATCTCTGGCGGCTCTTTCATCAAACTTTTGCAGGAGCAAGTCTATTTTTGCGGCCAGCGCCTCCGTCTCCTTCACGGGGTGCGAGCCTTTTTGTTGCTTGGGTGGAGTTCTTTCTTCCCCCCAAGCTTGATTTTCTACCATTTTGTTGATTAACGCCGTGGTGTTATCAACAGTGAGTGATAGAAATGCGCCTCCAGCCGCAGCGTTGAGGTGCCCTTTTGACATGGGCGTAAGCCCATTGTAAAAGTTTTGGAGCACCAGCCATTCCTCCATCCCATGATGAGGACAGTCCAGAATGAAGCTTTGGAGCCTTTCCCAAGCTCCAGGAATGGGTTCCATCTGCGTTTGCTGGAAATTGGCAATTCTTCCCCTCAGAGCATTTATTTTGCCCATGGGGAAGAACTTTGCGAGGAATGCCGTGGAGCATTTGCCCCATGTGCTCACAGCTTCTTTGTCCTTATAAAACCACTGCTTCGCCTTCCCCACAAGGGAGAAGGGAAACAGCAGGAGCCCGATGACATCGGCTTCAATGTCCTTGATGACGACAAAGTGTCACGAGCTCCAAGAAACGCCGCAAGTGAGCGTTGGCATCCTCATTGGGGAGTCCGCAAACGGAATCCCCGCACCATGGTGATCGGGCCGTCCCGAGCTCAAAGTTCTTATCCGCCACGTTGATGACGGGCCCGGTGGGCACGTTGGCAGCGGGACGAGAATTCACGAAGAGTCTTCTCGAGCCATTAGGATGGTCGGCGATGGTGCGGAAATGACCGGTTCGGTACGCCGACGGAGTAGCGAGAAGAAGGAGTAGCTCTAGGCTTCTTCTTCCTTAGGAGTGCCTCCGGATTTGGATGGAAATTGTCTGGCAGGGAGAAACCGGACATACACTATCCTGTTTTCACCCACAAAAGGAGAAAACATAAAAGTTAGCCCGCATAGACTCGGACTATTTCTAATGAAGTTATATCCATGCCGTGCTAGATTATTTTAACCAATGCCTTCCCCGGAACGGCGCCGAAATGCTTGTTGGCATTTCTTAGCGCAATCACTAGAATTGTTACATCCCGGTCACGCCAAGAAACGCCGGGGTTGATAGTCGTGTTCTAAAGATATTATCCGCAAGCGCACGGATCTATCATTGTAGCATTTCACCCGGAGTATGTCAGGGTATCGTTATTTATATTTTCCCAAAGGAAGGCATGGTGTAAAATAGTTCTAGCACATGGATATGGTACTTCACATCATCGAAATGAGCCTTAGTGCTATGCAGGGGTAAGATAAACGGTAATTTGAGGATAGTGGACACACACTTGGTCTTCACTCAAGGATAAAGAGAAATAAGGAATAAAAGAAACGGAAAGAATAAAGAATAAATCTACTGGAGCTGGTTGGTCATATGTTGCTAAGCGAAGGTTAGCTAAGTCATATGTTATACAGGGTTAGAGACAAGTCAGAGCCTAAAGTAACAGGGAGACCCCCGCAGCTGGTCTGTGTTGGCGGTCCTTATCGACACTGTCGGGTACCTAGATTAGGGGGTCCTAAACTAGGGGGATAAGAGATAGGCAAACCAGCTTCACCCCTCTCTAAATCCCAAAAGCTAACCAAGGGAAATCCCCAATTCTCCTCGTATTGGGCCGGCCCACGATCAGGCCCACAAAACCACGGAACCCACTAACTCGAGCAGCAGCCGCTCGACCGCTCGAGAAAGAAGTACGAAAACCGCTCGAGCGAGCGAGCGCTCGAGATGGTAAGGGAAACCGCTCGAGCGAGCGAGCGCTCGAGACGGTAGCGGAAACCGCTCGAGCAAGCGACCGCTCGAGACGGAGACGGAAGCGGCTTGAGCGAGCGACCGCTCGAGTCTGACGGCAATTATTGCCTTTCCAGAGCATGCACATGGCTACAGGGCTCGAAACAGTGCGGCGGTACGCCAACCCTGCCTAACTATATGGCTACAGGGCCCGCGATAGTGAGCCGTACGCCGGTCAATTCTATCATTACGCTGCCCATCCCCCGGATTTGAGGATGGCAGAAGCTGCTCCGACACCATGCCGCGCACTATGCCACGTGCGGCATCTCCTCAAACGCCATCGTCAACTCTCGGTACCGCCAAACACGCCGCTCAGTCCCATTGCTCGGATCGTCGACCCCTCGAGACCGTCCCCAGCCGCCCGAGGGATGGTGGCGGATGGGACTGGCGTATGGGACGCGCCATGACCCGTCTTTCCTACCACGACGGCCACTCGCCAGGGTTCCCAGGCAGGCCATCATCGCCCACTCCTCTATTTCGCCAGCCCGCGTCAGGCAAGGACGAGCAGGCCATCACCAGCCATGTTTGCTACGGTCGAACCGGACCAAAGCATGGTTCCACAGGCTCGAACCGGACAATAGAGAGCATCTACAGCACCGACGACTCGACGGGGCGCCCATGCCTCGACGTCACGCACACGATTGCCCTACCAAATCCTGTACTCCTGAGCCTCCCTTGGCCTATAAAAAGGGATGCCAGGGCATAGCATAGGACACACTCTGACACTCCCACGCTCTCCATTCGCTAAGTCTCAGGACTTCCTTGTACTCACCCCTGTACAAGCACCAGGTGCAAGATAATACAAGTCTCCTCCCCCCGCTGGACGTAGGGCCTTCTTCTGCCCGAACCAGGATAAAACCCTTGTGTTCTTCTTGCATCACCATCCGGATTAGGGAGCACGCTTAGAAATTTACTTGTTGGTGTGATACCCCCCGGGGTACGAAACACCGACAGTTGGCGCGCCAGGTAGGGGAGCTGCGTGTTTCGCCCGATTCCCGCCATTTTTCCGGATGGCATCACCCACTTCCTCGCTTCCGTTCGCTACGGTGATCTAGTTTGGGAGTTTGGAGTTTGTGTCGCTCGGCACAGGCTATGACATGGCTCTGCTCTCGATCGGAGAACCAGGCGGGGGACGCTCTTCACCCCCACGCGCTGGTGGAGTCACGCGTCGATCGCGCCATCACGGCTCGCCACCACGACACCGACGCCACCGGCACCAGCTTCATCGCCAGCCCACGCAGAGCCCAGAGTACACTGCTCCCGTGCCCACCCCGCCGGACGCCATGGCACACCCAGCAGGGGCGCCGAGCGCACGACAGGGGGTGGCACGTAGGCAGGAAGCTCTCGACGTGGATCCTGGCTTCTCGTTCGCCATGCGTTCGCCAAGAGAACCCGACGTGGCGCCTCGAGCACGCGCACGGCCGACGTCACCTAACCTATTGCCGCACGGACTCTATCGAGCCCGTCGCAGGCTCCCGTTTGGGCTCACCAACTCCGCCGCCGCGTACGCCCGCGAGATCCAGTCAGCAATGGGGCCGCAGGAGGAGAGCCCCGGCCCCCTCTTGCACGCTGCCATGAATTTGGAGATCGTGTGGCCAGCGTCGGTGGACCGTGGGTTTGATAGGGCACCTGGCTCCCAACGCAGCACCACGGTCAGGAACATGCACCGCAGGATCGAGGAGGAGAGCACGGGAAGGCCCTGGACGCCGTCCGGCGCCGACCCCGACTCCGATGACTCGGGTTCAGGGTGCTACGACCCAGCTCGTGAGTGTTTCCGCCTTGAGAACGACGTTCCGTCGGACGATGAGACTGGAGATGGCGCGGCGGTAGCCGCCACGGCAGCCAACCGCCCCGTCGGAACTCCGGTCCTAGGGACACCAGCGGCTGGAGCCTTGCAGGTAATTCCTCCCCACGAGGAACGACCGCAAAGACACGCCAACCCACGACCTGAAGAGGATGCCCGGGCCGCACAATGGGCTCAGATCCAGGAGATCGAGGCTAAGATGGACGCCGAGCGCGCGAACTTGGAGCTGCTCAAGCAAACCCTTGAGCAGAACCAACTTCCCCCGCCTCGAGCTCCTGGTGCGCGAGGGAAGGCGCGGGGTGTCTTCGACCGCATCGTCAACGACGGACGGCCAGAAGCACCAATCGAGCCAGCACACTTCCCACGAGCAAGCCAGAATGTTCTCGCGGCGGCTATGCTACTACGAGACATGCCAGTGCCCTCGAATCCGCAAGCGTTGCGGATAAGGGATGAGGTCCAGGGACTCCTCCAAGTTGCGGCCGCCCAGCAAGCCGAGAGCTCGGCCTCCAGACTGAGCGAGGCAGAATCAGAACAGCCGGCCGACCCACCACGGCACGAGCGAGAGGGCTCGGTCCACCAAGAAGCACCCCCTCGAGGTGGTAGGGCCCCCGCCCGTGATCGTATCCTCGACAACCGCGAGCCTCAAGATGCGCGTCATGACATCAACGACAATCGATGGCGCAAGGCCGCGGGGGCTGAGGACCGTGGCTACAACGCCCATCGAGGAGGGCGCTACGACAGCGACGAGGACCGGCAGGCTCCCGAGCCGCCGGGCCCTCGTGTCTTCAGTCGAGTCATCCGCAACATGCCGTTGCCCAACCCGTTTCGACCTCCCACGAGCTTGGCTAAGTATAACGGGGAAACCAAGCCCGGGAACTGCAGGCTCGGCGACTTCCGGCCGGCTGCCCGGTAGGGAGGGCTCGAGAGGATAAGGCAATCATACGCCAACTCCCCGTTCCTCTCGAGATTGCTCGGCGGTGGCTCGAGGAACTTCCCCAAATCGGATCTACGACTTGGACCGATTTGGTCCGGATTTTCGAGGGGAACTTCAAGGGCACCTATATTCGACCGGCAACTCTTGGGACCTCCGGAATTGCAAGCGGCATGCCGAGGAGTCTCTTCGAGACTTTGCCCGATGCTTCTCCAAGTTGCGCACCGAGCTGCCGCATATCCCTGACCATGACGTCATCCTGGCGTTCGTCTCGGGCACCACATGCAAAGAGCTCGTGCGGGAGCTCGGGCGCAACCGCCCAAAGACAGTCGATGAGCTCATGGACGTCGTTGCCGACTACGCTGCCGGCGATGAGGCCGTGGGGGCTTTCTTTGGCGGAGCCGGGAGCAAGCCCACACCGCCCCCGGGTGGCGGTGAGGGCTCGAGCAAAGCCCAGAAGAAGAACGGGAAGAAGAAGAAGAGTAACCAGCAGGGCAAGCGCGTGGTTGCGGAAGACGAGGTGGCCGCAGCCGACCGCAAGAAGCCTCGACCCCCTCCAGATGGGGCCGTCTTCAACAAGATGCTGAAGCAGCCATGCCCGTACCATAAAGAGCCGGTCAAACATAATCTCGAGGACTGCCGTATGCTTCGAGGCTACTTCAAGAAGTTCGGTATTGGCAAGGACGATGACAAGAAGGATAAAGCTGGCAATGATCAGGTCAACAACAATGACGACAATGGGTTCCCGCCCATTGCCGATTGCTATATGATATACGGCGGCCCTACAACTCAGATGTCGCGTCGAGAAAGGAAGAACGAGCGCCGGGAGATCTTCTCTGTGAAGCCCGCCATGCCTCAATTTCTCGACTGGTCGGATGCTCCCATCACGTTCGACCGTGATGACCATCCTGAGCACGTCACCAACCCCGGCGCGTATCCTCTCGTCGTCGACCCGGTCATCCTCAACGCCCGCTTCACCAAGGTCCTCTTGGACGGAGGCAGCAGCCTCAACATCATCTACATGGAGACGCTCGCGCTGCTCGGCATCACGAGAGCACAGCTCAAGCCGAGCGCTGGGGGCTTCCACGGTGTCGTCCCCGGCAAGAAGGCGCTCACTATTGGCCGCATCGACCTCCCCGTCTACTTTGGCACACGCTCGAATTTCCGTCGAGAGGTCCTCACCTTTGACGTGCCCGGCTTCGAGGGGACCTACCATGCGATCCTGGGGCGTCCATGCTACGCCCAGTTCATGGCAATCCCCAACTATGCGTACCTCAAGCTCCAGATGCCGGGGCCCAACGGGATCATCACCGTCGACTCCACGTACGAGCACGCGTACTGCTGCGACGTGGAATGTGTTGAATATGGGGAGTCCTTGGTCGCATCCAAGGAGCTAGCCAAGATGCTCGACTGCCTAGCAGCCGAGGCCGCCGCACCAGCGCCGAAACAACAAGCCGGCAACTTCGAGCCCGCCGAGGACACTAAGAAGATCCCGCTCGATCCGAGCTCCTCGGATGAGAAGGCGCTGATCATCAGTGCCTCCCTCGACAGCAAATAGAAAGCAGTGCTCATCGACTTTCTCCGCGCAAACGCTGATATGTTTGCGTGGAGTCCCTCGGATATGCCCGGCATACCGAGGGATGTCGCCGAGCACACCTTGGAGATCCGTCCCGGTTTGAGACCTGTCAAGCAACGCCTGCGCCGCTTCGACGAGGAGAAGCGCAGGATCATCCGCGAGGAGGTCGAGAAGCTCGAGAAGGCCGGATTCATCAAGGAGGTACATCATCCTGAGTGGTTAGCAAATCCTGTGTTAGTAGAGAAAAAGAATGGAAAAATGAGGATGTGTGTGGACTACACTAGTTTAAATAAGGCATGTCCCAAGGTTCCATTTCCTTTACCTCGAATAGATCAAATTGTTGATTCCACTGTGGGTTGTGAAGTACTTTCCTTTCTCGATGCCTACTCTGGCTATCACCAAATCAAGATGAAGGAGTCCGACTAGCTCGCGACTTCGTTCATCACACCTATGGGCATGTACTGTTATGTCACGATGCCTTTCGGCCTTCGAAACGCGGGGGCAACATATCAGCGCTGCATGCTTCATGTTTTTAGCAAACATATAGGAGAAACGGTAGAGGCGTACGTGGATGACATCGTTGTCAAGACGCGTAAGGTCGAAAACCTTGTCAAGGACCTCAAGTTGACATTCGGGTGCCTCAAGGCTAAGAACATCAAACTGAATCCCGAGAAGTGTGTCTCTGGAGTACCTCAAGGCATGCTGCTAGGCTACATCGTCTCCCAGCGCGGGATCGAGGCCAATCCCGAGAAGGTCACGACCATCATGAGAATAGGGCCGATTCGAGACCTGAAAGGAGTACAAAAAATCACAGGGTGCCTAGCCGCCCTTAGCCGATTTATTGCACGACTGGGAGAAAAAGCTCTGCCTCTGTATCGACTCCTCAAAAAATCCGAGCATTTTGCATGGACACCCGAGGCGGAGGAAGCCCTCTCGAGGCTGAAGAGCATGCTCACCTCCTCCGTGCTCGTGCCGCCTCGACCGGCTACACCCGGACAAACCCGCCGAGCCACTCCTCCTCTATATCGCCGCAACCACGCAAGTGGTCAGCGCAGTTGTAGTGGTCGAGAGGCAGGAAGAGGGGCACGCGCTCCCCGTCCAATGGCCAGTTTACTTTGTCAGTGAGGTGCTCTCGGATGCCAAGACTCGATACCCCCAAATCCAGAAGCTGCTCTACGCAATCGTGCTCACACGCCAAAAACTCCAGCACTACTTTCTTAGCCACCCGGTGACTGTGGTCTCGTCGTTTCCGCTCGGAGAGATCATCCAGAACCGGGAAGTAGTGGGCCGGATCGCTAAGTGGTCGGTCGAGCTCATGGGCG
The DNA here is from genome assembly GCA_018135685.1 of Themeda triandra. Taxonomy (NCBI): domain Eukaryota; kingdom Viridiplantae; phylum Streptophyta; class Magnoliopsida; order Poales; family Poaceae; genus Themeda; species Themeda triandra. Next base: position 287,234 of record JAENPR010000707.1, on the reverse strand, counting down.
AGACCATCACCTACGCCCCACGAAAGGCTATCAAATCCCAAGTATTGGCTGATTTCGTCGCTGAGTGGACTGACGTCTAGCTCCCCCCAGCACAGATCCAAGCCGAGCTGTGGACCATGTATTTCGACGGGTCGCTCATGAAAACAGGGGCAGGCGCGGGCTTACTCTTTATTTCGCCCAGCGGAATACACATGCGCTACGTAGTGCGAATCCACTTCGCGGCCTCAAACAATATGGCCGAGTATGAGGCGCTCATTGCCGGGTTGCGTATCGCTATCGAGCTCGGGGTTCGACGCCTCGACGCTCGAGGTGACTCGCAGCTTGTCATCGACCAGGTAATGAAAGCCTCGAGCTGTCACGACGAAAAGATGGAAGCATACTGCAACGAGGTGCGCAAATTGGAAGCCAACTTTCACGGCCTCGAGCTCAATCACGTCCCTTGATGCTTCAATGAAGCCGCGGATGAGCTGGCCAAGATCGCGTCATCTCGGGCAACGGTTCCCCCAGACGTCTTCTCAAAAGATCTACACGAGCCATCTGTAAAATGGGACTCGGGGGCCGGCCTCGAGTCGCCCATCAAGCCCGCTCCCCCGACCGCACCCCCTTCGACGGGGGCTGAAGTCATGGAGATCGACGGATCCTCGAGCCCACCCACAGATTGGCGCGCGCCCTTCCTCGAATACCTTATTCGAGGAGAATTACCAGAGGATCGGACAGAAGCAAGACGCCTAGCTCGACGAGTCAAAACATACGTCCTCTACGGGGACGACAAAGAGCTCTACCGTCGCAGCCCCACAGGCATACTCCAACGATGCATTTCGATCGAGGAGGGAAGGAGGTTGCTCAGAGACATGCACTCGGGGGCTTGTGGCCATCACGCTGCGCCGAGGACCCTTGTCGGAAACGCTTTTCGTCGAGGTTTCTACTGGCCCACTGCAACTGCTGACGCCATCAAGTTAGTTCGAACGTGTGAAGGATGCCAGTTCTACGCCAAGCAAACGCATCTTCCGGCGCACGCGCTCCGGATGATCCCCTTACGTGGCCATTTGCGGTGCGGGGGCTCGATCCGGTCGGACCCCTCAAAAGACGACGAGGGCTACACCCACTTGCTCGTTGCCATCGACAAGTTCACCAAGTGGATCGAGGCCAAGCCTATCGCCAACATCCGCTCGGAGCGGGCGGTCGAGTTCTTCACCGACATCATCCACCGCTTTGGAGTCCCTAATGTCATTATCACGGACAACGGCACCCGGTTCACGGGCAAAAAGTTCCCCGGACTTCGCGATCGGCACCACATCCGTGTGAACGGTGCAGCGGTTGCCCATCCTCGAACTAATGGCCAAGTCGAGCGTGCCAACGGCATGATTTTGCAAGGGTTGAAGCCAAGGATTTTCGACCGCCTCAACAAGCATGGCAAGAAGTGGGCGGCCGAGCTCCCGTCGGTTCTTTGGAGTCTACGAACAACTGAGAGCCGGGCCACCAGGTTTACCCCATTTTTCCTGGTCTACGGGTCAGAGGCCGTCCTCCCCACTGACCTCGAATACGGGTCCCCTCGACTCAAGGCCTACAACAAGCAGACCAACGAGGAAAGGCTAGCTAACGCCGTTGACCAGGCCGAGGAAGCTCGAGACACGGTGCTCCTACACTTTGCGCGCTACCAACAGAAGCTACGACAGTACCACGAGAAGAATATGCGCAGGAGAGATTTCGAGGTCGGCGATCTCGTGCTCCGTCGACGACAGGATAACAAGGGGCGCCACAAGCTCACTCCTCCCTGGGAAGGCCCGTTCATCGTGGTCGAAGTGCTGAAGCCAGGAACCTACAAGTTAGCCGATGAAGATGGCTCGATCCTCACCAACGCATGGAACATCGAACAGCTACGTCGCTTTTTCCCCTAGGCCTCGATGCCTTGTACATGTTTTCGTTTAAATGTACCGCTAGTATGAATGAGTAAAGGATTTGTGAGTTAATTTCCTATCTTTTTCGTTCATATGCAAGGTGGGCTCGACTTTGTCTTCACAAAGTCAAGCCCCCCTCGGGGGCTAGACCAAGGGGGGACCCCCAAAAGTCCTCGAAAAAACGAGCCTATTTTTTTCACAGACGCTCCATGCACTCTCTTCCTTCCCCGCCTTGAGCTTTCTCATAAAAATTAAGTATGAGCGTCACCTCGAGCCCTTCGAGCTGGGATGATCGAGCACAAGGCCGCCCACGCTTCCGAGCTACGGTGCCCCAACTCATCTCCCCTCGAAACGGTTAGAGCACAGCGCTAGCACTTAGTTAAAAAAGAAACAAAGGCAAGGAATGAAAGATAACTTGGAGCACAGAGAAAAAGCTAGAACACAACAGCACAAGTCATAAACATCATGTTTAAAGGCCACTCGGGCCATTCCACGACCAGAATACTTGTTTTCTTACAGGGGCCTTGTTGCCCAAATCTTGGCTCGCAGGCCGGTTGAAAACTACACCACATCAGGAGGGAGGACTTCAGCCTCAAAGCTTTCTGCAAGACGAGCCCCGGGCTCTTCGGCGTCGACCTTGAGTTGCTCGATCCGGGGGTTCACGCCACCCTCTTGCTCATCTTCGGTATAAGTGAAGCCGCCGGCGACGGCCTCCATCCCGGTCTGGGCAGCCTCCCTCGAGAGAGCAAACCCAGAGTAGAAGATGGCCATAGTCCGGCGCGCGGCGAAGACGAGGGCCTCCCGGATACGGCCCCGCATATGAGCGCCGAACTCGACGACCCGGCTGGCGTAGCCTTTGCCAGCGTCTGGCCCCTCGACGTCTACTACGGGCGCAAAACCCCAAGTGGCGCTGAGGGTGTCGATGGCGCTGGTAATATGGGCCTTGGCGGAGGTCTCGCCGTCAACCAACGCGTGGGCCGACCTTGCGTCCTCACGCGCCGCCGCCAGGTCCGCCTCCAGATCTGGAAACGAATGAAGAAAGCTAAGTGCTCGAACACAACGTGCAGAGATCACGCACGAAAAGGGAAACCGGAAGGCTCAAGGTAATTACCAGTGCAGCGGGTCGAGAGCCCTTGCTCGCGCTCGAGCGCTTACTTGAGCTCGGACTCCTTCCTCCTAAGCGCACGGTCGGCATCGTGCTTCTCCACCCGCAGCTCCTCATAGGCCTTGCCGGTGCCCTGGATGGCGAGGTCCTTCTCCGTCACCATCTGACGAAGATTAGTCGCCTCCGTCTGGAAATCGCCCGCCCGCTTCTTCTCCGTTTCGAGTGCGCTCGCGAGGGCCTCCTTCTCGGCGGTCTCTCGAGAGACCGTCGATTGCAGGTCCTTCATGTACGCCTCGGCGGCGGCCTTGTCCTTCTCGATCTGCTCCACCTGCTGGCTCTTGACCTTGAAGCCCGTTGCTGCCGTGGCCGCGTCCTTCTTGAGCTGCTCGAGGACCCCTCGCAGCCGCTCGCTCTCTTGCCGAGCCGTCTCCGCCTCCCGCGCGGATTGGGCGAGCTTGTCACGAGCTTCCTGCTGAGCAGCCTCCGCCTCCTGTGCAGCTCGAGCGAGCTTGTCCTGAGCCTTTTTGGCATCTCCCTTGGCGGCGTCCAGCACGGCGTTGGCCTCTCGAAGGAGCCGAGCAGATCGGTGCAGCTCCACCTCAGCGTCCTGCCCCATACGCACATATCGCCGGATCTCGTCCTCGCTCTCACAAAGGGCGTGGACGTGAACGGACTTGGCATAGGAGCGGCTTTGCACCGTCTGAATCATGAAAAGGGAAAGTCAGAACATAAACTACGATGAGTCAGAAGTAAAAAAGTGATCATGCTCGAGAATGCTTACGGAAGAGAGCCGCGGCATGTCCTCGGAGACGACCGACAAAGCGGCCCGCAGAGCGTTTTCGAGCCACTGCCGACGTTCCTCGGCCTCCATATGAGCCCCGAGCTCCTTTTGATCGTTCATCATGATCGAGAGAGCCTCGGGGTCGAGCGGGTCAGGGAGCACCAGCGGCGGTCTCTCCCATAAAGGGAACGCCTCCCGCATGTCCTTATCGACGGTGGTATGGAGCCTCCTCACCGCCTCCAAGTCGACATCCACTGTCACCACCCACTCGGCCAGGGTAGGCGGGCGTTGAGGTTGACTCCAGGAGGACGACACCTCTTGGGCGAGCACCCGCGCCTCAATCCGCCTCCTCTCCTCTATGGACGAATCAGTGGGCTCGGTGGGCCCGAAACCGACGGCCCGCATGTGGCTGTCAACAAGGGCGGACGCCGCCTGCGCTCTCTGGGCCTCCTCCCAGTGGTCGGCCTAGGACATGCTGGTAAACCTCACCTCGCCCGTCGTTGAGCCAGGCACGAGGTGGTGCCCGATACACCACCATGCGGAGCTCCTTAGGCTGCTCCGTCTCCCCCGGTGCGCCGCCCTGCGGCACCTCTTCCCGCGCAGCGGTGGCCTGCTCCTGTTCCCGGGCGCCGGCTGGCTGCTCCACCCGCTCCTCCTCCTGCGCGCCAGCAGAGTGCTCTTCCGGCGCCCCCTCTTGCGCTGGAATTTGGGCCTCCCCCTGCTCGACCGGGGAGGCCTGGGGCATCTCGACCTGCGGCACGGCCGAGGAGTCAGCCTCCATGGCTCGAGGAAGGGTGGGCGCCCGGTCCACTTGGGGGACAGGAGCCTGGCCCACCTCTTGCATCTCCACGTCGACCGTCGGCCGATCGACGGCTGCCGGCATCTTCTCCCCCTCCTCCTTCTCTTTGCGCTCCTCCTTGAGCTGACGCAAGCCAACTGGCCATGTCTTGGAGCCGGAGCTCGGGCTCTCGTCCCCGAGCATGATCGGGTGTTGCTCCGACCCGGCCCCTGCTGACGGAGTGGCGGCCGTCGTCTCCGGCCCCATCGCCTCCTTGTCACCAGCCGCTTGCACAGCCGGGGACAATGATGCCTCGAGCGGGGAGACGGTTGAAGCAGTGGTGGTGGTGGCGGTCCTCTCCCCTGCCGCCGTGGTCACAGCCCCAGCACCTGCACGAGAGGCGGCCGCCATCAGCTTCCCGCGCTCAATTGCCTCCTTGGCTCGCGCTAACCAAATTGAAGCAGTAGGAGGAAGAGTCACTCCACCTAGGGCAGACGGGATGCCGCTCGACCCTCCTGATACCTTCAGCTTTTTGGAAGGCAAAATGGGGGGAAGGGATGGGAGGGACTGCAGGGGACGCTTGTTCCTGAAAGAAAGAGAAAAACAAAAACAATGACGATGAGGGATTCACGGGCAAAACGAAAAGGTGATAAAAGAAGACCCGGTCGAAAGACTTACCTGGTAGTCGAGGTGGTGCTGCTCGAGTCACCAGATTTACTCGAGACGCTCGGGGGCTTTCGAGCCGTGGCCGGCTCCCTCGAATCGCTCGAGGGCTTTCGGCCCTCGACCGCGCCGCTCAAGCCGCTCGGGGGCTTCTGGGCACCGGCAGCCCGGCTCGAGGCACTTGGGGGCTCGATGGCCTTGGCGGCCTCCCCCCGCTGTCGACAAAATATCGGCGATAGTCCGACCAGGGGTATGCCCTGACCGGTAATGGATTGGCGGAAGGCGCACGAGATTGCGAGCAAGACGTAAACAGGGAGCAATCACACGAGGTTTACCCAGGTTCAGGCCGCAAAGATGCGTAAAACCCTAGTCCCGCTCTCTGTTTCGATTATGATGTGGATGTATGAGTACGTGCGTTATGCCGCATTCTGTCCTCAGCACGGGGTCCTTGCTCTCCTTATATATCACGGGGAGAAAGGTTACAAGTCGGAACTAGCCTATCCGGTACTAAGTTTACATACTTTACAAGTCTAAACTTTCCTATATCGGCTAGGTCTTGTCCTCCTTGTCGGTCTTCGATATTCTTGCTGTTTTAGGCCGTCCACCAGGCCCGAGCCGATCGGTCTTGAAGCTTGATGGGCCGGCCTGGCGATAGCGTGTCGGCCCAAACTAGGCCGTGAGGGTATATGGAGTTTATACCTCCACGCTAGTCCCCGAGCATCATGGATCTTGAGGGAAAAAACACCGTCTTGCTTGGTTGAGTGAGAAAGGGTGGTCGGACACACGTTCGACATGTGGTCCGAGCAGGGCCGGAGGACCGTCTAATGCTTCCGACCACACTTTGCTTACACTTGGTTGACGTTTTCGGTTTTGACCGAAAGATTTATGATGCTCCCCGAAAAGAAAAAGAATTTTGAAAGGGTCCCAAATGCGGAGACGTGGGCCCTCGTTAGTGTGTGATGCCTGCCATCACATGGTATCTGTCGTGATTGGTCGTTGCCTTAGCTTAGTTTTGAACTAAACTTCTTTGTAAAGAGAAAGATTCAGGCCGAGTCATGCAAATGACGTGGGCCTACGTAGTCCCCGAGGTTGCTGTAAGATAGTATATGTTGCAGCAAGCTCTAAAAGAAGGATCTAGCCCATGTCACCTCTCAGGTGACGTGGGCCCACGTAGTCCCCGAGCCTGAGATGAGGTGGAACACGTTATGTCAGGGTCTAAAAAGAAGACAACTGATCATTGTATCGTGCTTTATGTGTTTCCGACCACTCTTTGAGTGAGACCGAGCAGAGCCAAATTTCATTTGGGGTGGTCGGTTTGAACCATGCCATGACTTTGTCATGATTAAGTTAAGGCAGCTTTGCTACTTAACTCAGTCCCCAGCGTGGCTGTGAGACCATGGTTTTGAATCTAAACCCATGAAATAGCTTAGCTATTTGTGTGCCAGAATATCCGGTATCATTGAAAAAATCCCAGCTCAGCTGTCGGATTGTGTGGGTTGAATTGTTGATGCTATACTGTAACTTTGTTACAGCGGGTTGGAACGCTTCTTCGAGTTGTTGCTGCAAAGAGAAAATTTGGTATGAGTGAATGTTTTGATGAGGTATGCTGAATCGTATTGATTTGATATAATCTATGACACGAAGTTGTATCAGGATGTATTATTTAAGAATGGTCTTGGTAATCGCCTCTCCTTAGAGTTAATCAGTCCTCGGTGTGTAGATGACCTATAGTGAATAGCGCGTTGCCGAATCACTTAGGGCCCTATTTCCGTTAGGCGACATTGTCATCCCCGTGTTGTATAGCGTTGGAGCTGTGAACACGTTGCGGGATTGATCGAGAGACAGTGCATGCCGATTGTTTTCTTGGAGGGGTGACGTACTTGGCCATTTGGTACAAAGAAAAGAGGATGTTTTTAGCTTTGTAAAGATGTTTTGAACGTACTTTGAAGTAGTTCGTGTAAAGAAATCTTTTGTGAAAAAAGATTAGTGAGGGCATGTATGTTAGGTTAGGAGAGCACTTATCTGTATTTTGCTGTGAGCCACCGTCTTCCCGTGGTGGATTTTGATCATGCCTTTGTTCCTGAAAGAATGGTCATGTGGTGTGTAAGATTTTCTTATCATGCGAAGGCTAAGTTATGCTTGTTATAGATTTAGAAGAAAAAATTGCCGGCAACACTAGTCTCTTTCTCATTCAAGAGCCGACCGTGCCTTAGGGATTAGATGATCCTAAACAAACGGCACGGTGCCGGAGTGTTTGGAGCCCTTTTCCTTTGGGAGCGACGCCGCGCACTCTGTGTTGTTTGAGTGTGGTCTTTGTTAACACGTAGCGAGTGAGACCGGAGACGGTGCGTTCTGGCTTGCTTCGTGTTTGAGAAAAAAGATTTGTGAAGAACCTGGTTTTCCAAAATGTGGTCTTTTGAAATGGATGGATAAAAATAGAAAATTTATTAGAGATATTGGATACTTATCTTTCGTCCATCGTGTCACGTCGTGATCGCTGTGGAGCGAAAGAATATTCGTTTGCCGATGCAACCGTACATCAGCAACCGGCCTGTCACGTCCTTTTGGTGTGCACTTTTGGACTCCGGTCGGGTCAATTCTCTTTTTTGGCGTGGGATTGAGATGTCAGTGACTCAATCGCTCCAACTCCCTGGCAGCGGGAGTCAGCGAGCACGCGGGGGGTTCCCGAGGTGGGGGGAACGTATAAATGCTCGTCGTTTTGGTGGGGCGGTTTTCGTCGCTTCGTGCTCTCGGGGAACGAGAGGGCCGCGGGGTTTTTGATTACCCACGATCTCGTTAGTTGCCTTCTCGAATCCTCTGACCTCTTCTATAAAATACGGCTGCGGCGGGAGTTACGTACACGCGCGCATTCTCTCATTCTTGCTCTTCTGCCTTCAAGATTTAGGGTTTTTAAATCTCATACTCGCGCCGCCGCCTTCTTAGATGGATCGCCGTCGCGGTAAGCGCCCGGCGGACGAGGAGGAGTCGGTGAACTCTCCTCGGGAGGTGGGGCCGCGAAGGAGGTGAGCTTGGATTGGAGTTTTTCCTTGACTAATCTTGGGGTTTTCTTCTTTTGGTGTAACCGCAATTCGTCGTTCGCAATGTAGGTATACCCTCCCGACCATTGGAGGCGCGGCCGGTACCTGCACCGCGGGCGCCGCCGAGCGGCAAGAAGAGCGCGGAGGAGCGACGGGCGGTGCCGGGGCGCGGCCCCGAGCGGTGGCTTCGTCGTGGAGGCCGGAGCTGCCATTGCTGCGGTGGAGCGGCGGCTCCGTCGTGGCGGAGGAGGCGGCGCGAAGAGGCGGCGGTGGAAGAGGCGGCGGTGGCCGCCGGTGTCTCCACGCCGCGTTCGGCCGAGCGGCGTTTCGCGAACTCCACAGCGTCTGCGCGCTCGACCGCCGTAGGGCGGAGCTGCGGCACGTCGTGGGATCTCTATTCCGAGGCCACCAAGCAACCGGGCGGGCGGAGGCAAACGCCGACCTGTTCTTGAACGCACTCTCCTCCGCCCAGGAGGAGCTAGAGGTGGAGAAGCAGCGGGTCGCCGACTTCGACGCCGAGGCCAACGCCGCCGTCAATGAGGCGGCGGACGAGAGGTTGGCCCGCAAGGTCCAGGTGGACACGTTACTTCGGCAGCGTGAAGCTGCCGACACCCGGGTCGGCGGTGAGTGTCGTTTCCTTTTTCTGTTCATATTCCCTATTTTACTTTGGTGCTTGTTGTTCTAAGTTTTACTCTGTTTTTGCGGAAATGACGGACTGGAGCGAGCTGCGGGAGGCCGCGCATGCCGCGGCGGACGCGGTGAACGCCCGGGGTGGCGGCGACGTGGTCATGCGGGCGCGGCGATCCCCGCCCGGGTGGCGGCGTGGCACTTCATGGCGTCCGCCATGGTGCCTCCGCCGCCTATGCTACCGTCGATGCCATCTCCGGTGTCGACGTCCGCGGCATGGAGGCATCGGTGGCGGCGCATGACGCCATGGAGGGCGGCGCCATCGAGTTCGCCGGGGCGCGGAGGCCGTCGTTGCCGTGACTCTGTCGACCTGGTGGTCGGCAAGCTTTTCGGGGATGACTAGATTGCTTAGATGCAATCGGTCCCCGTTTGTAAAAATTTTTATATTTTTAACGAAAGAATTGGATCTTTTGAGATGTGTCTTGTGCCGGAATCCTTCGAGATTCCTTTTATTTATCTCTTTATTTTGATCTGTTTTATGACTTTGTCATGTTTATGCCGTAGGATTTTGTTTCGGGATTCGGAATCCTCTGTTTAGAGAATGTCGTAACGCGTCGGATCGAGGATGATTTTTCTTTGAATGACAAGAAAAATTCATGTGCTCAAGTGTTTGACACGAAGAACTTGATTTCTCATTATAAAATAGTACACATTAGATTGCTTTTTTGTCATTAGAATGACTTACAACGATGTGTAGACGCGCTAACTTAAACCTTGAAAGGGAAATCGCCTAAAAAGAAAACTTGTCTTTGATAAAAGAGGAGGACGTATCTCTCATTCTTTTTAGTTTTCCGGCTCGCTTCTCCTTCTTCCAAGTCGTGAATCATGACCGGATCTTCTTCGGTGCGAGTAGTAGGTCGTCATCGTCCAAGACTTGATCGTCTCGGCGTCGGGCGTGGTCGGATATACTTATCCCGTTCCGAGTAGTATTGAGATTGTCCTTTTTGGAAAAGGCACATCCGTAAAGGAATCTAAGGAGCTTGAGTTTTTCTCAAAGCGGCTTCCTTTTTGAACTACTTCGTACCACTCGCCGTTGATAAACATGCCTTCGATGTTTTGCGCCCGGTGATCGAACCGTTCGATGCGCCGAAGGTTAGCCGGGTTTATTGGATTAGGGAATATGTGCTCGGTGTGCGGCGGTATCCTATCCTCGGGAGGAGTTGGGGTGGGGAGCCTCCGGTTTGGTTCTCGAGTCGCAAATTGTCCAAGAAAGGAGTGATAAAACCATTGCGGTTTGTTTGGACGGATGGAACCGTTCGACCGGGGAGGACTCCGAGCACGTTTGTATACGGTGGTCGTTTGTATGGGTTGGTTACAACAATGAGGCTCATCCATGTTAGGTGAATCCCTCGTGCCATCCCTTAATGGGTTCATGCCAAAAGCGTGGCGATTTTCTCGATTGCTTTGCCATGTGTTTTTGGCGCTCTTCCCTTCGTTTTCTTTCTACGTCTTGGTGTCGGTCGGCAAGTGCCACAGCCTGTGTGCGACGCCCTCGTCATTGAGGGAGACGAGTTGATCGTGCTCGTGGCTGTTGCGCTCTTTGCTCCATTGCACCCGATGTTGCCATGGCGATCAATATCTCTTGCCGTCGTCTTTCCCTTCGTTGTTCATCCCTTCGGGACTGGTCGCCATGACGAAGGGCGGCAGCTAGCTCAGTACGTTCTGCAAACAACCGAGCATTGGATGTGTTGATTCCTGCAGATTGTTCTTGCTGTGTCGCAGTAGTAGGCGCAGTTGGTGGGTTCCGACCGGATCGTCGAATTTCTCGGCGGCGTCGCCGTCGTTCGTTGCGACGGGCGTTTACAAGCGGCAGATCGTTGACGCGTAACTCCGACTAGGTACATCGTGTCGGGTAGTTTGTGTCGTCTCGAGCTGGGCTGTCTTTGTTGTTCCGTGAGGCTTGTTGTGAAGTCCTCTCTCTCGGATCTTGAATATCGGCTAAGATTCTCTCGCCGTATATTGCTCGGCCGCCTCTCCGAGGCCACTACGAACGATGGTTGGCCGTGGTCGGAGCCGGCTGTGAGTTTCTTCCGCCACTGTTTGTGTACGGTTGCCACGAGGATTTGTTGGAATGTGACATCGTAGATTCGCCGGCTGCGAACGTGGCCATTCGGAGCGCCAAAAGTTACTGCGACGGTTGTTTTGTCCTCGTGTTGACGGATTAGGAACTTGTTGTTGTCGCGCGGTTTGTAGATCGCGACTAACGCGTCGTCGGAGCAACTCAAAGTTGGCATGGGTTTCTGTCAACCTCATGTCTTGTTGATGGATCAAACGGAGTAGATCCGTGTTGGCGACATGCCTCCTTTGGTTAGGACCGGTCGGAGGTGTTGACGCCGTGCCGTCAACTATCAGTGGTGGATTGGTTGGGACTGCAATGGTGGTCACCGGGATGAGTTGGATCTGGTTTGGCGCAGCCACCATTGTTGGTGCCATTGTCGGCGTGATAGCCGGAGGCGTGAGAGTTGTAGTAGCAGTTGCTGAGTTGGAAGTCCAGGTGAACGTTCCGAAGTTGAAGGTGAGGCCGGCTTCGAAGATCATGGAAGCCGGGAAGGAAACCATCTTGATCGACGTGAAATCTCGGTGCGCACCCCCTGGGGCGCGCCACCGTCGACGAAATATCGGCGATAGTCCGACCAGGGGTATGCCACGACCGGTAATGGATTGGCGGAAGGCGCACGAGATTGCGAGCAAGACGTAAACGGGGGAGCAATCACACGAGGTTTACCCAAGTTCGGGCCGCAAAGATGCGTAAAACCCTAGTCCCGCTCTCTCGTTTCGATTATGATGTGGATGTATGAGTACGTGCGTTATGCCGGATTACGTCCTCCGGCACGGGGGTCCTTGCTCTCCTTATATATCACGGGAGAAAGGTTACAAGTCGGAACTAGCCTATCCGGTACTAAGTTTACATACTTTACAAGTCTAAACTTTCCTATATCAGCTAGGTCTTGTCCTCCTTGTCGGTCTTCGATATTCTTGCCTGTTTTAGGCTGTCCGACCAGCCTGAGCCGATCGGTCTTGAAGCTTGATGGGCCGGCCTGGCGATAGCGTGTCGGCCCAAATTAGGCCGTGAGGGTATATGGAGTTTATACCTCCACACCCGCCCCCACCGAGTCCTTGGCTGAGTCCGGCGTAGGATCCATTGGGGGATCCTGAGTCCGGCGAGTCGGAGTCCGCTCGGCCCGGCGACCAACAGAAGGGTCCCGGCGCTCGACGGGGCGCTCGCCGGGCTGGATTGAGGAAGACTTGCGCACATCTGCAGCCTTGTGCTGCCGGGTGTGCGCGCCCGTTGAAGACGAGTGGCGACGGGAGGAAGAGTCCCGCCGCGACGGTGATGGCGCGCGTGCACCATGGCTGGAGCGATGGGGTGACTCCTCCCGCTGCCCTGCTCGGGTCGGCGACGGCGTGCGAGCGCCGTGGCTGGGGCGGCGGGACGATCCCTCCTGCTGGCCCGCTTGAGCCGATGACAAGTCGCCCTGCAACTGGAGACGGGGTGGCGCCAGGGACACCTCCTGCACGCGAGATCGAGGGGGCATCAGCGCTCGAGCGGCGGTGGCGCCATCGCTATCAGTCGCCTCGTCGTCCTCCTCGTCATCCTCCCCCTCGTCCTCATCAGTCGATTCCAGGCTGGGACTCCAGTCGCCTGGGTTCGCATCCAGACGCATCATCCGCTCCCGGCGACACCTGGCCTTATGCTTCTCCCTCTCCTCTAGCTCGAGGGCCTTCTGTGCTTTCTCCTCCCTCCTCGAGAAGGCTACCGCGTGTTCTCGATTATTTCTGAGGCGTCTTACCTCGTGGTCGGGCGCGTCCTCCTTCACCGGGGGCACCGAGTCCGCGTGATCGATGACATCCTGAAAAGACACGCCTCGATAAGACGAGCGCAAACTAAAAGAAAAGCAAAGCCAACAATGAGAAGGGCCACGAAGAAACTTACGTAACCAAGCAGGTCGGCTCCCGGGTGCATGGGAAAGAGGCCGACTTGGTTCTCTCCAAAATTCTTGCCGCCGTCGATCGCCTCGCGCACTCGAGCCATGATCGTGGCGGCCGAGAGAGGAACGTCTGACATCCTGCTGGCCTCGAGCGCTTGGGGGTCGGCGTTTTCCGTTATCTGGTCCAGCCGCAGTGGACGGTCTGCGAGCGGGATCACCCGGTGGGAGTGGAACCCGGCGACGACATGGGCCAGGTTGAGGGTGATGTTGCCGGCCCTCCGACGGCGGAGCCTATCCAGAGCGTCGGTCAGGGGGTCGATGCGGGGCTGGAGCTTGCTCGGTTGACCGTAGCCCCAGTTGTACTTGGGCGCGGTCAACACGGCGCTGGTGTACTTCGGGAAGTAGTTACCCTCATTGCGGAGGTAGAACCATTCCGCGGCCCATCCGGCGTTGTTCGACGCCCATGAACCGGGCAGCCAGTGCTCCCGCCTCTTCAGCCCGATCGAGCAGGAACCCGCTCGAATGTAGCGGCGGGTGTTCACCTTCTCCTTCACCTTCTCCTCGTCGTCGTCGCCGTCGTCATCATTGTCGTTGCCATCGCCGCTCACCGCCAAAGTGAACAGCGTCGCCTTGAAGACGTGGACGAACAAGTCCCACTGAGGCGCCATCCCCAGGTACCCCTCGCACACGGCGGCGAAGCTGGCGGCGTACGAGATTGAGTTGGGGTTGAAGTGCTGGAGCTCTACCCCAAAGTGGTGGGGGAGCGCCCGCATGAAGTGGCTCGGCCGCGCCCCGAGTCCCCGCTTGTGGAATTTGACAAAGCTCAGAACGTAACCTTCCGGGACGACGGGCTCGAGGTGCTCGGGCTCTGGCACTTGCCACTCCGGCGGCCCCTCCGCCGGGTTGGGAAGAAGCAATCCACCCTCAACGAGGCCCATCAACGTCGCTTCGGTCACCGTGGACCGAGGCCACGGCAGCGCGTCGTACATCACCACCGGCACGGGGGGCTTGGCGGGCTCCTTGACGGCGGCGCCCTTGCCGCCAGCCCGGCTGCCCCCGGCGCCCTGGCCGGAGCCCTGGCCCGCCTTCTTGTTGACCCTCTTGCTTGACACCATTGCGTCGGCGAAAGAGCGGCGGCGGGGCGACAAAGCGAGAAGGGCGGCGGTGCGAGGAACGGCGGCGTAAAGCGTAGAAGCGGCGGCGGTCGTAAGCAAATACAGCGGCGGCGGCGGTCGCAAGCAAATACGGCGGCGGCGGCGGTCGCAAGCAAATACGGCGGCGGCGGCGGTTGCAAGCGGGAGCGGCGGCGATTAGATCTGGGGGCAGGAGCACAACCGGCGGTGGCGGTAGAACGAAGGCGAGAATGCGGAGAGGGGAAACCAGGAGCCCACTCCCCCGTATTTATAGAGCCTGAGCCGATCCACGTGACTTGCATCCGACGGCCCAGATCACGCCATCCAACGGTTGCGCGCCCCCGGCGGACTCGGCTAAAAACGGTAACCGCATTTACTGCCCCTGACAAACCGCCACCTACCTCCACTCACAGGGCGCACGCGTCACGAGACGGAGCAGAACCGTCGCCAGGCCACGATCAACATGACGCGCCGGTTTCCACCTAAAAAGGCGCGCCACCAGCAACGGACGGATTCTCCTCGACTGGCGCGGCGACGGGACGTCTCGACAGACGGTTCCTTACACGGTAAGATAACCTGGGATTCTGGTCCCACCTGTAAGACTCGAGGGAGCGGAGGCTGACCCACGAATGGGTTCGAACAGCCGCCCTCGAGCACCCGAGTTAGGGTGCCCCAGGAAGGATCCTCGAAAGGGTCCGCTCGAGAACGAACTCTCGAAACCCAAAGGCACGTCAAGGCGGGGCGGCGAGCTTCCACGAGATCCCGTCGACGGGAGGCCCTCGAGCCGCCGGTCCCCTCGAACGGGGCCGGTCCTCTAAAGGCTATGCGCCCCGCTTTAATGAGAGCACCCCCGGGACTCGATGCCGCCTCCCCTCGAGAGGAGACGGGCTCTCACTTGGACTCCCCGCTTCCAGCTCGTAGGGAGACTTGGCGCTCGCTCGGCCGCGGGTAGCGTCGGTCCTCCCGCCACTTGGATTAGATCCAAGAGATCTAGCAATGAACTGGATCACGACTACGGCCCAGCAATTCGAGGCTCGGGGGCCCGAGTCACATAAACAAACCTCCCTCGACACGGGAGGAGCAGGAAATGCGCGGGGGCTCGAGGAGTCATCAAAACTCCCCTGCCTCGAGCTACTACAACTCCAGTTAATAACGCTCTTACTCAAAACCTCTCATCTCAGAGCCCCCAGAGGAATGCCTCATTCCTCTGGGGCCTCGGGGGCTACCCCATGGAGAAAGGAGGAAATAACTCCTCGAAACAACACGACCCTAAGTCTAGATACTTCAACTCCACTTCATGATCCCTTGCTTGAAGTTTTTCACAATCAAGCAAGGGCTCGGGGGCTACTGTCGGGTACCTAGATTAGGGGTCCTAAACTAGGGGGATAAGAGATAGGCAAACCAGCTTCACCCTCTCTAAATCCCAAAAGCTAACCAAGGAAATCCCCAATTCTCCTCGTATTGGGCCGGCCCACGATCGAGGCCCACAAAACCACGGAACCCACTAACTCGAAAGCCGCTCGGCCGCTCGAGAAAGAACTACGAAACCGCTCGAGCGAGCGAGTGCTCGAGACGGTAACGGAAACCGCTCGAGCGAGCGAGCGCTCGAGACGGTAGCGGAAACCGCTCGAGCAAGCAACCGCTCGAGACGGAGACGGAAGCGGCTCGAGCGAGCGACCGCTCGAATCTGACGGCAATTATTGCCTTTCCAGAGCATGCACATGGCTACAGGGCTCGAAACAGTGCAGCGGTACGCCAACCCTACCAAACTCTATGGCTACAGGGCCCACGATAGTGAGCCGTACACCGGTCAATTCTATCATTACGCTGCCCATCCCCCGGATTTGAGGATGGCAGAAGCTGCTCCGACACCATGCCGCGCACTGTGCCGCGTGCGGCATCTCCTCAAACGCCATCGTCAACTCTCCGTACCGCCAAACACGCCACTCAGTCCCATCGCTCGGATCGTCGACCCATCGAGACCGTCCCCAGCCGCTTGAGGGATGGTGGCGGATGGGACTGGCGTATGGGACGCGCCATGACCCGTCTTTCCTACCACGACGGCCACTCGCCAGGGTTCCCGGGCAGGCCATCATCGCCCACTCCTCCATTTCGCTAGCCCGCGTCAGGCAAGGACGAGCAGGCCATCACCAGCCATGCTGCTATAGGGTCGAACCGGACCAAAGCATGGTTCCACAGGCTCGAACCGGACAATAGGGAGCATCTACTGCACCGACGACTCGACGAAGCGCCCATGCCTCGACGTCACGCACACGATTGCCCTACCAAATCCTGTACTCCTGAGCCTCTCCTTGGCCTATAAAAGGGGATGCCAGGGCATAGCATAGGGCACGATCACACGCTAACACTCCCACGCTCTCCATTCGCTAAGTCTCAGGACTTCCTTGTACTCACCCCTGTGCGAGCACCTAGGTGCAAGATAATACATGTCTCCTCCCCCCGCTGGACGTAGGGCCTTCTTCTGCCTGAACCAGGATAAAACCCTTGTGTTCTTCTTGCATCACCATCCGGATTAGGGAGCACGCTTAGAAATTTACTTGTTGGTGTGATACCCCCCGGGGTACGAAACACCGACAGACACATTTTAACCGCCAACTTAAGATAGAAAAGGGAGAATTACATGTTCTTATATGCATATACTTGTGCTATTAACCGAATTCCACTTGTACCTGGAGTTTATCAACGTTTACAGGAAAAGCACCAAGTACAGGGGATTTTACACAGAAAAGGCACTTTCCGGCAAAGCGTAAAAGAGGCACAAGGAGGAGACAGACCCATCCAGAGCAAAAATGGGCCAAAACACCACACCACCGAAGCCCATCCACCAGGAGAGGCCCACCGGCCAAAGTCGGTTGGGGGGAGGCGTCACCCTGGCGAGCTCGCGCCAGGGGCGCGCTCGCGCCCCCCAGCCTGACAGGTGGGCCCTGCTTCCTGGAGGCGGTACATTAATGACAGAGGAGGGCGGTGCGCTGGTGTTCTTGCCATGTATAGCTCCAAACCGACTTGCTCAACATATAAAAGGGGAGATCCAACCATTTTCAACACACACATTCATTTTGGCCATTCTCCTCTACTCTTGTTCTCTAGCCTAGTCTAGTAGCTTAGGAGCTAGGTTGAGCTATCAAGGAGGGCTTGTCTCCTAGGAAGAAGATCATCACTTGGTAATATACTATGGAGTGTTCTTCCTACTTCAAGTTCTTATTCTTATTATGTAGCCTAGTTCATGAACTAGAGTATAGTTGCGTTCTTGCTTAACCTGATTCATATGAACTAGACCAAAGTTCTTATGATCATTTCTTAGCATGTTCTTCGTTGTTCTTCATCGTTCATATGATTTATAGGAGTAGAGATCTTGATGAGAATGGGGTAACGGTTCGTTGTTCCTTCGGGTTTGCCTACGTTCTAGCTCGTCCATCCGTAGGGTGGGAGTCCGCGGGGGATGTAGGTAGTTCTCAAATATGCGGGCGTGGTGTCCGGATACGAGAGAGCCTTCGGATATGACGACATGCCACGGTTGAGGGTAGGCGGCGGTGGTGACAACCCCCGTCCGTCCCTTGTAATCCCCACGTCCGTATGTCGTGTAGGAGTTCGTAAATGCCTCTATCGGGCCGGAAGACCAGTGCGGGGGTCTCCCCGTTATCTTAGGCTCGATCTTTCTCTAACCCTATAGACTATATGACTTAGCTGTTCATGACTTTGCTACAATTGACCTACCTGCTCCGCTCAGGTTTATTCTTTATTCGTTCATTCGTTTATTCTTTCTTTTGTACTTATCCTTGAGTTTGGCCAAATGTGTGTCCACTATCTTGCAAAACCATTTATACTTACCCCTGCATAGCACTAGAGTCTCATTTCAATGACATGAAGTCAATCATCCATATCCATGTTTAGACACCTCTACACCATGCCTTCCTACGGGAAATATAAATAACGATACCACGAGAATACGCCGGGTGAAATGCTACAATGATAGATCCGTGCGCTTGTAGATAATAATATCTTTAGAACATGACTATCAACCCCGGGCGTTTCTTGGCGTGACCCTTTGGAATGTAACAATTCTAGTGATTGCGTTAAGAAATGCCAACAAGCATTTCGGCGCCGTTGCGGGGAAGGCATTGGTTGAAAAGAATCTAGCATAAACATGGATATGAGTTGACTTCATTAGAAATGGACATAGTCTATGCGAGCTAACTTTCATGTTTTCGTCATTTGTGGATGAAAACAGGATAGTGCAGACTGGTTCATTTGCCAAAATTTATAATACGAATCCGAGGCGGCTCCGCGGCGGTTGAACCAAGATACCACCCACACCATCGAGAGATGGCCCGGAAGTCAATCCATGAGTTCTCGGCTCCGGCGTCGCTCATGTGCCCACGGGGCCCATTGTCGACGCAGCGGAGAAGAACTTTGAGCTCAGGACTGGACTCATCACGATGGTGCAATCTAGTCCATTCTCTGGACTACCCAATGAGGATGCAAATGCTCATTTGCAACGCTTTATGGAGCTTTGTGACACCATCATCATCAAAGACGTATCCGCTGACGTGATCAAGCTCCGTCTGTTTCCCTTCTCCCTCTCAGGGAAGGCGAAGCAGTGGTTTTACAAGGACAGAGAAGCAGTGAGCACGTGGAACAAATGTTCCACGGCATTCCTCGCCAAATTCTTCCCCATGGGCAAAACAAACGCCCTAAGAGGAAGAATTACCAACTTCCAGCAAACACAGCATGAACCCATCCCTGAAGCGTGGGAGAGACTCCAAGACTATATTCAAAATTGTCCTCATCACGGGATGGAGGAGTGGCTGGTGCTCCAGAATTTCTACAATGGGTTAACACCCATGTCAAAAGGGCACCTTGATGCCGCTGCTGGAGGAGCATTCCTATCACTTACAGTTGACAAAGCTACGGCTTTAGTCAACAAAATGGTGGAAAATCAAGCTTGGGGGGAAGATAGGACCCCAACCAAGCAACAAAAGGGCATGCACACAGTCAAGGAGACTGATATGCTTGCCGCTAAGATAGAGTTACTCCTCAAGAAGATGGAGGGGCATGCTACAGCTAGCATGCCCGACTCCGTCAAAACCATGGACTCTCGCATGACTTGCGCAGTCTGTGGTAATGTTGGCCATTCAGGAGGTGACTGTCCTGAAACCCGTGAAGAAGCAGCATATATCAACAACGGGTTCCGCCAACAACAAGGAGGAAACAGTGGCTATTCACGACCACCATTCCAAGGTAATTCGAATTATAACTCCAATTATAATTCGAATCAGCCTTCATTCAAGGATCTAGTCCTTGGGCAAGCCAAGATCAATGAAAATTTGACCAAAAAGATGCTCGACAATGACAAAATTCTTGGAAGCATCAACAATAAGATAGAAGGCTTATCTTCTGCCATTAGAGATCAGCTGGGCTTCAACAAAATGATAGAAACTCAGTTAGCCCAGATAGCTGCATCTCTCCCAAACAATGGTGGCTCAGGAGGAATACCCGGGCAGCCCGAGATCTCACTAGAAACAGTTAACATGATCTCGACATGGCCTGGTAAGCCGTGTCCCAGTTGGGGCTCTGTCTTGGAAAAGAAGGGAGACCCTGGCCGCCCAACTATCACCATTGCAATAGGCCCACATATCATTGATAATGCCTATTGCGACCTCGGAGCTAGTGTGAACATGATGTCCAAGGCGACATATGAGAAATTGTTGGGAGGACCTCTGTCCCCTCCAGCATTCATGATGCAAATGGCAGATCGGACTGTCACACGGCCCGAGGGGATAGCAAAGGACATCCTAATCAGGATCCAAGATGAGTACGTCCCAGTAGACTTCGTCGTCCTAAACACAGGAGATACAGACGAAGGACCACTCATCCTTGGGCGACCATTCCTCTACACTACCAAGGCAGCAATATACGTTGGGAAGGGAATAGCCAGTTTCCACATCAACGCGAAGGTGATCAACCTTCGATTTAATGGCTATCCCAAACCGGCAGAAGCGAAGAAGAACCCGCCAAAGAAGCGGCAACCCAAGGCGAAGAAATCTGGACCCACTTCTCATGGGCCAGGTGAATCATCAAACAGAAATTGATGAGGGAGAAAGTCCCGCTCAACGGACTTAAAATTGGTGAGCCCGGCCGACAGTAAACCGGCGTTATTCAAAAAAAATCTCTTTATTTATAAAATATTTATTTTATAAAAGTATTTTTTCTTGCACTCACTTTTTGTGAGCAAATAAAATAATTTTTATCTTCAAAACCTTTTTGTCCCAAAAATTCTGAAAATTAGTTAGTTAGAAGGAATAAATTTTTCTATTATTAAAAATTATTTTTAAAATAATTTTTGGAAAAATACTTTTCATCAAAATTTGTTGGAAATTCGAAAATTTGGGGAAATTTTGGGCCAGGGAACCAACCCCCAACGGCCACATTTTTGAATTGGCCGTTGGGGGCGACCTGCCAAAGGGCGGTGGCAGGCGGGCCCGGCCTGGCGCGCGCGCGCCGAGGGCGCGGCCGCGCCAGCCGAGGCGGCTCTGCCACCCGGCCAGGGCGCCAACGGCTAGGAGCCGTTGCTCCCTCCCCCTTGGGCTGGTGCTTGGCCTATAAATAGGAGAGGAGCCGGCGGTGGAGTTCCATCCCTCCATCACTCTCACACTTTCACTCCTCTCACTTCCCCACTTCATTCTCCAAGCAAATTTTCCAATATATTTTGTGTAGAGCAAGTAGCAAGAGCACTCTTGGGTGTAGAAGTTCATTCTCTACTAACCCTTCACACCCAAGAAGCTCCCTCTACTTGTGAAGCCATGGTAGGATTCGGGCACTTGCTTAGGAGACGCTCCAAGCGTCGCCTCGGTGAGTCGAGCTCTCAAGCTCCCGAAGCCCCCGTGGAAGAGCAGCAACCCGAGGAGGTTGAAGGAGCCGGCGAGGAAGAGGTGGCGCTGGAAGCGCCACAAGAGCAAGCCATGAACGAGGAGGACAAGCTGTACCTCGACCTGGAGGAGGGTCGGAAGATGCAAGCCTACTTCCACCTCAAGGATCGTCTCTTCCTCCACACGCAAGCCTACGACTCCAACCTCCTCCACCGCATTGGTATGGATGATGAATTCAATCTTGTGTGGAGGTCTGTTGGTTGGGAGGATGTGGAACCCATCGAGGAACAAGGTTCACGCCTCCTGACCATACAGTTCCTCAGCACCTTGCAAGAACCGACGATGGTGTGATTTTTCGCTTGTTCAACGAGGAGCATGAGCTTACTTGGAAAGAGCTTAGTGTTCATTTGGGTTTTAACCGAAGATGCTTGATCTTGATTTCGCCACCATCGGTTTTGATTGAAACAAGTTTTGGGAAGAGATTTCTGGGAGGGTTGAGTTTCGATCTTTCAAACCCCAGAACACCCAAATCCATCATCCCACTTTGAGATTTATGCATCGTTGGATGTCCATGGTTTTCTTCCCCACTAGTGTGGTTAGATGGGTGCGCATAGCCGAACTTAAGTTGCTCTATGCCATTGTCAAGAAAATCAAGGTATCACCCGTGAGGGAGATCGTTCATCATTAGCAAGACATAGTTCGCAACAAGTACCCGGTCTTGTGCACCTCTCTGGTCACTCGTGTTGCCAGTTCGATGGGTATTTTGGAGGGTGAAGTTGTTGAGTACATTCCTATTCCTCGACCCATCTGCGACTTGACCACTTTGATCCAAGGGCACACATTGACTACCCACGGCACAAAGGATGAGCTTTACTTCTTTTTCCCTGGCTACGAAAATAGGATCCGGTTACCTAACCTGGATTACTATTTGCGTAATTGCCAGTCACTAACCTTTGTGCTCAAGACTGCTGAAGATATTCGCAGGGAAGAACTCACCTGCAGGACATGACGAGGCAGGGCAGAGGACGAAGCAGGCCCCAGTTCCTTGCAGCCTGAGCAACCATGGACCCCTGTAGGGTCGAGATGGACTAGAGGGGGGTGAATAGTCCTTCCTAAAATTCTTACGCACCGGGCAACCGAAACAAATGCGGAATTAAAACTATCGGTCTAGCCAAGACTACACCCCACTAACTAAAGCTCCGAGTAGCACCTTGTAAAAGAACCTAAACAAGAAGCAAGGTGCTAAACCGGCTAGTGCTCACCTAAACAATTCTAGCTTGCAAGGTCACACAAATCTAAGCAACTAGTACTTTGCCACACCGGGAGCACCTACACAATTCTAATGAGCAAGAGCACAAAGCCAAACCTAAGCTCACTAGATGCTCAAGGACAAGGCTACACAAGCCGAACCCAAGAGCGCAATTTACTTAACTACACAAGCTAAGCAAAACACTTACTCTACTTCTAGCTACACAAGCAAGAAGGTGCTCAACTAACTACACAAGCAAAAGAGCACAAGAGCCACTACTCAAGCTAAGCAAGAATGTAATAAATGTAAGTACAAGCTTGAGCTACAGGGGATGCAAACCACCACGAAGAGTGGACACACGAAGTCGCGACGGTGGCGAATCACCGGGCGTAGAGACCAAACACCTGCAAACAAGCTCAAGGGAGGTCGAAGCCTCACACACAAGAACAAGGAGGTCGAAGTCTCGGCAATCACAAATCGACACACGATTTTTCCCCTGGTTCACTTGGTCGCCACCAAGCTACGTCCAGTTGTGGCGATACACCGACTTGGTGATGAGATGGCCGCTCAAGTTGGCTCACACAACCCCTCCGGGGAGCCCCAACTCCAATCAACACAAGACCGGGATCCTCCAAGCCACACTCAACTAGAGTAGCCAATTCGCGCTCCGCGGGGAAGGCTCAAGAACCCCTCACAAATCCTCCTTCGGAGCACCGCACAATCTCCACGGGTGCTACAACGAAGTCTCTTGCCTCCAAGCCGCCTAGGAGGTGGCGACCTCCAAGAGTAACAAGCACACCGGCTTGCAACACGATCACCTAGTGCCACTCGATGCAAATCTCTCAATGCAACGCACTAGAATCGCTCACTCACTCGATCGGATGATCTCTATCAAGCTCAAGTGAGTAGAGGGCTCTCCAAGCACTCTCCAAGGTGGACACCAAGTCCCCAAGGTGCTAAGCAACCAGCCATGGCCGAGCAAGGCAAGTATTTATAGGCCAAAGCCCAAAACTAGCCGTTGCCCCCACGCCGGCAAAACCCGACGCGCCGGACGCGTCCGGCCTCCACCGCCGGACGCTCCAAGCCGCGTCCGGCGCTCCATCTTGCGCCACGTGTCCCCTCGATCGAAGACGACCGTTGGCTCCCAACGGCTAACTCCTCGCGCACGCGATGTACTCCGCCGGACGCTGCACGGTGATCGCACCGCGTCCGCCGCTCGCGTCCGGCCCACGTCCGCCGCCGGCGTCCGGCGTCCCGACGCGCGCACGACTCGGCCCCGAAGTTTCGGTCCGAGTCCGCGCGCGCCGGACGCGCCACCACGGCGTCCGGCGCTCGGACACGGCTCGGCCGGCCAGTGCTCGCGTCAAGCCACCACGCGCCGGACGCGTCCGGCCCGCTGGCCGCGTGTCCGGCGGCCGCGTCCGGCGCCCAGAAAACAACGATTTCCAGCCCGCCGCGAACGCCAACTTCTCCAACAATTTTCATCCAGCGCAATAGAAAATTGGCCTCCAATTTTCCAGAAAACGCCGAATCCTGCCTCGCAAGCTCGGCGGGAGGGAGAGAGGGACCCAAACCCAACTCAACCCTGCAAACCAACGCGCGATCAATGCCACCTTTGTAAATGTGCCAACACCATCAAGTGTACATCACCATGTGCATGTGTGTTAGCATTTTCACAATCATTTTCAAAGGATTTTTCTTTTGTTCTCACAACGCCACTCAATCCTAGCATGTCACAATGTTAGATCGCTCAAGTGGCACTAGATGACCGAGATGCAAACAAGTTTGCCCCTCTTGATAGTACGGCTATCAATCCTAAATCCGATCATCAACTTCTCTACACTCCTCATGACCAGTGAAATGAAATGCCCTATAGCATACCTTTGCCTTGCGCATTTCCACTTCCACTGTCTTCCACCAAAGTGCTAATGCAACACATGCACCGACACGATCTCAAGTTGATATGATCCACTTCATATCATCATGCAACCTTCACGGTCCATCGATCTTGATCTCACTTGCTCTTCACCACCTCATGGTCCATCGGAGCCAAGTCATGCCCGAGCTTCACCCTCACTAGGTCCATCGCTCCACTGCCTCGACTTGTCCTTCACACATCCTCCGGTCTGGAGCCAAGCCTCATCTCGATCTTCACCATCGGTCACATGACTCCATGTCATGTCACATATTCAATGAAGCTCCTTTATCTCACATTCACCTGTGGACTAAATCCCTGTGTATTCTCATGATCACACAATTAGTCCACCTAAGTTGTCACTCAATTATCAAAACCAAACAAGGGACCTTTCAACCCCCTACCAGGACTACACGGGGTATGCTCCACAGGGCAGCGGGAGCTGGGACCAGTTTGTACCTCCCGCGCCAACCACAGATGCGTGGGCCGAGGTGAGCATGGGTGAGTGGGAGCGCCAAAGGCAGCAACACGAAGATGTTCCCCCACCGGTCCAGCCACGACATTACCCCGAGATAGAAGCTCTCGGTACCCGCATCGGACAGCTGCAGATCCAGACAGGTGAAATACAGCACTCTCTCACTTCCTTTATGCAGGAGACCCATGATTGGTAGGCACATATGTACCAAAGGTGGGACGGCTTGAGTGCACAGATGTAGCAGGACCAGGCTCAACATGAGGAGTTACGAGGTTCATGGGATATCACCCTGGATGAGCTTCATGCTAGCTTGGGGAGGACCTCCAAAGGTACTTTGCATTGCATATTTAATTTTCCAAGTAACTTTATTTTTCTTTAGCATGTTTAATTCTTGTTTTCATGCATATATAAAAAAAAACCAAAAATATTTTTATCCCTGTGCCTCTTAGTATGTGCTGTAAAAATGTGTAGTTCACCCTTGTTGAAATGATGAGGTTGCTCTGTCTCTTGTTTCTTTGTACCCTAGTTATAAATATTGTTCTCTCTAGATTTGGTTTATCGGCTAGAAATGTCTCATCCTGAAAACTTGCTTTTTAGTGGGAGCACTTGTGTTTTTCTTGTCTAAGTTATTCTTTGGGTATGATATAGTACTATAAGCCACCGCTATGACTTTGCTCTAGAGTACGACTTGACTTCTGGAGTTTTCATTTGCAAAAAGATCAAAAACAAAAAGTTCCTCAATGATTATGAAATACCCACCAGAGCCATATGATTTATCTGTAGTACAAAACCTTCATACGCTGCTTGTTCGTACATTGAGTTCTGTCGGATCGGTACCGACGTGAGATTATGACCTTACACCCTCGATTGAGATTTCACTTGCACCCACCAAATAAAATGCCGACCCTTACACTGAGAGTCGCGCACAACATGCACCCCTTTCCATCCGCCAACTCTTACACTGAGAGTTGCGCACCATCTTTCCACCAAATAAAAATGCCGATACTTATCCTGAGGATCGCGCATTCTTTAGCCACCAAAAAGTACTCCTTGCATTTTTCATCATTTACGTCTCTCTCCATTTTCATTAATCATTCGTCAGAGATGGGCTATTCATTCATTCAAAAAAAAAGGGGGCAAAGGAAAGAAAGAAGGATAGGATAGTGCAATAATTCAACGGGAAAATCTTTAGATCCCCGTTCAAAAAGAAAAAGAAAAAGAAAAAGGTTGTTTCATTCATAGCCCATACTCTTATTTTAACATCATCATCATTCAAATAAAAGAGAGACATAATGCATGGAGTACACAAAAATATCCAAAAGTTAGGAACCATTTCTTCCATCCCACACACTTGCACAATCTCAATCAAGGTGTATGGCTTAATCTCTGTAAGGTTCGATCCTTGACCTAACAATATATGTGATATAAGTATGCCCACTTACATACCTACCCAAAACTCCACTCTCAGCTTTTAGTGGTAGGTAGAAGGCAAAATTCTCAAAATGCCTTTGATGAGGTTGCTATACACATTGAGTGATCGAGAGAATCATTTGAGGAACTTGGGGTTTCATTCTATAAAAATTCTTAAAACCTCCGGAAGAATGGTCAAGCTTTGGACGAATGATAAGCACAGGCTGAGGTGCTATTCTACCTTGCAATCGCCCAAGACTTGGGAGCCAAAAAAGCCCCATTAGAGTGAGATAATAAAAGGGTGGATAGAAATGCCGGTTTATTCAAATCCAAGGAGAACGTGCATATAACTATGGTATATTAGAAATACGATCGGCATAGAAGCAGCTCTCCCGATCAACAACCCAAAAAGTCCAGCTTTGCTCGGGACGAGCAAAGGGTAAGCTTGGGGGATCTTGTTGGCGGTCCTTATCGACACATTTTAACCGCCAACTTAAGATAGAAAAGGGAGAATTACATGTTCTTATACGCATATACTTGTGCTATTAACCGAATTCCACTTGTACCTGGAGTTTATCAACGTTTACAGGAAAAGCACCAAGTACAGGGGATTTTACACAGAAAAGGCGCTTTCTGGCAAAGCGTAAAAGAGGCACAAGGAGGAGACAGGCCCATCCAGAGCAGAAATGGGCCAAAACACCACACCACCGAAGCCCATCCACCAGGAGAGGCCCACTGGCCAAAGTCGGTTGGGGGGAGGCGTCACCCTGGCGAGCTCGCGCCAGGGGCGCGCTCGCGCCCCCCAGCCTGACAGGTGGGCCCTGCTTCCTGGAGGTGGTACATTAATGACAGAGGAGGGCGGTGCGCTGGTGTTCTTGCCATGTATAGCTCCAAACCGACTTGCTCAACATATAAAAGGGGAGATCCAACCATTTTCAACACACACATTCATTTTGGCCATTCTCCTCTACTCTTGTTCTCTAGCCTAGTCTAGTAGCTTAGGAGCTAGGTTGAGCTATCAAGGAGGGCTTGTCTCCTAGGAAGAAGATCATCACTTGGTAATATACTATGGAGTGTTCTTCCTACTTCAAGTTCTTATTCTTATTATGTAGCCTAGTTCATGAACTAGAGTATAGTTGCGTTCTTGCTAAACCTGATTCATATGAACTAGACCAAAGTTCTTATGATCATTTCTTAGCATGTTCTTCGTTGTTCTTCATCGTTCATATGATTTATAGGAGTAGAGATCTTGATGAGAATGGGGTAACGGTTCGTTGTTCCGTCGGGTTTGCCTACGTTCTAGCTCGTCCATCCGTAGGGTGGGAGTCCGCGGGGGATGTAGGTAGTTCTCAAATATGCGGGCGTGGTGTCCGGATACGAGAGAGCCTTCGGATATGACGACATGCCACGGTTGAGGGGTAGGCGGCAGGTGGTGACAGCCCTGTCCGTCCCTTGTAATCCCCCACGTCCGTATGTCGTGTAGGAGTTCGTAAATGCCTCTATCGGCTGGAAGACCAGCTGCGGGGGTCTCCCTGTTATCTTAGGCTCTGATCTTTCTCTAACCCTATAGACTATATGACTTAGCTGTTCATGACTTTGCTACAATTGACCTACCTGCTCCGCTCAGGTTTATTCTTTATTCGTTCATTCGTTTATTCTTTCTTTTGTACTTATCCTTGAGTTTGGCCAAATGTGTGTCCACTATCTTGCAAAACCATTTATACTTACCCCTGCATAGCACTAGAGTCTCATTTCAATGACATGAAGTCAATCATCCATATCCATGCTTAGACACCTCTACACCATGCCTTCCTACGGGAAATATAAATAACGATACCCTGAGAATACTCCCCGGGTGAAATGCTACAATGATAGATCCATGCGCTTGCGGATAATAATATCTTTAGAACACGACTATCAACCCTGGCGTTTCTTGGTGTGACCACTGGAATGTAACAATTCTAGTGATTGCGTTAAGAAATGCCAACAGTCTGCCAGCCGATAGAGGCATTTACGAACTCCTACACGACATACGGACGTGGGGGATTACAAGGGACGGACAGGGCTGTCAGCACCTGCCGCCTACCCCTCAACCGTGGCATGCCATCATATTCGAAGCCCCCCTCGTATCCGGACACCACGCCCGCATACTAAGGAACTACCTATGCTCCCCCAGGACTCCCACCCTACGGATGGACGAGCTAGAACATAGGCAAACCTGAAAGAACATCGAACCGTTACTCCACTCTCCTCAGAGACTCTAATCCTATAGAACATATGAACGATGAAGAACAGGGATGAACATGCTATGAACTAATCATATGAACTAGGCTCTAGTTCATATGCACCAACATGAACATGATCACAACTATGCTCTAGTTCATACACTAAGCAACATATAAAGTACAAGAACTTGAACAAGGAAGAAGACTCCATAGAGATTTACCAAGATGTATCTCTTCTTCCTAGGAGACAAGCTCTCCTTGGTAGCTTTCCTAGCTCCAACTACTAGCTCTAAGCTAAGGAACAAGTGGAGGTGAGGGAGAGAGAGACCAAATGAATTGTGTGTGTTGAATTCCTTTTCATCTCCCCTTTTATATGTGTGAGGAGGTCGGTTTGAGCCTGATTAGGCAGGTACACCAGCGCACCGCCCTCCTTAGCATTGAATGAACCGACCTCCACCGGCCGGCCCCACCTGGCAGCCTGGGTGGCACGAGCGCGCCCCTGGCGCGGCCGCGCTAGGGTGCCGCCGCCCCCTGACCGCCTTCGGGTGGTCGGTTGTGGAGTGGGCCTGGGTCGTGCTGGTTTGGTATTTTGGCCCAATCTGGTCCCGAGGTGGCCCTTCTCCTCTTGGGGTGGTTTGGTTCTTTCCAGAAAGCACCTTTTCAATGTTTAATCCCTGCACTTTTACATGATTCCTGCAATGACAGTATATTTCCTAGTGCACGTGGATTTGGGTTAGTTGCACATGTATATGCATATAGGAATATATAATTCACCCTTTTTCATGTCTAATTGGCGGTATAAAATCGTCGATAAGGACCGCCAACACCCCCTTTTTTCTTACTCTTACACGCTTTTGTCCATCTCACTAAGTGATATTTCCTTTTTGTATGCCCTCCTTGCCAAAAGAAAGTCCTTCTTACTTTGTCCATTTCTTTAATGACTATCTTAGGCAATCTGTACATCGACATGTGATATATTGGAGTATTGTTGAGGCTGGTAGTAATCAAAGTAGATCTCCCAGCAATTGTCATACAAGATCCCTTCCAAATATCCAGCTTCTTAGCATTTTTTTCAAGCGAGGCACCCAATCGCAATATGCGCCTATGGGGGCTTACAGTACACCCAGATACTTAATGGGGAAGTGCCCTGTTTGACAATTAAAGATTTCGGCATAAGTTTCCACCAACCCTTCCCAATCATTTATCAACATCACTTCACTTTTGTTGAAGTTAATTTTCAAGCCTGCCAACATTTCATAAAGGTATAGGAGCAACTTCAAATTTCTAGCTTTGGCCACATCATGTTGCAAGCATATAATAGTGTCATCAGCATACTGCAACACAACTATACCATGTGGGACAATATGCTCAATAAGGCCACTGATCAAATTATTTCTCTGTGCCTTGTGAATCATTCTTGTCAAGCAATCTGCTACAAAGTTAAAGAGTATGGGTGACAGGGGGTCACCCTGTCTGACACCCTTATAGCTCTTAATATAGGGGCCAATTACATTGTTGACTTTAACACTTACTGTCCCACCAGCTACTACTTGATGAATCCATTGACACCATTTCTCACCAAATCCTCTAGCTTTTAGACAATTGAACAGGAGGTCCCAGTTCACCTTGTCGTAAGCCTTTTCGAAGTCTAACTTTAGAATAACCCCAATCTCTCCCCTATTCTTTGTCTCATGTAGAATTTCATGGAGAACCATTACCCCAGACATGATATTTCTTCCCTTCATGAAGGTATGCAGAGCGAGAATGAATCAACTTGTTTGCAACAGATTCAATTCGATGGTAAGAGTTTTGGTTATCAACTTATACAAGCAGTTTAGTAGACAGATTGGTCTATATTGTTGGATCTTAGCAGCATCATTTACTTTAGGAAGCAAGGTGATGATTCCATAATTAATCCTACTAATATCCACTTCTCCTCTGTGAAAGTCATCAAAAAGTTGACAAATGTCCCTTTTGACAATCTTCCAACAAGACTGATAGAATTCAATTGGGATGCTATCAGGCCCTGCTGCTTTACTCTTTTCCATTTGGGAAAGTGCAGCAAAGATTTCTGCTTCAGAGAAAGGTCTGCATAGGCTGTCATTATCACCTTCAGATAGTACCTCAGCACCTGCCCATATCTCATCATCTATTTGGATATCAATTACAGGGGCAGGTCCAAAAAGTTCTCTGTAGTATTCTGTGGCATGAGCTAATAGATTATCATCCCCCTCAATTAACTCATCTCCCTTTGCAAGGCGTAAAATGGTGTTCTTCCTTTTCCTTCCACTGGCAATCCTGTGGAAATATTTGGTATTTAAGTCACCTTGCAAAAGCCAGTTATTATGTGATCTATTCACCCAGTACAATTCCTCTTGCTCTAGGAGTTTCATATTTTCACTTAGGATCCAGGATTTTCTTTGCCATTGAACATCGATAATGCATTGCTTTCCTCTAATTATTCCAGAATAGCCATCTCTTCCTGAAAATCTTTCCTTTGTTTTCTTAATTCACCAGCCACATTAACCCCCCATCCTTTAAAATATTATTTGAACCATTTGAGCTTTTGTTGAATTCTATCCAAGGTTGTGGCTGCCCTGCATGGCTTATTCCAGATCTTTTCCACTTGTGTATAGAAATTGGGTTCTCTTAGCCAACTAAGCTCAAATCTAAATTGAATGCTCTTACTGATTTTTATATCACCACATAAAAGGACCAAAGGATTATGGTCAAATACCTCTCTAGGCAGCTTCTTGACCATTGCCAAAGGGAACAGATCCTCCCACTCCTTGGATACAAGGATTCTGTCTAATTTCTCAAGTGTAGGTATCTCTTGATTGTTTGACCAGGTAAAAATACCACCAGACATAATGAGCTCCCTTAACTCATACATGTGAATCAATGAGTTGAACATACCAGTATGTCTATGTACTCTAGATCCACTACTCTTCTCACTAGCAAATCTTATAATATTAAAGTCACCTCCTACCAGAAGAGGTTCTTTACATGTTGAACAGAAAAGGGCCAATTCAGTAAGAAATTCAGTCTTGTGTTCTTCCTGTGCAGCCCCATAGACCACTAAGATATTCCATTTAGTTTTGTTAGCTTTATCATATAGATTAAGTTGCAGCATGTATTCACCCTGCTTGAATGCTCCAACATCATAATATTCTCTTTTGATCCCAACAAGTATCCCACCAGATTTTCCTTTGGAGGGGTTCCACATCCATAGGAAATCCAGATTGGCATCAAATTTCCTTAGTAGACTATCTTCCACATCCTCAACCATAGTCTCTTGTAACCCAACAAAGTGCAAATCATATTGATATATTAGATTTTTCAGAAAGGTGGCAACCCCAAGTTTCTTGAGGCCCCTATAGTTCCATATAAGGCCTTGTATCATTTATTTTTTCTTGGTGGTAGTTTACTAGTTTCAGGGGGCTTAGGTTTCCTTCCCCTTCTTGTTTTAGGGCCTGGGTCTCCCTGGTCCTGAGTCTTATCACATTTGTTAATAGCCAACTTGACACTTCTTCTTTTTTCTCTTGACTTTCTCTTTGACATAACTTGAGTGAAACCTTCTATATCGAGGGTTTCCTCCCGAACCCAATCGCCTTGTAGAGGGGATTTCTCCTCCTCCAACTCATTTTCTATAGCTTTATTTTGCTCTGTCAATTTTTGTTTAGTATACAAGTCATGTCTAACTTTTTCAAGTTCCTTTAACAAATTAAAAGTATCAAAATTATTACTACCAATAGAAGCACCCAAATTACGGGTTAATTCAGCCATTTCATCAACAGGTAAGATGGAAAACATATTAGAAGAGGAAGAAGAGCAGTTACCTTCTAAGTTCCTTTTTTTGGCCATCCTCTCAATTCTTTCATCAGTTGTCACCGCAACTTCCTTGAGAAGCCTTTCACTCCTCCTCCTTGCTTGCACAGGCTGAATTTGTGCTATGGGAGCGTCTTGGATCACCTGCTCAATCTGCATTGCCTGGGTTTGAGTCAGGTCTTCTTTTGTAATGGCTGTATCATCATTTCCTTCCTTCTCTGAATCCACCAGCTTCTCCTCCTCTATATTTATCTCTTGGGACTGGCTTTCTTGATTGTAGATAATGCTATCATCAGGTAAGAATATCTCAGGTGATTTTTCCAGCCCCCTCTGAATTGCATCATCTACACTGAGTTGGCTGTTGTTGTGATGTGCCTTGTCAGCATTTTCAGGCACCTCCTCAACCCCACTGTTCAATGTCTCATGAGTGATGTTCTCCACCTTCCCAAACCCCATCTCCAGTGGCATTCCAAACATTAGTGTCTCAAGTGATTTACCCATATTTGTTTCAACTGGGGAGCTGAACTGGAATTTGCTCATATCTATATTGTCAAACACCTTAAATGCCCAAGCATGAGTGCCACTGTCATTGTGTTTGGAACACTGCCCTTTGTCTCCAATGTGTTCATCCCCCTGGTCAAAGCTACTATCGAATCCAACTCATCAAAACCCTCAGGTATGTATATTCTGCCTTCTTCTTCACAGATCGCTTCTCTTGTATATGCATTTTGAGCATCTTTCATCGGCTTGTCACCACCTTCTGCTGCCATCCTCATCTTGGGAGGAGCCGAGGCTGATATAGGTTTCCCACCTCTACTGTCCTGAGTTGCAGATCCACCACCAGTTGTATCATTGCTTTTTCCATCCCCCAGATTGGAATCTGGTTTTAGCTTTTTTAATGGATGTGAGTCATCATTCACCTTGATGGCATTTTTCTGAGCTTTCACCTTCTCCTCCTCCTCTATTTCTCTTTCAAAGCCAAAGTGATATCTCACTGTTCCTAGAAAAGCCTCTCCGCTCTCTTAGGGACACTTGTGACATCCCTACAAGCTATTTTCACTCGACATAGTCCATTTTGAATCGGTTCTTACATCAATTTCCCGGCTTTTCCAACAAGACCTCGCCACCTTTGCAATAGTGAGCATTGATCTCGATCATCGGGAATGTTAGTAACTCGAACCAGCCCATTTGTAGTTCACCTTCCCCTTTGTTAGCAACAGACCAGGCATCAATTTGAATTGTAGCCCTACCACCTTTCAGCTGCATAGTATTAATTTGGCTCCACTCTTGAACCATGTTTGCTGTAGGGAACCTTATTGCAAATGTCTTGTCAGTCAATGGTCTAGCTGACCATCTCCACAAGACAGTACCTAGCAGATTCCCAAAGTGATTTTCTATATCCTTGGCTGATGCTTCACCTTTGATAACAGTGATCAGAGCAGAACTGGCCCTCTCTTTACTGATCTTAGAATCAAGGATTTCATCGATGAAGAAGAAGCTCTGCCCTTCAGCTTGTACTGCACATAACTCTGGGCCATAGTTCCATGGAAGACATGCACAGCAATTGTAGGTGTCATGGTCATTGGAATTACAGATCTCACAATACCATTTTCTGCATTCAATAGTGTTGTGATTCTTCAGTCCACATATGTCACACCCCTTCTTTTCCACATTCTGCACAGGCTTCTGCACATTGGGCACTGCTTGTGCATTCTTCACCTTCTCCCCAACCTGAGATTCAGGAGCAGCAGTAGCATTTTGCTTCTCTTCAACCAATTCCCATTTTGCAGCATTTTCCCCAGGGATTTCACACTCTTTTCCATTTCTATCACCCACAACCGAACCACCTCCAGTAGGTTCCACCTTCTTTTGCCAGACCAAAGCTTTGGGAGGCTGAGGTTCCTCCTCATCTTTGTTGATCTGCCCAGCTCGATTGATATGTGGCCCATTGTTACCTTGGGTGTTGTTGTTGTTGGAGAAGCTGCTGCTAGATCCACTTCCCTGAACACCACGGCCATCCATCGCCCCTCCACGAGCCTGGCCACCTTGCATCCCTCTGCCATCGCCAAGATCACCACGATCTTGTTGTCCTCCATCAGATCCAGCACGGTCTTGCCACCCTCTCTGTTCACCACGGCCTCCACCAAAGCCGCCGCGCTCACCATGGCCGCCAAACTGGCCGCCACGATAGGGCGCACCCCCACCATTGTTGGAGCGATTCTCTTCTCCCCAAATCACAGCATCCCGACCATTCCTATTGTCAAATCCACCACCATGATCGTTTCGATCGTTGTTGAACCCACCTCAAGCCCCCTGATAGTTCCCCCTTTCCCCCCGGCCTCCTCCCACACCGCCGCGCCCTCCATGGTCATCGTAGCCCTGATCTCCACGCCATGGCCCTCTTCTGCCCGCCCCTCTCGGCTGCATCTTGACGACAACGGTGGAGGCAGCTTCGAACCTCACCGCATCAACGAAGGTTTTAGCTGGGGAATCTTGCCACAGAAGTTCTACAATTTTACCAAGGTGGGTGAAGAAGCTAGGGATTGCAGATCGAGTCCCCTCCTCCTCCTGGAGTTGGTAAGCAGAATCACCTTTGGTACAATTACCATCCAGGACTTGCCTCCCTGCACATTCCTCTACAGGATCCCCCTGATCTCCTGGACCAGAACCCAAAACACCAGGGACAATTTGGACCTTTGGCTTCGCAGTAAACCATCTAGTCTGACGATCCAGCCCCACATGCAGGTTGTCAACAGCATTTTTCCTCTGTTTCAGAGGAACCGACTGGCTGTTTTGATTCCTGACAGGATTCAAAGGCAATTTATCTTCATGTCTATTCCATTTGAAGGCTATTGGAGCGTGTTTGATTTTCACAGTTGAATCCGACATTAGTTCGAACGGTGAATTATCCCGACGAACTCTCGGCGCCCCTGTAATTCTGTTAATCCCCGGCGAGCAGGATTCATCCTGGAACCAATCATTATGATGGATCATCGAGAATTTAGCACCATCGAGATCAAAATTTCCTCTATTGAGCACGCGAATTTGAGGTTCAGGTGTCTGTTGAGGTTGATGTTCCAAACCATTCGATTGAGCAGGGGAATCCCCAATGCTAGCAACAGGAATGTGAATTCCGATCAGAGGCATCCCACTCCGCCGGAATCAGCTTCTCCGGCGACCCCATAGACACCTCTGGTTTCTCGCCACCAGGCGGACCCCGTTCATGGCGCTCGCGATTCGCGGCCGCCCATGAACCACATGCGGAATTAGAATGAGACAGAGCAGAGATACTCACATCGCTGTCAGAAGGCGGAGTGCGAGCTGCCTGGGGCTGTTCCGGCGGAGAAGTCGCCGGGGCCCCGGCCGTCTTCTCCGGCAACGGCGCAGTCGCCGCAGTCGCCTCGGAAGCCCGAGACTTGCCCCCCAAGTCACCCATCAGCCGAGATCAGATGCCCAGGTATGATAACCACAAACCGTGGAAATGCTCCCAATTTGGCTACATGGATCTGGTGGGGTAGTGTGTGATCGTGATTGACTCATTTTTAGCCTTTTGTTTCATTATTAGTTTGGGATTTGGAGGGACAATGGATGACCCACCCGTATGTTATCCTTTTCGTCTAGCTAATAACACAATTTTCTTTGCTAAACTTCCCACACCACGCTCTTTGTCTCTGTGAGGTGGAACTACGGCTGTCGGCGCACAACCTCCACCGCCCATAGTGCTTACCTCCAAGGCTCCAAGCGGGGAAGAATCTGTGTGGATATGAACAATCTGCCCCTAAGGGCACATGCCCCTACACATACTACCGCCTTGTCCATTTCACATAGCTACGAATTGAAGCTCCTAGCCTCATACACTACCACTCTCCATCTCTCCTCTCTCCCTCGAGGGTTGATGCCTACCGCTACGAAGCTCGCCGTGGTGATAGGTGCACGGGCCTAATAGCTTGCGTGCACGACCTGCAGACCTACATTGATCAGCTTCTCAAGTGCATTAGATTCAAGTTCGACTCGATAATGGATCAAGGAGGTATGAGCACGCGGTAGGCCAGTCTCATCCATATTGTTGGAAAGGTGACAAATGGTTGCAATACGCGCTAGTAAGTTAATGCAAGCACATGCCCCTACGTATGCTCCCACCACACCCACACTTGGAGAATCCGCATAAAAATGTATGTGTGGACATTTCTCAATACCAATCAATGGTGTCTATGTGGAGGGAGCATATGCCCTTAAATCAAGCCATTTCAAAATCTATCAAGTGGAT
Source organism: Themeda triandra (assembly GCA_018135685.1). Taxonomy (NCBI): domain Eukaryota; kingdom Viridiplantae; phylum Streptophyta; class Magnoliopsida; order Poales; family Poaceae; genus Themeda; species Themeda triandra. The sequence goes on along the minus strand of JAENPR010000707.1, from coordinate 250,966 downwards.
AAAACTAAAGTTGACAATATCCTCAACTTGTAATCAAAAACTTTTTCATTTGAATTTGTTTAGGGTGTCAAAAAGTCATTTCAAAATCAGGTAAACTATACATGAGGAGAATGAATATGCTCTACAGACACAAGGGATATTGAGGTGTAGTGGTTAGGAGAGGAGCGTGGGAGGCTGCATATGTCGCAAGTTCAATTTCCACAGCCACATGTATGCATATTTCATTAGAAAAATTATGTGACTTGTGAGGAACATGTAGGTTAGTTGTTTTTTTACACGTTTGATTGTAATGAAGTGTCGAACAATATCATCCACTAACATCGTCAGCTATACACATTGAGTGTAATAAAGTGTGACAATGTGATTTGCTAACACTATGAACAATGTACAAATGTACAATGTGCCATCATGACCAGCAATGCCTATGCTCCTTAAGCTACAAACGGGGAAAATGAGTTGAGGACGAACTCCAAATGAGAGGTCAAATTCACACAATAAATTATTTTAATGGATTAAAAATACTATGTAAATTATTAGCATGATCAATTCTAGAAAAATGTGTCCTGATTAACACCCCCAAAAGCATAGCACCAAAGATCAAGGATTCAATGAAGTTACTGACAAATTTGGGGGACCAGTAAAACAACTTTTCTAGTTTAAGGGCTTTTGGTGCATCCTAAACTCATATAAAGTTAATGTCCACTAGACTATTTCTCTAGCTTTTCCTTGTGCCACATCATTAGCTTACGTCACCATCCACTCCTACCCATGCATTGACCATTAAATTTTCATTAGCATCCACCAAGCCCAAGGGTCATGCGGCTCCATTATTCTTTAATATGTCAACGTAAGTCATTTACTCAATTACATATGAAATTTGTTTGTTTTATCATTCAAGTCTTCTAATAATGTGATCTAATATTCTATTCACTTTTCTTCTATTACTGATTTTTACGAGATCCTATGCAATAAAGATACAAACCAAGCTCATATATATGTACAATACCTAGGTAAAAAAAAGCTCATATATATGTACAATACCTAGGGTATCATATAGCAATGCTGTACATTAAAAATTTATTTCTAAAAATAAAATCCCGCAGCAACGCCGGGGTATTTATCTAGGTTATTTGAAAAGTGATCCTTTAATGTATTTATTTCTCTTAGTTATTTGATGCAGAAAGAATTTGTCAAATCGTGTGTCTGAATTTAGGTGCCAAGGCATTGAAAATAAATGAGTAGTATCCATGATTGTTGCCCGTCTATTGCAAGATTTGCCAACATTAATTTTTGTTTCATGATTCACATCTTAATGCAACATTTCTGGTTTGTCCAAAGATATCTAGTCATTTATTGTTTTGCTATCAATCTGATTTCTATGCTTTATTACCACTGCAAGGATTCCTTTGCATTAATTTGTGGTACTAGCTCCTCGTATGCTATAAATAGAAGCGTATGGGAAAGCATAGTATACATAAGAATCATAATTCACAATTTGTAGGCTTGTAGAAAGAAGGCACTTTAGATTTGCCAACTAGTCATGATGACTACAAAAGTAATTCTTCAACTCATGGTTTATGCTTTAGTTGTTACCATCCTTATGGCACATAAAGCTTGGGGTGAGGTAGACTGCTACCAGGAGAAAGAGGAGGTTAAGCATGATTGCAATAAAACCCTTGCTATACATCTAGATTGGGAGGAGCCAAGCCCCAAATGTCGTGAAACTGTGCAGAAATCTGACATGGCCTGCATTTGTCGTAACATTAGCATTGAAGAAGAGATTAAAATAAGTATGGGTAAACTCGTTCGACTTGCACGTGAATGTGGCAAGATAGTTCCAGGTGAAAGCAAATGTGGACGTAAGTACCGCGAACTATTACCTTTGTTTGAGATAAACTACTCTTTTTTTATGTAGAATAGTTCTATTTGAGATAAACAGTCATATTTTTGTTAAGTAGTTATAAGTAATTATCATTTTTTATGAACTAAGGGGATCCATCTTTTTTTGCAGGTTGGACGGTTCCGCCGCCACTATCCCAACCATCACAAAGGGCACATCCATGAGCGTTTGTTAGAGAGAGCATCATGCAAGGAAGATCATGAAGGGAAACAATAACTATGTGCTTAGCATGCTTTTCTATGTCTTGTATTCAGTCATGCAAGTTTGATGAATAACAAATAAATTTATTATCACTAAACTATGATGGGATGGAATCCATCTATATGACTGCTGGTGGTGCCTCGCATTGACATGATTGGAAAACCGCAAGCACACTTTGATGCTCTAGTTTTTCCTCGTGACGTGTGTTGTGCATAGCATTAGCATCCACAAATTAGACAAAAATGAGGAGAGAGGATTCTGCACCCCCAAGGACGTGGTAATTAAATTAAAACCGTAAAAAGCTGATCATGATAGGACTCTCTGCAAACAAATTAGACAGCCAGCTCGTTGCAGTGCAGTTTCAGAAATTAAACGATGAAGAACTACAACGACTACTAGTTAGCATCTATACACATTAGTTGACTACATTGCTGGAGGATGATCCATCGGTCGATCGATCAGACATAGAGTGCACTGAAGTGAACTGAACAGAACATAGAGCTAGCCAGAGCAGGGGCAAACAAAATACTACTTGTACTAGCGTGCTACCAAAAGCTAGTATTTCCTTGTCTCGTCTCCTCTGCAGACTGCACTGAACCACCAGCAGAGCAGTACCGGCAGCAGTTGGATCTAGTCCAAGATGGTGAGAGGGTCGTCGGCGGTGGCGCCCTTGGAGGTGATCTCCTCCGGCAAGCCGCCGCGGAGCACCTGCACTCGGAACACCACCTCCATCGTCTTCCCTTCACTTTCCTTGCTGCTGCCATTTTCGTCTCCTTCAGTTGCAGCAGCAGCTTCAGTTCCAGCACCGGCAGTGCTGGGCACGACGAGCTCGAAGACGCAGGCGTCCCCGACCCGGAGCGCGTTGTCGTGGGCGAAGTCCCTCCACGCCCCATGGAGCCTCCTCCACTTGCCGACGCCGCAGTAGCTCACTATCCACGACCGGCAGCGGCACAGGAGCACCACGGGGAGGCGCGCCTCTGGGAGGTGGTGGTGGAAACGAACCGGGATGACCTGAAATGTACAAACATGTCACGCCGAACTCTTACTCTCCGTGAGCTGCGTGCATTCCGATTGGAAACAGTAGGATGTGATGTGTACCTGCTGGAAGGGCTCCTGGACTTGGCTCTTGCTCATGACGCTGGTGAAGAAGGGGTTGTCGCCGGACAGCGGGGTCACCTCCCAGTCGTCGCCTTCAAACGGCGGCGGCCGCGGCCGCGGCAATGGCGACCCTTCCTCCTCCTCGCAAGGCTCCACCTTTGGCTTCATGCTGGGTGCACAGCCAGGGATCTCCATCTAACAGGGATCAAAGAGAGGAAGATTGGTGCCAGCAGAAAGATTTGAGAAAAATGAAAGCTTTTCAGAGATTTCCATATGCTGATATGCAGTTGCTATGCAGTTGCCAGAAGCGAAGTGTGTACCTGAGAGCAGGCAAAGGAAAACGGAGAGGGCAAGATGGCTCTTGCTTCAGTCAGAGCTCTGCACTAGCATTTCTTCCTCACCGACTCAACTGGTTGGTTGGCCTTTATTGGACAATGGAGACCATCATAAATGGAACACACCAAAGCACTGGTCAGGCTAACCAATGGCCTGCACGGGCTTTAATTAATTTATTCTGATCGATCGTCAACACTGTGGCATTCCCTTCTTCTTTTTCAGTCACTGCTCGCCGCCGCTGCCGCCGCCGCCGCTTTGCTTCTCGCCGCCCGCGCCCTCTGCAGCTTCTTCGACGGAGCCTTGGGCGGAGTCCGCGATGTCGTTCGGGAGCTCCCCATCTGGGCTGACGCTTGGGCACTTGAAATTGGCCCCCCCAAACCAAGCTGCCCCTGCTGCCGTGCCCTAAATGTGGCGAGGAGATCCTCGAGCTCACGGCGGGCGCTGGATCTCATGTCCCGGGGGCCATCTTCTTCAAGTGTCGTCTCCATGATAGAGATGTAAGTGCCGATGCCATAATTTGTTCCCTCCCTGTTCTCATTTCTTCCCCCCTGATCAACACCGTTCATACTGGATGCACATTTTGCAGGATGATACGAGTTGCCCTTGGTACATGTTTGCCGACAAGTATGAGAAGATGTTGATTACCAAGGGACTAGTGGAGAAGAGAGGGACTGGTGGCGCCAAGATTAGGCATGATGATGCTTTGAATGAAATTGAGCAGGTGAAGATTGCAGTTGGACGTTTAGAGGGAGTACTGGAAGCAAACAAGACAGAAATGACACCTTTGCTTGCTGATGTAGTTTCTCTGAAGAATTGTAGTGACAGTGTAGCTGAAAAGCTACAGAAGTTGGTGGAGCTGGGTAAAATTGTAGTTGTGAGCCTTGTAGTTGTTGCAATTTTCCTTGTTCTTGGTGTAATTATCATGTTTTTCAAGTAGAAGTGGCAGCATAGCACCTCTACTGAACCATGTATCCAAGTGTTTGAAATGAATGGAATGACCATGTATCCAAGTGTTTGAAATGAATGGAATGACAGTTTGTATCAATGCTTCAATGTTTCAGTTTTGCATAACACATTTCACAGACATTCAATGATGCATTTCATTCAACTCAGAACACAATGACAGATTTTCATAACATTCCTTGAAAGGATCACAACATTAGTTCTTTGACCATCAGTTCACAACATTTTCATAACAGAATGACAGAGAAGCCATTAGTTCTTTGACCATCAGCCATGTACCACCCTACTATCTATCTTTGCAAATGATCTATGTATATATGATCACTGCACAAAAGGCAAGCTTAGCAAGCTTAGCAAGCTTGACAAAAGGCAGCCACTGCTGCTATACAAAAGAAAAGGGTAGCTGCTACACAAAAGAAGTTGTAGCTGCTCTCCAAAAGTCATCCTGTTGCCACACTGCCTTCACTTCTTGCCTTTCTTGGGCTTGGCTGCCTTCTTCTTTTTCTCTGCAGGTACCCTGGTTGCCCTCACAATCCTTGATGCTGTTGTAAGAGGCTGGTTCCTTGCTGGTGGCAGATTGGAGATGATGCATGCTGGATCAGGCATAGGCTACCTCACTGCAGTCTGCCTCACAGCTTGTTCAGCCTGCAACAATGGTACTTAGTTAGTAGTCATTAAAGGAGGTAAAAAATATTCAGAAAATGATTGAGGTGGTACCTCATCTTGCAACCGTGACACCATTGGGCTCTTTATTGTTGACATAAGTGGCATGTTGTTTGGCATACTTTCTTGCTGATAAACCTCCTAAACAAAGGTACAAATTAGTTGCCATGTTATTTGATCAATTAAGCATGTTCTTGGTAATGCACAAACCTGGAAAGTAGCATGTTCTTGGCTGGATTGCTGATCTGGCACAGGTGGATTAGTAGTTTTCTTAGATTTCTTGACAGCTGGTTCTCCTGCCTTCTTTCTCTCACAGGTTCTTGCATTGTGAGTAGATTCTCCACAGTGACTACAATGCATTGTCACTCCATGTTTGGTTAGTCTTGGCCCATTTGCTCCACCAACCTCATGTGCTGATTTCTTTCTAGCTTTAGCTGGTCTTCCAGGCTTCTTTTCATACAGGTGGTTCAACTTTTGGCCCATTTGTTTTTTCCCAAGTGGTCTTGTCATTACAAGGGTGGATGTACCATCCATATGCCTGCCCGAATGCTGCAGTAGAGTAACACCAGGGCACCACTGACTCCTCAGGTATCCTCTCACGCCTCAAGCAAGAAATAGCATGACTACATGGTATTCCTGTCAAGCTCCACCTCTTGCAGTCACAATGTTTTCCTCCAATGTCTACAATGAATTGCCAATCCCTATCATGAACCTCAAACACATCACTTCCACTTGGTATTACAAAGCATGTGTTGGCCATTTTTGCATGTCTTGCTATTTTCTTCCTGATTTTAGGACAGATCTGCAGCCCTGCCCATTTCTCTTGCAATTCCTTTTTTTGTTGTAGTGTCTTGCCATTAGCTGTCCCTTGATCCTTTGCAGCATGGATAGGATAGGAAGCTCCTTAGCTTCCAAAATGTACCTATTGAACACTTCACAAGTATTGTTGAGCAAGATGTCACATTTTGGGTAGTCACTAAAAAAAGCCCTTACCCATGTCTTTGGGTCCATCTTTTCCATCCAATCATGTGCATCTTTGTTCAACACTTCCATTTTTTCCATCTCTGCATTCCATCTTGGGACTGTACTAGCCCTTGCACATGCCCAAAGCTGATTCTTCAAGTTTTCCCCTTTAAAGTGCCCTTGGAAGTTGGAGTAGAGGTGCCTAACACAAAACCTATGCTCTGCCTCAGGAAAAATTTGCTGCACAGCAGGGATTAAACCTTTCTGTTTATCAGTCATTACGGTCCAAGGTGCAGTATTTTCTATTCCTAGATCTTCTTTCAAGTGCTCTAGGAACCACTTTCAGGAAGCAAGACACTCCACCTCAACCATTGCCATTGCAATAGGAAATATGCAGTCATTAGGATCTATTCCTATAGCAGTGAGCAACTGACCCCCAAACTTAGTCTTGATGTGGCAACCATCAAGGCATATAACTGGTTTGCATCCACTCAGAAAACCCCTTTTGCATGCATCCAATGAGAAGTACAGTGAACTGAAACAACCATCAAGTAATTTCATATACAGAGTGCTCCCTGGATTGGTCTTCCTAAGCTCCTGGCCATAGTCCCACAAATCAGTGTATTGCTTCACCTCATCTCCATATATCAAGTCCCAAGCATGCCTTGCTCTAGATAATTTGTTCCTTGATGGGGTAAGATTTAACTCCAATTGAACTGTATTTTGAAAACTAGACAAACTCATCTTCTCATCAGCTCTAAACTTCTCCAAATAATTGTTGCCAAGCCATTTGGCAGTACACCTTTTCAATACCCACTTCTTGGTACATGTGTGGTTGCCAACAAAAGTCTTGATGACAAAGCAGCCCACCCTTGTATCCTCTGAAGCAAACAAGTACCATGGACATCCTTCATCACAATGTGCTCTAATTCTACTTCTATCATTTGTGGGCATCTTTATCTCCACTCTATGCTTGATGTTGTACTCAGTAATTGCCTTTCTAAGCATCTCAACTGATGCAAACTTCATGCCAACTTTGAATATTGGATTCTGCAAATCTTCAGGTCTGAAACTTCTCATGTTCTGCCCAGCCCTACCCTCTTCATCAGATTCTGGAAGCTCCAACTCTTCATCAGAGTCCACCTCATCCCACTCTTTGCCTTTTGGTTCATTGTCTGCTTGTCCAAACCTACAATGTCATGCTTTCACCAATAACCCCTTGGCAGCACCCTCATCAACCACACCTTCATCAACATTATCACAGAAAAGGTCATCATCATCATCTTCAACAGCATAGTCACTGTCAGCAAAGTCAACATCTGAACTGCAGTTACTGTCATCATCACCATCACATGCTGTCCTAGAAGGGCCAGCATCACCATCACAATCTGTCCTAGCATTGGCATGCACCTTGCAAGGACTGATCACTTTGGGCAATGAAGCACTTGAGTTGTACAGAACATCCTCAGTGTTGTTGCCTTCCATAGTATTGAAATTGTCCATGTAAAGCACATAATTTTTTACCATAAATGCAACTTGCTTCATAATTTGTGCTTCTTCATTGGATGCAATCAATCACAAACCAGAGTCCATGTTCTGCTCAGGCAACAGCCACCACACAGGAACACCAAGCCCATAACCTAGCTCCAATGTTATCTCTTCTAATGCATTAAAGGACCAGTACTTAACTTTGATGTTGTCAAACCAATCGACCTTGCCATCAAGGTACACCTTATCAACACCAGACCCACAGAAAAATCCATTGTGATGAACTTCAACAGAAAACTCTTCATCGTCAGGCCCTAGATAGTCAAAGAAAACCCTAAATTTAGGCACTTAATCGATGCACATCAATCTAGCCTACCAGACCAACTCAAGCGCATCCAATCTTATGTAGAACACATGTCGTTGAGAAAATGGAGTGAGCTCCAGGCACTTACCATAGGTCGGAGCCTCCTGCCCTTTCAATCGGCGTCGCCCGGTCATGGTGCCGCCGCGCCGCAACGTGCGGCCGGACGACACCGAACGCGGAGCTCGAGGACACCGACGGCGATGGTGGGGGCGCTACTTCGCCGCTGCGCCGCCCCGAGCTCGACTTCCCTCCTTGACCGCGATGTCGCCGCCGCCCAGTACCGCCCTTCCCCTTTTCCCGGGAGATAGAGAGATTGAGATTGGGGGAGGACGGAGTGGAATGACAGGCAACCGAAGTGAGGGGGGGTTTCTGAAGTGTCTCGCCCGCTTGCCACTCTGGCTCGGCCACGTCGGATTACAAAGCTACCGTCGCTTCGCCAGGACCGTCGATGCGCCGCGGCCTTACATGAGGGACCTGGATAGTCACTTCGATAGTTCGAGGACTCGGATGGGAATAGCCCAATAATTTGAGTACCACCAGTGTATTTTACTCAAATATGAACTTTGGTGCAAGTTGAAGGTTTAAAAGTGTACTTAAAAAGTAGGATGTGTAATATTGCTAGACCCGAGGTGCCGAGCGATTGTGGGCTCTGAATGTACTATGGGCCTTTTTGGGTTTCTTGTGCGTCTAGATTTTGACGTGTGGGATTATAAGATTGTTAATTGGGCTGGCTCCAACAAAACGTGCGCATGCTCATTGGGTAATTGGGTTCCTTGTTTTCTTGGCATGAGCAGATGAGCTGCACTTTCTTCCCGACTCTATAAAACTACTACTATACTACTGTACAATTAAGTATATAATAAACAAAGTAGTTAAAAAACTTGAGCACGCGGATCACGGCGTCCATCAATCACACACGCCAACCAGATCTTCTCTTCTGACTTCTCTGCTATGCCTTGTACACCGACAAAGATCACAGACCATTTCGCAAAAAAAAAAAAAAAAAAAAAAAAAAAAAAAGATCACAGACCAATAGACCATCGTCTCTTGCTCATATAGTACCTCCAACAACACTGTCCCTGTCCCTGCCTTTAAAAACCTGGAGTGATTGCGGACTGCCTGCTTGGCTGCTTGCATTCTTGGCAGTTGGCACCAGCAGAGCAGGCAGCCAAGTACGGCCATGGCGCTCTCTGGCTACCCAGCGACGACCCCTCTGCAGCTCCTGCTCTTCTCGGCCCTGCTGCTCGCGAGCTCGGCGGTGGCCTTGCCAACGCGACCGACCATGGACCACGCACGGTGGCAGGTGGACAGGGTCAACCGGCGAGGCTCTTCCCTCGGCCTCGTGATGTCGTACGTCGACGAGGCCACCGCGCTGGAGGCCTCCGGCTACTTCACGCCTTGGCGTGTCCTCCCCTTCGTTGACCTCTACGGTACAGTACGTCTAATCTCAGCCGCCCAATTCGTCCATCCACGTGCTTATTATCTGCTCCTCCTATAGTCATCTCTCCTCCGATTCCCATCTGATGGTCTGTCTGTGTATATACCCATGCCTGACTGACTGTTACTGCCGTTGACTTTTCTGATGCCATTTCCATCACCTGGTGATACAAATGGTAATACAGACCTGGTGATACAAATGGTAATACAGACCATAAGCATGAGATGAGATGATGTAATGTATCAATTCAATTCACAGCTACATTATACAATTTCCCTCTTCTTGGAAGAAAGTATAGACTAGGACTGATGAGCATCCGGCACTAACAGAGCTAATTGTAAGGTGTGCACAACAAAAATAGCATGACTTACTTGCCCTCGAAAAGGAAAGAAATGTGTCATAAGCCCTCGAAAAGGAAAGAAATGTGTCATAAGATGTAATTAGAGGACTCTGAATTTAGGTGCCATCAATAACTGTCAGCTTTACTATTTTGCCACAAAAGAAACAAGTGCACGACAGAAATAGCATAAGACCTACTGGACCTCAAACAGGAAACATAGCACAGGCCTCTAAAATTTTCATTTCCTTCTGTTCTACTTAGTACTTACCTACCTACCTACATAGTACACCCATGCTGTGTTCGCTTCCAAATCATAAGGCAATGTTTCCAGTTAGCCATTGAGTGTGTGGCTACATCCTATTGCTGACCTCTCAAGAATATAATGAAATCTGACATAACGCAATGTCTCAGGACGGCGGTATCACATTGGCAGCATTCGGGGAGTGAACATTATATACGCATTGACAGGGCAACGCAGGGTACTCAAATTTCAAAGGGATTTGTTTGCATTTACTTTCTGTGTAACTTTACCTTCATGCTTACCTCTTACTACTTGCTGCCTTCCTTGCTTTTCTAGTTGAACGCCGCAGTCACTGTACAGACCCTCATTGATGTCTTCAGCGTGTCTGGTATTGTTCACTACGGCACGGCAGGGAGTTCTAGTGACTCCATGTCTTTTGGCGACGTTAGTGTCCCCAGGCTTGTTGCTTACACGGGTGCCTGGACATGGAAGGTAACCCACCTCAAGATCCAATGCTGCAATTGCAAATATAAATGCAAAAATTTCACAATAGGAATATAATATAATTCATAAAATGCAACCTCTCCAAGTGCACGATTCAGCAAACTGACCCCCCTTAGCATGATCACTGGTATTCTGATTTATCACAGAAGTTCAAATCACCGAAAGAATCATCACCAGAACTAAGCTTTGGAGAATATAACATCCCAAATGGAGGAGAGAATTTGCTAGGATCCCTGAAATACAGAAACGAGGAGCTATACTCAGTTGGCAAGCCTATGGAAGAAGTTTTCTGGCTACCTGTAGATTCAGCATGGTTCAGAATTGCAGAACAACTTAAGGTGAGTGTTGCATAATATATGAGCAACATTGCATAACAAATACAAGTTTGTGCACAACTAATCAGATTACTATTTGTGCAATTTCTGCAGGTTAAACTTGAAAGATGCAATGACACTTTCTGCTTACCAACAACTCCACAAGTTGTCTATGGGCTTAAAGGAGCATCAGCTGACATGTTTCTTGACAACGCAGAATATAGAAAGTTCCTTTTCAGAGAATTTGGGGTGTCAACAGTAGATGAGGAGAGCGCAGCAGTGGTGATGGTGGGTTTTAACAGTTTATATGCCTCTTACTTTTGATTTATATGGCTACCAATATTTGCAGTACGTCCCATATTTTAACTTAAGATGGCGCTACAATTAAGCAAACTCTCTTACTGATTCAACAGACAACAACATCACCTGGCATACCTGTGATTGTATTCCGGGGAGTATCTGATTTGGCTGGAGGGGAACCAACATGGTCATCAACAAGCTTGATGAATCTGGCATCTATTAATGCATTAAAAGTGGCAGTTGAGTTCATTGCTACAGTTGGCAAGCAGAAGTCAAGCTTATCAGTACAGAGGAGTAATAACTAATCAAAATATGGCTGCCATACTCGTTACTGCTCCAAGATAGGTTTGCAGCAATAAGTGGAAGTTATGTTCAGAATGATATGGAATCTTGTGGGCTCAAGTCATACGTCCTCTCCAACAAAGGGATAAAAAGTTTGAGATACATAGACACATTGTAATCACGCCTCTGGCTACGATTTACTTTTCCAGTGTAAATTTTGGGGTAATACTAGAACAAAAGGGTGATTCAGAGATTTCAATTTTTTAGAAGTATATCATTTGATGCAGTATCATTTGATTTTTGTAGCACTAAAAACCCAATCCACAATTCTTATGAAACAATTAGAGAAAAAACTTCTTTTTCTTCTGCTACCAGTGCTGATTTCATCATGTAAATTTAGTATCAAACAACACATGTAGGTGATGAACAGTGTGCTCAATAGACATTCTCTTGTGCACTACGTTTGTATGGAAGTAAAAAAGAGAGAGAATGTATTATGGACCAAGCTGAAATCTATAACTCTACAAAGGTTCCCAGCAATGGTGATGATATCATTAGGGCTGGTGAAAATTCTAGCTTAACCAAGTACCACAATGCAAAAGGCTATTACAGAGCCTAACAAAACATGGTGTACACTCCTTAGAAAATCATTGGCATTCTAAGTCTGACCATCAAAATAGAAAATTGAACATAGAGAAAGCTCGGATCAAAATATGATGTGTGCCATAGGGGAAATAATTAGCATTAACTATTAGTGTAATTCTATAATAGTATTTTTGTACCAGCTGTGAAGTATCCTATATAATAGCAAAAATGGATATTCAGACTGCCTTAAACATTTCATTCATTACCAATAGTTTCCATGATGAACATTTACCATCCTTGAAGTGGTGAAAGCGTTGAATATCTCTGAGTTATCATGCCAGGGGCTGTTCAAATGAGCCCTGTACCAAGCTTCATTGTGGGCGTTAAGAAGCTGTACCTTGACATCATATTCCACATCATGTATCGAATCAGTGTCTGGCACATAGTCCATAGCTTTAACATCTTCGATGCGCTTACCCAGCCTTGCATATATTTCCTTTGCTTGCTGGTGATTTGCCTCCAGAGTAGAAGTTACGGACCTCATTTTTTAGTGGAATAATACTGCCTGCATCCAAGAGTCTTCTGGAGTCTTTTCTTCTCCGTTGCGGAAGAATCGCCACTGACAATCTTTGAGGAGACGCGGTATCTGGCGGGACATCAGGTCGAACACCCTGCGCGCGTTGACGAGGCGGCAGCACCTGAAACACATGTCGCATGTCGGCGAGCACGGTGGCGACGAAGGGCTCACCTCCGAGCCTCCCGCCCGGCGAGGTGCGCGTGGACGGCCCGACCCGTGGCGACGTCTGCGCCCGCCGCGCAGAGCTTGAGGAGCCCCGCGTGAAGGTGCGGAGGACGGGGCGCGTAGCTGGGGGCGGCGGAGGAGGAGGAGGACATGGCAGCGAAGGCGGCGAGCGCGCCCGGCAGGTTGGAGCGCGCCGCGGCCGCCGCCGCCTCCCTGAGGCGCGCGTCGGGGCCGGCGGCAAAGGCATGCGACGCGAGAGAGACGGAAACGGAGACGGGAGGGATGCCGTGGCGCGCGACGCCTTCCCACTTGGCTCGTGATACTTGTTTTACATTTTTTAAAAGAAGAAGAATAGCTCACCTATCCTCGCGACTGATTTACCACCAGTAAAGTTTTTTTTATATGTCAAAGGCATCTTTTTAAATGTTGTGATCGTGGGTGTGTGTGGTTATGGATGGGAACAAAAGTTGATTCAGGAAGAGGGGGTTTCAAAAAGGATTACCCCTTGTTTCTTTCACTTTTTTTTTCTTTTCTTTTAAAGGAAAACATTTTTTTAGGGAATCTTTTAAAGGAAAACACATACTAGGGGTATCCATGTTATTGAAGTCATCAAATGTTAGTTGAAAATAGTAGCACCATATGCTGATGCCGAGACTCAACGAAACTTAACCAACCGAGCCATTCCGATATGCAAATCACTTTACTAGAGATAACCAATATCAAAGTTGGTAAACAGAGGATCACCTATTGCAAATTTAAGCATCCTCTGCTACATAGAGCACAAAACAATTACCGGAGTGAGATAACCAATGCCCGAGTTCACAAATTTAACCAATGTGTGTTCTTCTTAAATAATTTCTTGGTCTCACTTTACACTCCACGCCGGGCTCTGGAGTCATTGCCTGCAACATTTTTGTGATTAGACTATGTTGTTGTTGTTGTAGCGCAAGATGAGTTGCAACCATAACCATCCATCTAGAAGTGTCGAGGTCCATAGACACGCTTTACTACACGATATTCAAGAGTCGATCAACTCATAAGTTAATCCATACCGGAATGGGTCTTAGGGCGGCTCCAGCGGTGGGCGACGTCGCCAGCAAATATTATTGTTTATTCCACGTGGACGGAAATTCTACTCGCTGGCGACAGCCGAAGCGCTAAGCTCGCACGGACTCCGATAATTTTACAGTCTCTGACACTATGTGCTCTCTCTCATCTTGATATACTGCTGGCATTTTTCCTCTTTTTATACTCTCAACTCGCCAGCGAGTTCCTTGTTGCTGCTGAGGACGCCCTTATAGACTCTTCCACATAGGTTTGATGGACACTAGTGCTATGGAGCAATGACAGATATTATTTCCTAATGTCTCCTATTCCCACCATATTATGCGTTGCAATGAACGGCTCTGCTGCATGAGCAAAGGTGTGTGAGTCTGTCTCCAGGCGGGACTGGGGCCTTGGTCCAACTTTGCATGTCAAACCAACAGTCCGTTATCCATGTCAATGCAACCCGGCTATCATACTTGGTGTAGCCCTGCATCCCAGCACCTCACTGTACAGTTTTTTTCTAAAAATGTTGGCATACATGTACATGTGGAGGCTCTTAACACCGGTGGTTCCAAGGGAGAGGCGAGTTGTGTGTCGTAGGTAGCACCTAGCTAGCTGCAGATACTGGATATATACAATGGCACCCTCGAATCCCCGCATGTTGATATATATAATGATGTTTTTGATGGATGTACTATGGAAATGATGAATGAGTGTATTTTTGTTCCATTCAAGGAACCCGCCTGATGTTTCATACATAGATGTACTTTGAAGCCACCCAAATAGTGCTGGTGCTACTTAAGCCTATCTGTGGATGCCATCCGACTCCTATATGAACTAGTGATTGGCGCGCGCCCATGCGCGCGAGTGATAGCCACAGTAGTGTGAGCCAGGAATCGGGAAAACATGTTCGTTTGAAAATAGAGTGCGATTCAGGCATTAGACGGATTGACATCAGGGAAAGCTTACAATCTTAGTGGTTCGCTGAAATACGACATGTTGTCTTAGAGATTCTTACACAGAAAGTCTACCAAGCAGGTACAATAACAGAGCAGAGTACTTGCAGCAGGATACATAGAAGTAGGCCATCATCGAGTTCCGTGGATGAAGGCTGTGGTTGGTGCACAGGCAAGCTGGGGAAGGATTGGCGTAGTAGCTAGCTTCGAGCCGAGTTGAAGGTAGAGCCAGTCAGCCAGATGAGTAATCTGCAGATTGAAATTGTTAATTGAATTGTGTATGTTCATCCGAAGAATAAGTGAACACGGAGGTGCCGCTGTCTGACGCGTGACCATGGTACCCTGCACACAATGTAATGAGAAAATGGAGAAATAGCAGGAAGAACTATTTAAATACCTTGTGCTATTTCTCAAGTCTGAATGGTTCTTGCATAATCAGCTAGAAGTATTTAAATAGCACAAGGTAGCCCTCTTCTGAGACTTGGGATAGCAAGTACCTTGTGCTAGATGGAACGTGTCATCAGAGAGGGCTGTGGAGGCAGAAGATTGACTGTACATTGCAAACCCACGGTATCTTCCGCGTGCAATGCGTGCATTGGCTGCCAGCAAAGGCAGATGTAGAATTATACAATGCTGAAGGGTGCAAAATTATGGGTTGGCATGAGGCTTACCTTTCATTTGCCATTCCATCTCCTCATCATAGAGTTCTCTATCACATCCTGCTTCTTCGGTTTATATGCAAATGGATGAAGAGTTAGAGATGAAAGCAAGTCAATCGAAAGGGCTTTAGTGATACTCTGCATTGGCTAGATACATGCTGAAGGATGTGTTCATTACCTGATCCAAAGAAGCGGCAGGACCATTGGGGCCAGAGTGAAGTGCATCACTATAGTTGTTGTGGCTAGGTACATGCTAGGAAACAGCGGCGCTTCATAGTAGTTGGATCACTGAACTCTAGACCTGAATAGACACATACAAACCTGGTTAGGGTTCCTTTTTTTTTCTATGCAGTGTAAAATCAAACGCATTTATGTGGGCTCTTGAACTTCTCTTGAATCTCATGGCTGGTAAAGTGGTATTCCAGCGCGGATTAGACAAACTTTCGAGTTCAAGCATGCTAAAAGAAAGGCATTTTTTCCCAAACCAGAATTATAATGAACTGAAAACTACATGTGCAGTGTTGAAAAAAATTAATCCAAGTCAAAATTGTAGGAGACAACGATAGAAGAATAGCATGTCTTTGGTCTCTCTAGAGCTGTTGCAGGTCTTGTATATCAATTTGCAGAAAATAGGCAATGTATTACAATATATCAAGTAGAATAAAAATATCAGGTAGAACAAATTTCATAAGAAAGCAAATGCAAAATTTTATTTCATAACCTGATATGACCACCATCTAGATGACAGGTAATCTGTTCAAATTAGTTGAGCACTGTACTTCTTTGAGCATGCATCTTTTGGCAGTAGTAGTCAAAATATTGTGAGGTTGAGGAACAATCAGAAACCAAAGGAACAAAATTGCATCTTCAGAGATGCCTTTGTGGCTAGCCAGCAGGCAAGCCTATCAGGAACTCAAGACCACAAATTGCCCAAGATAGATATTCAAAATCCAACATCATCAACCCTCTTTTATCTTCCGTACAGTTACTAACATCAGTTTCGTTGTTGGCAAGTTGCATGATCTTTGCTAAAGTATCAGTTGATTTTCCTGACCACTTCAATTAGGCTGGAGATATATATTTTCAGATCTTTGCTTAAATTTACAGAATGAATGCAAATACAGTAGCCTCCATTACTTGGAAACCAAAGGCAGCATTTGGTCGATTATTACTGATTATTATTACTGAAAATGCAGTCTCAACTGACCAAAACTGAAGCCCTCCTGATAAATTAAGTCTCATTCGGTACTTAAGCCTGAATAACATGCTAAGAAGACGGAACCCATGTTTGTAGAGAGAATCCTAAGCAACATAATGTACAGAACCGTATAGCTAATATCGAGTCTCCAAGGCCAGCTAACTCAGTCGATATAGCTCTGCAGCGCACCTCGGTAGATATGTCATAACTTCCACTCCATGTTGTGTAGATCCTTGGCATTGAGCTCCGAAACGACCTCTGCTGGCTGTAGCTCTGCATATGTGACACACCAAACAGAACAAGTTAAGCAATTGCATACTAAATTACTAAAATCCTTAGTAATAGATCAGAAGATATATTCATTGGTCAGACGCTATGGCACTTATGCCATGACTCTAGCCCCTTCCCCTTCCAATGCAGACTGCGAGGCCATAGCTGCCGGCCAGACTGCCGCCATCGCATCAAACAAGAATACCACATCACCGAAGCACAGTAATATGTTCAGCGGGAAGAGGATGCAGAAAATGGCAAAGAAAGAACCCCAAAAAAACCCAAGGGGAAAAAATGCCGACCATAGAAGCACACGCACGCACCCCGGGGCCAGCTGCGGACGCGAGGACGGACAAGCAGCAGTCGCTGATCTGCGGGACCAACCCGTGGAACCCAGGCCACGCCCAACTGGAAGGGCCCATGAGTCATACACACGTACCACAAAACGGGCCACACGGACATGAGGCCCGTGACACCGGCGCACGGGGACCCTCCGCTGCCTGCAGGGGCGACGAAGCGAATTCAGCAGCCAACTGCTGATCGACAACGCGGCGACCCTGCCAATGGCCGGACGACACCAGCGTACCCGTCCACGGTACGGACGACCAGATGCACCAGAAGAATTCATGTTCATCCCCGCCGCGATGGTCAACAAGCGCATCACCGTAGATCCAGATCCCAGCGAACACAATTTTTTCCGCCGACGTGGATAGCGGGAGGCCGGAGTAGCGCCTCCCTTTCTAGTCTCTTTAAATTCTTCCTCTGTTCTCTATTTCAGTTTCTATTGCTCCTCCTCCTAGGTACCGTGGTGTTGGGTGACATATCACTCAGGATGATGCTGGTTGTTATTACTGTGGTGTTAGAGCATGGCACAAAGTTGATGTCAACATTGAGATGTTCATAAACTTAGATTATATTGGTTCCTTTTCATTGAGCTCCAGGTCTAGAATGGAGGCCAACAATATATGGATGTATAACAGTCGTGACTAACAGCAACAAATGAAAACACTAGCAACAGGACACAAGTAAGATAGGCCATATAGAGAGCGTCTAGCTTTTCATATTTTGGCTAGTGTGGCCTGGAGTTTATGGAAAACCCAGAATGATTGGGTTTTTTACTGATCATCTTATCAAATCACCTAAAGACATCCAAGCTTCCCACATGCTTATAGTGCTGTCAACACAGACACATCCTTCACATCGTGGACCATCCTTTGGAACAAAGCCAAGGCCTTTTGGTGGCGTTCCTGTTCTCAGCATACCCATCAATCATGGCATCCCATGACACGGAGTTCCTGACGGCATCCAATCAATAACCGCCCTCGCCGCCTCGACTGCACCGCACTTGCAGTAGGCGTCCAAGACCGCCGTGGAGACATTGATGAGGCCATCATGCCCGGCCGTAGCGTACCCGTTGTGTCAACCAGTTTTGCCAACTTGTTGGAGGCTTAGTTTGCCAACCAGTTTTGCCAACTTGTTGGAGTCTCAATTTTATGATTTTGGCAAAAAAATCCTAAGATGCCAAATCCTTTTGCCAAACAGTTAGAGTTGATTATTTTATCAGGAAGCTCCACATGGCACCAATTAATGCAGTGATGCTAAAACAGAATTGGATCCATGAAATTCTGATGAGTTATCAAAAGCACTCCATCAACAATTCTGTACACTGTAATAATATCTGCTAATGATCCAAAATAACGCTTGAATGATCTTATCTTTAGTACACCCACATATGCAATAATTATGAAAAATAACATGCAACAGCACCATAAATCTGTATCAAATAATTCACTTTTGCAATTATTAAAATAACCACCACATAAATATGCATCTAAATTTTACATCTTTCATTTAAAAGAATATCCCAAAAATTGTACCACAAACGGTACTACAGAGCTCATACACTTGTGCAATGTTCACGTGCAACTAGGAATAATGCATGATAATTTGGAAGCAGCTCAGAGTGTAAAGATATATAAAAGAGTAAAGCTCGTGTGCAGTGCCGGTCCTATGTATTTTTGGACCTGGAACGAAGCTAAAAATTTGGACCTTTCAAAATAAACACGATGATGCTACAAGTACTACCATTGGTAGTATATACACATATACAATACAAATAACAATTAGCTCAATGAAAAAGCAATATTTATATGAAATGATTTGTATGCATATAAAATTGCCTCAAAAAATTATCCTAACGTTCCTTGATGCATTATAGATCTCAAACAATTCTTAATAATTTTAATTTTGACAACTTTCTTTCAACTGATGCCACGGTCACAGGCATAGTAAACAAGATGCGATAAACAATAAAAATACTAAAATAACAATCACCTTCGTAAAGTAGGGATCACATGAGAAACAATTAGTTAATTACAGAACAGTAACTAAATTTAGGATTTCTTCATCAACTGACATCTTTATTTCCTGTTATGTATACGTATTCCCTAGGGCCCATCCGATTTATGGACCTGGGACAAGCGTCCCTCTCGCCCCCCCTAAGGGCCGGGCCTGCTTGTGTGGTAACATAAATTTTCTTCAACAAATCAAATACAATGCAACTTTGCAAAAAGAAAATATAAGCCTTCCATGTTGTACAAGAAATTTATATATGCTGAGATTCAGTATCATAATGCAAATAAATTTTCATTAAGTTTTGTCTACCAATCTAGCTGTAATAATATGCTGTGCTGCTTTAATTTTGGGAGCACGTATCTACCACTCTCTATATATTTGCTACTCGCAGCACTAACATCCCACCTGTCTTTAGTTGAGAAGAACCAGCCGAGCACTTTTTTTTTTTTACAAGAAACATCATTATATTAGCAGCATGTAGCTGCAGAAACCCTTACAAAGTTTAGGGATACATTTGGCGGTGCTTCCATAAGTGGGCACTGTTGTTCATGAACATTATATAGGCATACAGGTTGCACAACCTGATCCGTTTGTGCAAATTCATGGAGAGCTTGCCTAGCTAAGCCATCAGCCGTGCATTGAGCAGCTTGTCGATCTTGTAAATGTTGACCTGATGATTGGAGGCGAAATTGTCAAAAACCTGAGTGAAGGCCTGAATTCTCCAATCTGGTGGATTAGTGTGCTGAATTGAGGAAGCTGACCAACTGGCTGCAATCTGATAGAAATGAGATGTTGTCGAAGTGTAGATTGGCTGCAATCTTAACAGCAAGTGCAAGAGCACTTGAAAACATGTCTTTAGCTCAAAAGAACCACCCGAGCAATTGCAAGTTAACTCACGGCAACGAAAAGCAGAAAGGAAAAAAAAAACGACGACGATGTTGTGTAGTCACTGGGAATGGAAGTCACCAGGAAATGGCCTGCTGCCATGTGTTGGAGCGGGTCTACACATCCTACCATCTTCGTGCTCCAACAGGTCATAAGTATTGACTATAGCAGACGAAGTGAATGAACGGAATCATCAGTTTTCCTAAAAAAAAAAAAAAAATTAAAATGCACCGTGGGTACCTAAACTATTGGTGTTTTCCCATCTAGATACTCAAACTTTCAAAATGACTATCCAGATACCTCATCTTTTCCTGTGGCGCACGGCCGGTACCCGCGTGGCCACACAAGCACCAACAGCCTACGTGGACAGGCCACCTGGACTGCTGGCTTGGCAATTTTACTGAAACCCCTCGCTGAAACAGCTCCCTGACATTATTCTCCTTCCCTATTCCGCTTCCCTCGGGCTGACGCCGCTGCCGCCGCCCCGTTCGCCGCGTCGTCCTCTTCCCTGTGGTCGGCGGCGACGAATGAGGAGGAACAGGGAAGGAGAATAATGTGAAGGAGCTGTTTCAATGAGGGGGTTTCAGTAAAATTGCCAAGCCAGCAGTCCAGGTGGCCTGTCCACGTAGGCTGTTGGTGCTTGTGTGGCCACGCGGGTACCGGCTGTGCGCCACAGGAAAAGATGAGGTACCTGTATAGCCGTTTTGAAAGTTTGAGTACCCAGATGGGAAACGGCCAATAGTTTAGGTACCCACGGTGCATTTTACTCAAAAAAAAAAGTGAATGAACGGAGACGGTCAAATGTAGATGGGTGACTGGGTGTTGTGTGTGCCTTTGCCTTTATTTTTTTAGTAATCTGGAGGAGCTGAAGCCCCTTTCCGCAAAATTACCAAAATAAAAGGAAAGGAAAAGGAGGGTTACAAGGTTCAAGAAATTACAAAGAAAATCAATACTAAGTTGCGGCGGATTACCCCGGATTTTGTATCCACACTAGCTGTAGTGCGACCACGCTAGCTGCAGCATCTGAAAAACTACTTTGATCAATGCATCTGTGCAATAAGAATGTGTAAACTTGTGGTCACGATAGTCAGATCAACTCGTCTTTGAGGGTTTCGATTTTGAGGGCCACCAACTCGAAGCAATAGAGGTGACATATATCCATACGTTCGATCGTTCAGACACAGAGGTGACTATTAGCAGAGGCAAAAAAAACAGTGGAAGTAAAGGGGAACCGAAGAGAAGAAAGTTATAGACGGAAGAAGAGCTAGTGGCGAGGACAGGTTCTATTCTGCTGAGTTCAGTTACAATATTCTTCTGACTAAGTGACTATCTCTCTTTGTCTCTCTATGAATTTATATAGCGATTAACATACGCCACATTAATTGGGCCGGTAACTTTTGAGATGGGCCGCTTGGGCCGGGTTACTGTTGCCGGTCTGGTGTTATCGTGCTGAAACGCGTCATCAGAGGAAGGAGGAGCTGCAGATGGCACGCCGCTAACACTCCCCAGGGCTTGGGCTTGAGAAGGCCAGCGAAGGCGGAAGATGAATGATTGAGCTCATGGATTGGAATCCCTCATTGAATTATCACTTGTCAGTCTCATCAAGCCTAGAATCCTAGCTCACCCTAGTGGTGGTTCCGCCTCTGTTGTTCAGCAAATATGAATGTGTCTTAGCTGCTTGCTTGGTTTGGCAAATATGGAAGCCTAATAAGTACCTTGTTCGGCAAATATCATTATTGTCTTTGTTATTTGGTTCAGGAAATATAAAATCTTTGTTGACTGGTTTGAAAAATATGAAATGACGGCCCCTCAAAAAAATAAAAGTAGGCTGTGTGATCTGCAAACTTAGCCAGGATGGCGACTCTAGACCCTTCCTCTCCCTCCCCCACCGTCTCGCCTACCTCCTCCAGCCCCCCGCCGGAGTTCACTCCGAACCCGTCGGCCACCCAAACGGCGCCCTCGCCTCCTTCCCCCTCCAAGACGGTGGTTTCCCCCTCTGCTCCCTCCCAGGCGGCGCCATTCGTCTCGTGCGGGCGTTCCAAGCGGGAGCGGTGGTGTGCTGAGTCCCCGGGCTCCTCCAGTTCTGGCGGCTCCCCGCCATCCTTCCGTGACGTCGTAGCTTCTTCGCGTGCGTCGTGTGCGGCAGCTTCGGCGGTGGGCGGGCGAGGGCTTGTGGGAACGGAAGCGAGCGATTCTCACTTGGCGGTTCCTGCTGTGTCCACGGCTCCTCCACCGGCATCCTCCTGGGCTCCCAGGATTGTGCTCCTCCGGCGGGACCAGCCCGGGCGTGGGGGTGCGGTGTCCCCATCTGGTGCTGCGCGTCCTGACCCGGAGGGGTGGCAGAAGGTCCTGTCTCGTGGCGCTCGGCGGCAACGGCGGCGCGCGGCCCGTCCTCCACGCCGCTCAATCCCGGCGGACCTCGTCGGGAGATGTTTTAATTGTTTCTCATCTTCGCACACTGCTGCTATCTGCCGCCAGAAGACCCGCTGCTTCCGCTGCCGTTCCCAGGGCCACCGTTCCTACGTGTGCCCTGTGCGGAACGCTCTCCGTGCCCGCGCCTTGGTGTGGCGGCGGGTTTCTCCGACCATCGAAGCAGCTTCGTGCGCTGTCCCCCCGCAACGGTCTCCTCCGGCGGTTGTGGCTGACGCCGCGCCTCGACGTGCTCCTGCTCGTGTCCCCGTGTGGCGACGGGTATCTCCGGCCACCGATACTGTTAGCGCTGCCCCCCCGCGACGGCCTTCTCCGGCGGGTGTGGCTGGTGGCGCTGGCACAACGCAGGGCCCTATGGAGGTGCACGGCCAGAATCATGGTGCGGGGGCTGGGCAGCAGCGTCGTCGTCGACGTCCGCCGCGGTCGCAGCGGCGTCAAGTGCAGGAGGCCGGCTCTACTACAGTTGCTGCTCCGCTGCCAGGCATGATCTCATCGGAGACGTCCCAAGAAGACTCGAGGCCTCCTCCGTGCATCATTGATTGGTCCGTCCAGGTGGCTAGGGCTGTGGAGGACCTGGCATTTGCAGTGGTGGTGTATGTGATCTGTGATGGTCCTCTGGCCGCGGCGGGGGAGGTGGCAGAGGTGATTGCGGCCAGAATGGAGGTTGTTGCCAGCTCCTTGGTGCTTCGTCAGGCTTCTCCTTCAAGCTACCTGCTGGTTCTCCCTGACCTGGCCATGGTTGAGCGTCTGGTTGGGTTGCAGCAGCCGATCAGATCATCGGGGGTCAACTTCAGTCTGCTGTGCAAGCGTTGGAGCCGCCTGTCCGGTGGCGAGACTCGTTGTCTACCGTTCCTGCTGGATATTGAGTTGCGCGGCATTCCAAATCATGTTTGGGAAACTTCTACTGTGGATCGTTTCTTGAGTCCTCATGCTTGGGTTCAGCAGGTGCATCCTGATACTCTAGGGCTCGTGGATCTCTCCTGCTTCCGGTGTTTGGCCTGGAGTACAGACCCGTCCGCGATACCTTCGTCAAGAGAATTATGGGTGGTTGAGCCACCGACGGCTGCCGTCGGGGATCCTCCGGGCAAGAAGGTTCTGGCTTACCCTGTCAACATACGGTACTCGGTCGCTCTCCATCCCAGGGCGCCCGGTCCTCCTTCTGATGGGGAGGATGACGATGATGACTCTGCAAGACGGCGGCAACGTGTCCGTTCCCCTTCACCACCACCCAGCTCGGGTCCGGAGGACGGTGCTGCTCTCGGCCATGACGGCGGTTCTCATGGGAATACGGTCTTCGAGCCGGTGGTGCGCTCTGTTCGTGGAAAATCTCACATGGCCCACTCTCAAGCTGCGTGCGATCAGCCATTGGCTACAGCCACGGGGTCCAACGAGGATGAACCGGGGCGGGTCCTTCCAGGCGACGGTAACCCGGTCCTGGTTGCGGCGTCGCGCGGTCCCGAGGACGGCTCCGTGCCCGATGAGGAGGCGGCAGCAATTGCAGCTGTTTCGGATGCCGATGTTGTCCCACGAATTCATGAGAGGGACCTGATTCACATTCACCCGAGGGCTGTTGGGCCTTTACATTCTGATCAGGAGGATCCTATTGCTGTCTCAACGGACGTGGCTCCCCTTGGGCCTCTTGGGCTGGATATGGGCCCTAAACTGAAGATAGTTGTTTCCTCGGGGATGGGCTGTAACTCTCAGATGGATGAGATGAGCCTTGGTGAGGCTACGGTCTTGTGCTCCACCGGCCAGCCGATTGCGCCGTACTCTTCGACCCCTATCGGCTTGGCAACGGAAGCAGCTCCAACTCCGGCCTCACCACGCTCGCTTCCACGCTCCACCGCCCCGGTGTCTAGCCTTCTGACGCCGAACCCCCCCCGCTCGCTCGGAGCGGGCCCGCCTCACCGCCGGGAGGGGTGCCTCCGCTGCGGCTGCTCCGCTCCGCCCGCCCAACCCATCCTTATGGGGGCGGGGCCGGGGCTCGCTTGCGGGATGAAGTAGAGGTGGCACCATCGAGCCCTGTGTTGTTGCGGGGTGGAGCCACTGCCACGCCCCTCTTCGAGTTTATTCCAGGGCGGCGGCACCGTGCGGAACCACCGCGCCGTCCGTCGCGGATGCTTCTTCATTAAGCCCGGGGCGAGGTCCCGACTACGGAAGCTTGACGAGGTGCGCAAGCCGATGAATATGCTCCTCCCGCTGCCCGTGATCCAAAAACGGAGAAAGAAGGCCCCTCCCCCGGGTCTTTACCGCGGTGCGTGCCAGACGGGTCGGCGGGGCTGCTCCTCGCTCTCGGGACCGGTGCTCTGTGGCCCGGAAAGAGGGTGATGCGGCGGCTTGGCTTCGAAGAAAGAGAGATCATCCACCCCGGACGCTCAAGACAAGTATAGTAAGCTCTTCTCGCCATTACTCTCGGTTTCCCACGTTTGTGCTTTAGCCGCTATTTTTGGGGGGAAGTGGGAGACGGTGAGCGGTGAGAGCCGGAGATGTCCTTACAACTCGTAAGGTCTGGTTCCCTTTTTTGAGGTCGTCCTTATTCTTGAGTCAAATGAATCCTTCCTCTATTCTAATTTGGAACGTCCGGGTCTAAATCAAAGAGATCGCCGGAATACATCGAGATGTTATCATGTCCAAGATGCGCGGACATTGTTTGTTTACAAGAAACAAAGGTCGCAAATATGTCCCAACATCTTTTCCTTTCGGTTTTTGGCACCGCCTATGATAACTTCATTGCGCTCCCGGCCGGTGGGACGAGAGGAGGGTTTTGATTGCTTGGAAGGGATGCTCTTGCCGGTCATTGCGACAAGGTTAGACACTTATTCGGTTTCGATCGGTTTGCGGAACAAGAGGGTCGTAATTGGTGGTTCACCGGCGTTTATGGGCCACGGGGAGATGATGAGAAGGTGTTGTTTTTGCAAGAACTAAGGAATATCGAGCTCTGTGCAATGGTCCTTGGGCTGGGTGGAGATTTCAATCGATTTATCAGCACGACAAGAACAATGCAAATTTAGACAGAGCAATGATGGGAAGATTCGAGTGTTTCCTAGATGACAATGATCTCGAAAGAGATTCCTCTCTTGGGTCGTAAATTTACTTGGTCCAATGAAAGGAGATCACCTACTTTGGTAAGACTAGATCGGGCTTTTTGTTGTGGTGATTGGGATAATATTTTTCCCGATCTTCCCGCAAAGTACAACACTGAGTCTCGATCACCGCCCTCTCATTCTTGGTCGAAGGTGAGCACTACCGGCAAGCGTCGATTTCATTTTGAGAGCTTTTGGACCAAAATGCCGGGTTTTCTTGACACTTTGTGAAACAAAATTGGGATGCTCCGGTGCAATCTAACTGTCTTTGTGGAGCGCCTTTTCATTAAACCGCAACGTCTCGGCAAGGGGTTACGAGAAATGGGGACAAAGGAAAATAGGAAATATTAAAACCCGGCTAGAGTTGGCCAAGGAGATCCTTCATCGTTTGGAAATAGAGAGAGATCTAAGCGCGCTCTCGGATCATGAGGAATGGCCGAGAAAGAAACTCAAACTTCATTGTCTTGGTTTGGCTTCTTTGGAACGAACCATTGCACGGTTGCGTTCTAGGATCCTTTATATCCGGGAAGGTGATGCCAATACGCTTTCTTCCACCAACGGGCCAGATTTAGGAAAAAGAAAAACTTCATAGCAAAACTACGGAGTTGACAATCGGGTAGTTGTCTCACATGAAGAAAAGCGAGAAGGCGAGTGGATGATTTCTATGAGAACATTCTTGGCGGGGTCTGAAGAAAGAGATTACACCCTTGATTTAGATGCTTTGGCTATCCAACAACATGATTTATCTCGAGCCGGAGGTTCCATTCTCGAGGACGAAGTGTGGGCTATCAGTAAAGGATATGCCCTTGGACAAGGCTCCGGGGCCGGATGGTTTTACGAGGAGGTTTTATAAGTCCCTGCTGAGCATTATTAAGGGGGATGTGCTGATGGCATTGGATGCCATCCGGCAAGGCCATGTCTTCAAATTTCGCCTCTTGAACTCGGCTTACATTACCCCGTTTGCCTAAAAAAGTGGATGCGGTTGAAGTGAAGGACTTTCGGCCTATAAGTCTTATTCACAGCTTTGCCAAATTGGTAACTAAGCTCATGGCTAACCGGCCGGCTCCTCTACTTGCCTTCCTTGGTTTCGCGAACCGGAGCGCTTTTGTGAGGGGAAGGAGAATACATGACAATTTTATGCTTTGGTTCAACAAATGGTAAAATCCTTGCACAAGAAGAAAGAGGCACATATCCTTCTTAAGTGGACATCTCCAAAGCGTTTGATTCAGTTTCTTGGGCATTCCTCTTGGAGGTCTTACGCAAGGTGGGGTTTGGTCGGCGGTGGCGGGACCTCATTTGTTTAATCCTGTCCACATCTTCGACACGATCCTAGTCAACGGAGAACCGGGGACACTATTTATCACCACCGTGGTCTTAGACAGGAGACCCACTATCTCCAATGTTGTTTATTCTAGTTATGGATATCCTGAATTCTTTGGTCAATTCGGCCACTTTGATGGGTTTGTTGCGGCCTCTTCTTTGTTCGGCAAAGCACGACATCGGGTATCCTTTTATGCGATGATGCGGTGTTATTTTTAAGACCCTACAATCTGGATTTGATAACTATTAAGCACCTCCTGGACTTGTTTGGCCATGCCTCCGGTCTTAGAACTAATCGGCCAAAAGCTCGGTTTCCCCTATTCACCGTGCGATGAGGAACTAGCTCTCACGGCAAGCATTCTCTCTTGCTCCATAAAGGCATTCCCTTGCACATATCTTGGTCTCCCACTCTCAACCGGAAGACCAACTAAAGAAGTGCTGCTACCTTTAGTGGATAAGGTGGCCGATTGTCTCCCGGATGGAAGGCCTCTCTTATGAACAGGGGGGAAGGCTGGTCTTGGTTAAGGTTGTCTTGATTCTTGTCCCAATATATCACTTAATTGCCTTGGACCTACCTAAATGGGTGATTAAAGCCATTGATAAAAAGCGGCGTGGTTTTCTTTGGAAGGGTCACCACAGGCCAATGGTGGCAATTGCCTGTAGCTTGGGAAAAGGTACGAGACCACTTGAATATGGAGGACTTGGGATTCATAATCTTGATCTTCTTGGTTGCGCTTTAAAGATTCGGTGGCTGTGGGCACAAAGACGGATGAAGACAGACCTTGGGCCGGCCTTCCTTACATGTTCCTCATAAGGCTCGGGCTCTCTTCCATGTTGCGATTGATGCCGTAGTTGGAAATGGAGAGAAAGTATTGTTCTGGACAGATAGATGGTTGGATGGGCATACCATGGCGAGAATTAGCGCCTAACTTGCTCAAGGCGGTTCCAAAGAGAACAGCCAAAAGAAGGACAAAGTGGCCCGGGCCTTGCACAATGGAAGTTGGGCCCGGGATGTTAAGGGAGCTCGTACGGTTGAGGTCATGTTGGAGTATTTCCAGATTTGGGATATGGTGGATGGCTTCATTTTGCATCCGAAACTCCGAGACCAATATAGATGGAAATTAACACGGGATGGTTCCTACAACAAAATCGGCCTACGCTGCCTTTTTTGAAGGATCCATCAAGTTTGGCTCCCGGAGAAGAATCTGGAAAACTTGGGCTCCTCCGCGCAAGTTTTTCATCCTGTTGGTCTTTCACGGCGGGTTTGGACAACCGATCGTTTAGCAAGGAGGAACCTACCCCATCCCGAGGCATGTCCGCTATGTGACCAAGAGGATGAAACAATAAATCACTTACTAGTGGGCTGTGTATTTGCTCGACAAGTTTGGGCTCTGATTTTGCATCGCTAGGGCTGCTGCACTTGGCGCCACGGCCTTACGCAACTCGTTTCTCGGGATGGTGGAAGAGAATAATCTGCTGTCTTGTTCCCAAGGAGGCGCGTAAAGGACTCAACTCCTTGATTATTTTGGTGGCGTGGGAGATTTGGAAGCATCGCAATGCTTGTGTATTCGACAATAAGAGGCCAAGTATTCAGGGAAGTCCTTTGGGCTATTAGCTCGAGAGGGAGGACTCGGTGCTCATGGGGCCTCCAAACTCCGGAGTTGGTGTTTAGGTTGCTGCACGGGGGGATTTAAGGCATAGAGGCTTTTGGTCGTTCCCGGTTCTTAGTGTGGCGATTCGTAATCTGGTAGCCGGTGTGTGGGATGTGTGAGTTTTGTGTGTGTGTGTTGGGTCTCCTGACCCGTGTACCTCTTTTCTCTATCTTAATGAAATGACGCGCAGTTCTCCTGCGCTGTTCGAGAAAAAGAAAAATATGAAATATTTTCGTCATTGAACTGAGAAGCCAATGGCTCAGAGGCAAACACACCTCATGTAGATCTAGAAAGCTAATGCTGCATGTAGACTACGGTAGTTCTCCATATGCCCTTGTCCTCATTTGAACATGTAAATGGATCTGAATTGAATCTTCATGGGGAAATGTGACTAATGATGCAGACAATTTTATCGTCCCATTCTTGTTTGCCCTACATGATCTCGCTAGATCGCTACGTTGCCCACCGCTTTGTCCATTGTAGTGTCGAACGGTGGGTGGTGGAAAACATAGATCCTACGGCAATCCAGATCTAGCATTCTCTAGCGTCGTACCCCGCGGCAATGTTACGGCCAGCTGGAAATGACATCCTGTGGAAACCTAGGTCCTGGTGTCTCCGATTCCTACCGCATGCATCTCTTTTTTGTTAGATAAACTGATGCAGAACATATGTAAACTTTTGTTCAGTTAGGTGTTAGATCGAGTCAGTTAGGGACCGGACGTGTTTAGAGTCGTGCCTGACCACGACACGGTCCGAACCAGAGTTGGTCGTCCTCACGCCATGGCGCGCCGAGCGCACGGGTGGACTCCGCGGTGCAACGGTGTCCATACTCGATACGGCATGGCGTGGGATGGGGCTGCGTCCCCAGGTGTCTTATATAAAGATAAATAAAGACCGTCAAGGTGCTCGGGTTGGCAGCGCCACAAATCAATCTTATTCTCGCGAGTTTATCATCTGTTCTAGTTTCTTGCTCTCGGCGTGATCACCACGATCACCGCGCGACGTCGCAACGAGTTCACGGCCCAGCTGTAGCGATCCTAGCTCCAACAAGTGGTATCAGAGCCGCAAGGTTGAAGGTGGACTGCGTCAGACGTGGAGGAGAAGAAGGACGAGAAGATTCCCGGTGGTGGTGACCATCGTATCCGAGAAGTTCAAGGCGCAGAGAAGATCAACGCCGTGGGCAGCAGCGGTGAGAAGCAGGTGGAGCTGAAGGAGAGGGCATGGAATCAGGCCGCTGGAAATCTGGTATGGCCGATGTTATCCCGATCTAATTACCAAGAGTGGTCAGCTCATGTGCAATGCAATCTCGAAGCCATGTACTTGTGGGACGCAGTTGAATCAGACAAGGTCGAGCGACGTCACGACAGGCTCGCGCTAGGCGCAATGTTACGTGGCGTGCCTCCTGAGTTGCACTCCATGCTGCTGAACAAGAAGTCAGCAAAGGAGGCTTGGGATGCGATCAAGTCAATGCGTCTGGGTGCAGATAGGGTGAAGGAGGTGAACGCACAGAAGCTTCTTGCTGAATTCGAGGCGATCTCGTTCAAATCGGGCGAGACGATTGAAGATTTTGCTGTGAGGATTGGGAAACTTGCAACCGATCTAAAAGGCCTGGGTGATACGAGTGTCGATGATGCTCGAGTCGTCAAGAAATTCCTCAGAGTCGTGCCACCGAAATATAATCAAGTGGCAGTTACAATTGAGATGTTCTGTGATCTCAAAACCTTGTCCGTGGAAGAATTGGTTGGGCGCCTTCGGGCTGCAGAGGATCGTTTCGAATCTACGACGAAGAGGTGACGAACAAGCAGGGACATCTCATGATGACGGAGGATGATTGGACGATGAAGCACAAGGCGAAGATGATGACAGAATCGTCGTCAGGGAGCAAAGGGGGCAAGAGCAATTTCCCAAAGAAAAACAAGAACGGGTCACGAGGAGGAGGCGGTGGTAACCGTGATGCTCGTGATTCCGGGAACAAGGATGGTGGCAATGCACAGACACCACGACGATATGGTCGTTGTAACAAGTGCAAGGTCTTTGGCCATTGGGCCAGAGAATGCAAAAGCAAAGCCAAGGAGGTGACAGAGGCAGCTCATCATGCCAATGTCGACGGTGATCAGCAACCAGCTCTTATGGTGGCACAGGTGTGCAATTTGGCGTGAGTTACGGGCTCAGCCGGCTCCGAAGGTTTTCTTAAACCAGGAACGCGTCAATCCAGCTTAACTATGAAGAGGGTCATGGGTGCTCGATCTTTGGAGCAACGAACCACATGACAAAGGTTGCAAATCTGCATTGGCCACGCTTGATGAATCGGTGAAAGGAGCAATGTCGAGATTCGGAGATGGTTCCACAAGAGAAATTTGTGGAATTGGAGCCGTTACGATCGTTGGCGAAGTCGGGATCATCATGTGCTCTCGAAGTTTATTACATCCCTTCACCGAAGTGCAACATAGTCAGTCTTGGACAGCTAGAAGAAGGTGGATGCAGAGTTGAGATCGATAATGGTGTCATGGAGGTCCTTGAGCGTCGGCAAGCAGGCAGCTCGAACCGTAGGGTTCTGATCAGGGCAGAACGGAAGAACCGTCTGTATGTGATGAAGGTGAAGGTGACTTCACCGGTATGCCTGTTGACGAATATGGATGATATGGCGTGGCTCTGGCATGCACGCTATGGACACCTGAATTTCAGATCTTTACGGGAGCTTGGCGCGAAGGAGATGGTGGAGGGAATGCCGGTGGTTCGCTGTGTCGAACAGGTATGTGACGGCTGTGCACTTGGCAAGCAGCACAGGACTCCCTTCCCAAAGGCGTCGGCATATCGTGCATCCAAAGGTCTCGAGATGGTTCATGCAGATCTATGTGGGCATGTGACACCACCAACTCCGGTGGTAAACGGTACTTCTTGTTGCTTGTTGATGATTTCGGTCGCTTCATGTGGCTTGAGCTTCTAGCGTCAAAGGATGAAGCATTGCTTTGCGAGTTCAAGAATTCAAGAAATTTAGAGCAGCAGTAGAGTTGGAGTCAGGTTACAAGCTGAAGGCATTTAGATCCGATCGCGGTGGAGAATTCAACAGTGGTGCGTTTGTGTCATTTTGTCTGGAACATGGCATAAAACACAACACCACTACGCCATACACACCACAACAAAACGGAGTCGTTGAGAGGCGCAATCAGACAATTGTGGAGATGGCAAGATGTTTACTCAAGAGCATGAGTGTACCTGCTCGGTTACGGGAGAGGCGATCAAAGTGGCGGTTTATTTGTTGAATCGATCGCCGACAAAAAGTCTAGATGGCAAAACCCCTTACGAGGCTTGGTTTGGGAGGAAGCCGGAGTCAAACATCTTCGCACATTTGGTTGTAAAGCCTATGTCAAGAGAGTCGGTCCCGGGATCAGTAAACTCTCTGACAGATCGGTATCAGGCGTGTTTCTTGGATATGAACCAGGAACTAAAGGGTACCGTGTTTATGATCCAGCCACAGATAAGTTGATGGTGAGCCGTGATGTGATTTTTGATGAGAAGACACCATGGAATTGGGAGGTGAAGCCAGGCAGCGTCGGCAATGCAGAGATTTATGATACTGATGATACTGAAAATTTTCAGTTTCGGGTTCGGGACTTTGATCCTGTTCCCGGTCCGACAATAGGACCGGTGGCGACGATGGAGTGTTTTCGGATCGGGAAGATGCGAGTCCGGCGACGCCGCTGCGGCTCAATTCCATCGGCGGGAGGTGCGACAACACCGATCACACCACCACATCAACCTATTCAGTGGGCTACTCCACCCACTGGTGGATCAGAAGATTCTGAGGGAAGGCCGCAGCGGTACAGAACTATGTCTGATCTTCTTGATGCTACAGAAGAGATGCAGGAGTTTGAATACAGCGGGTTATGTCTTGTGGCTGCAGAAGAACCAAAGACAGTTGATGAGGCACTTTCAGAAGATTGCTGGAGGAAAGCAATGGAGCAGGAGATGAAAGCCATTGAGGACAACAAGACTTGGGTTGTCTGTGATCTTCCTCCAAAGCAGAAGGCCATAGGGCTGAAGTGGGTCTTCAAGGTTAAAAAGGACCCTGATGGAAACATTGTTAAGCACAAAGCACGGTTGGTTGCTAAAGGGTATGCTCAGCGTCATGGAGTAGATTTTGATGAAGTTTATGCTCCAAAGTGGCCCGAATTGAAACTCTGCCGAGTGTTGCTAGCACTTGCTGCTCATGGTGGATGGGAAGTCCATCATATGGATGTCAAATCGGCGTTTTTGAATGGGGATCGACGAAAACAAGTATTTGTGAAACAACCTCCGAGGTTTTGTTGTGGGTAGAGAAGATAAAGTGCTTTGAAACTCAAGAAGGCCTTGTATGGTCTTAGCCGGGCACCACGTGCATGGAATGCAAAGCTTGACAAGGAATTGATTGCTCTCGGTTTTGTGAGAAGCAAGTTGGAACATGCGGTCTACGGGAGGAGCAACGAAAAACCTTTCTTCTAGTTGGGGTTTATGTAGATGATTTGATTATCTCGGGACCCAATGCGGCGAGATATTAGGAAGTTCAAGTCGAGAGATGAAAGAAAAGTTCGGTATGAGTGATTTGGGACTCTTGAGTTATTATTTGGGGATAGAGGTCAAGCAAGGTGTTAATCGAGATTACTTTGAGCCGAGTGCTTATGCATTGAAGATTCTAGACAATGCGGGGATGAGGAATTGCAATCCTTGTGACACCCCCATGGAGTGCAGTTGAAACTCGCAAGATGAAGAAAGAGGAAGATGTTGTTGATCCAACGCATACGGGAGTTTGATTGGTAGCCCGAGGTACATTGTCAATTCAAGACTGATTTGGCATATCTTTGTCGGTGTGGTCAAGCGGTACATGGAGGCGCCGGGCGAAGAACATTGGCTTGTTTATAAAACGGATTCGAGGTATCTTAAGGGTACTATCGGTTATGGCTGCAAGTACATCAAAGGAGGAGAGCTACAACCAATGTTCTTTGGAGTTACGATGGCAGCGATTATGCTTTGGTGACGTCGATGACAGGAAGAGCACTTCGGGTGCAGCTTATTTTCTTGGGAAAAGTTTGGTCACTTGGTCGTCACGAAGCGAGAAAATTGTCGCTCTCATCCCGTGAAGCGGAGTACGTGGCAGCGGGAGCGGCATGTCAAGGCATCCGGTTAAGTCGACTCATCGGAGACATGATGGGAACAAAAGAGGTGACAAAGTGAAGCTACTCATGGACAACATGTCCGCTATAGCTCTCGCGAAACCCCGTGCATCACGAGCGAAGTAAGCACATCGACACGAAGTATCACTTCCTTCGTGAGTGCATAGAGAAGGGGCGGTGGAGGTAGATCACATTGGGACTAACGAGAACAATTGGCGAGATATCTTCACCAAGTCGTGGGAAGGATCAAGTTCGTAGAACTCGGGAGTGCTTTAGGAGTCACGAAGTGCATCGGGTTTAGGAGGAATTTGTTAGATAAACCGATGCAGAACATATGTAAACTTTTGTTCAGTTAGGTGTTAGATCGAGTCGGTTAGGGACCGGACGTGTTTAGAGTCGTGCACGACCACGACACGGTCCGAACCGAGTTGGTCGTCCTCACGCCATGGCGCGCCGAGCGCACGGGGTGGACTCCGCGGTGCAATGGTGTCCATACTCGATACGGCATGGCGTGGGATGGGGCTACGTCCCCGGTGTCTTATATAAAGATAAATAAAGACCGTCAAGGTGCTCGGGTTGGCGGCGCCACAAATCAATCTTATTCTCGCGAGTTTATCATCTGTTCTAGTTTCTTGCTCCCGGCGTGATCACCACGATCACCGCGCGACGTCGCAACAAGTTCACGGCCCAGCTGTAGCGATCCTAGCTCCAACATTTTTTTTTGTCAAAACAGTACATATGAAGACAACGATTATTTTGTCTTTTTCTCAATTTGTGTTGATGTAGAATGAGAGGATTATTATTCGATATTCTGTGTGTGCCAAAACCAAAGGCTGATGATCACGAGAAGCTGCCTTGTACTCCTATGTGATAGTCAGTGACTCTTCATTATATATAGTCCCAACATGTGTGTGGCTCCATATATACAGCGTGTTTCATTCTCTCTTCATTCTATAGACCCTGTCTATAGATTCCACCGAGTGTTTATATATGTTATATATGCTTTCTATCAGACCCATGTCTATTTTTTTGAGCAAGAACCGTGGGGCAAAGCCCCCCGGCAACAAAACTTTATTAAAACAAACAACGTCTCAAAGAAACAACTAAAGCTCTAACCAGAGGTTAGAAGGACTACCTAAAAGAGGAAAACAAACAAAGAGACTAAGAACTAAGAACTAAAAGAGAGGGAGAAGCAAAACAGAACAATTACTGAGCATTAAGCCACAAACGAATGGACTGATGCGGAGACTAGGCTTGATTCGATGAAATGGTCCAGGACTTCTTCTTTGTAAGTTCTTTTCCAAGCATCCGACTTGGAATGTTATTGTTGAAAATTAGATTATTTCTTTCATTCCAGACACCACGCTCCAATCATAAAAATCTCCATGAAGAAAGGTTGCATGAAAGCCTTGTTTAGCAATGTACAGGTTTTCGATGCGTGTTTACATTGTCTTCCCAAGTGATGCCAAGTGAGAACCATCTACTGATCTGCAGAGGGACAGTCAAAGAAAAGATGTTTAGAAGTTTCTTCCACACCATTCGACAGAGAACACAATTATACCCAGTTGGAGAAACTTTTTTCTCCTTCTTAAGATATTTCTTGTATTAAGCCTATCATTTAGGAGCAACCAGGCAAACACTTTTATCTTTGGCACGCACTTTGTCTTCCGGATCCGAGGACAGTCCTACGAGGCTGAAGAAATCTGAAGTTATACGGTAATAATTGCTAGATACATATTGCTGCTTGTCCCCATATGAAAACCCACTTATCTTTAGCCTCCCGACTAATAGGAGCCATACTTGTCAAGTTCTGTTGTAGCCGAAGAAATTCATTATATGCAGCTCTTGACATGGGGATCTTAAAACAGTCAAGCAAGGCATCGAGCTCCTCCTAAGCTTCCAGAGAGAAATTCTAGTGTCCTTGGCAAAAGCAATGAGATTGGGGTAGGCAATGAATGAATGACTCCATCAATAATGTCATCCCGAAAACCAATTGTGTCTCCCTTATTTGGAATGCAATAGGCCACAGACTCTATACTTGGATATTCAATCTAAGAATGTCTTTCCACCAAAAGGAGCCCTTCTCCTTTGCCAGGTGTGGGACAGAGTCTTGGTAATATCTTTGCCAAATCATGCTGACCCACTGCACATCATCCTTCCTATAAAATTTATCAAGTTGCTTTAGCAGAAGGGCATCATTTTGCGGATCGAGATTGGTCACCCCTAAGGCACCCTTCTTTTGGGTCTTTGGACTAGTTCCCATGCTGCAAGGTTATACCCCCTTTTCCTAAATTCCTTACCTCTCCAAAGGCAATTCTTCCCGTACTTATCAATGATATCCACCACTTGTGGATCGGCAACTTGAGTGAGCACATGTAATAAGTGGGGAGGGAAGAGATGACTGAATTAACCAACTGCAGCCTACCAGCCTGAGTAAGAAACATGGATGTTGCAGACATTCTTCTCTCAATTCTGCAGATCAGAGGGGCAAAGTCTTTGACCTGAGGCTTGGTGAGCCCCATAGGGAGTCCAAGATAAGTGAAAGGAAATGTGCCCACAAGACACCCAAGAATGGAGGCTAGAGTAGTGGCTCTGTCATGATCCATATTAATGGGAACTAGGCATGATTTGTGGTAGTTAACCTTGAGGCCACTGGAGAGGGTGATCTTCTCAAGGATTTCTTTGAGCAGGCTCAATTGAGACTCATTGCCTTGGAGAATAACAATTGTGTCGTCTGCATACTGAATCACTGGGAATGGAAGCTCAGACTGTTGTGGGAATGGTGGGAGCAGATTTCCTTGCTGGTATTCTTGGTTTAGGACACACTGAAGCAAGTCAGCAGCAATAGCAAACAGGAGGGGAGAAAGAGGATCCCCCTGTTTCACTCCCCTTTTGCATTTAAACTCTTTACCAGCTGTGCCGTTTAAAATTACTGAAGATGTGCCAGTAGACAGAATATCTTTGACCCATCTACCCCACCTGCTTGGAAACCCCTTTGCTCTAAGCATCTCCAAAATAAGATCATGCTCTACCAAGTCAAAAGCTTTTTCAAAATCCAATTTAAGAATGACAATGGCTCTTTTAGATTGGTGGCACTGGTGGAGGAACTCAAAGGCCCAGCCTAGACAATCTTGTATAGTCTTGCCCTTAATGAACCCATATTGGTTGTCATGAATAACTTCCAGGGCTTTGCCTTGTAGCCTATTAGCCAACAACTTGGTAATAACCTTGAATGAAGAGTTAAGGAGGGAAATAGGTCTAAAATCATTGACCACCTCAGGGTTCTCCTTCTTAGGGACTAGAGTGATGTATGAAGAATTGAGACTCTTAACATCAGCCAAATGATTGTAAAAATCATTGCAGAGCTTATACATGTCATTTCTGATAGTGTGCCAGGCTCTTTTGAAAAAGAGACTGTTAAACCCATCAGGCCCCGGGGCCTTGTCATTTGGCAGGTCAAGAATGATTTTATCTATTTCTTCATGAGAGAAAGGCTGACAGACATCCTCCAAGTCAGGGTGGGGCTGTATGAGTGCTTCAAGGTCAAACTGCATGGATATGCCAACTGTGGAACCCAACCTTTTCCTGAACTCCTGATAAAACAAGGCACTTTTTTCATTGTGGTCAGTGACCATCCTACCACTTTCATCAGTGATCCGGGCCGATTACATTCTTCCCGTATCTTTACGTAGCCATAGAGTGAAAAAACTTTGTGTTTTCATCCCCAAATTGCATAAGCCTTGGGGTAAATCTTTGTCTCCAAGTATGCATTTTGCATAGCCGGAGCTTTCTTATATGGGATTTCACAATGCTTCGAAAACAAACTCTTGTGAATAGAGGTCTTTGAATTCTTCAAGCTTGTCAAAGAAAGCAATGGTCGATTGCGGTTGCAATCGGCGGGAGAGGTTGGATAGATTCTTAGCCCAAAGTTTGATAATTCTTCCGAGTAACTTGAACTTGGCATTTACCACATGTGCACTGTTCTGCAGGTTGACGGGAGTTTGCCAGGCATTGGTGATTTGATCCATACATCCAGGATGACCAAACCATGAATTCTCCCACCTGAAGATGTTGGATTTTGGAATTTTGGTGCCAATCTGCACTTTACAGGGCAGATGATCCGAAGTGATTCTAGCCAAAGGGAGTACAACTGTATGGGGGTATTGTGAAGTCCAGGCCACTGAAGTAAAAAACCAGTCAATCTGCTCTAAAAGTGGAGTTTCTTGCATATTACTCCAAGTGTAACTTCTGCCCTTGATGGGGAGTTCAATTAATCCCAGCTGGCTGATGATACTATTAAATACAAGTGTGTCCTCAAAATTGCCTCCAGTCTGTTTCTCGTTTTCTTCTGATCTATAGAAGTTGAAATCACCCATTAGCAACCATAGGTCGTCATCATCAATGTATAAGCTATTCAGCCAATTGACAAAGATATTTCTTGCAGGCTGCCTACAAGGTCCATAAACGACAACAAGAGTCCAAGATTCCAGAATATGAGCAGAGGTGATGGAGAGTCTGATGGCAAAATGATGCTTTTCTAGAGTCTCCACAAAGTGAAGAACTTTGAAACCCAAAGACACCAAGATATACCCCGAGGCTCCTACCGA
This sequence comes from Themeda triandra, assembly GCA_018135685.1. Taxonomy (NCBI): domain Eukaryota; kingdom Viridiplantae; phylum Streptophyta; class Magnoliopsida; order Poales; family Poaceae; genus Themeda; species Themeda triandra. The sequence continues at coordinate 212,632 of JAENPR010000707.1, read as the reverse complement.
TGGGCAATAATCAAATTTATCAAATTTTTTAGGAGCAAATTTTCTAATGAATTGTAAATCAAAGAGCTCTCTTTTTGTTTCTTGTAAACAAAAAATGTTTGCATCGCTCTCATCTATCTTATTTCGATTGGATTCCACTTTTCTTTGTCATTGACACCTCGACATTCCAAAGATAAGATGTTCCAAGCACGACTATTCATTATGGAGGGATCCATTAGAAGCTCTCATCATCAGATTGGAGTGTGGTTAAGTTCAACTCCTCAGGAGGAACACCACAGAAAGAGTTCCCAAACTCAATCAGCAGAGGGGCCTGGATAGGTTCAATTTCAGCATCATTCATGTCTTCTTCCAGGTTCCTAGTGATTATTGCACTTTTGAGGTCTTCCACTGTGATAATAGACACAGTCTTCTTGGCCTCACCTTTCTTCCTTCTTGGCTCCCTGTCCAACATTACATGGGTCTGAGCTTCACTTGTCTTGAACCTCGAGCACCTTCTCACCTCATCATCCACAATAGGTGTTTTGCCTCTAGTCTTTCTCTTTTTTGCTGTCTGTGGGGTGCTAAGATCAGTTGCCTGCAGATCTTCAGGAGCAGCAAGTTCATCTTCTTCCATATGCTCAAATCCCATTCGTTCCTGTTCTTCAATAAACTCTTGTCCAACCTCTGCAAACATATCTGTCCACATGGGCTGGGGAGCTGTATCAACTGGAATAGAACTTTCCTGAGTGGGTGAGACACTGTCCAGGGGCCTGAGCATATGCATGATTTGACTAACTGCAAAGTTCTGACTGTAGGGTACCAGAGCCTGACTCATAGTCATCTGCTCCATCTCCTGAACTGGGGATGCCAGGGAGCTATCATGCTGATGAAGTTCATTGTCTGTATTGCTAGCAGCTTCATGGTGCAATATGGTTCCCACATTAGTAATAGGTTCAGTCATGATTCTCTCAAATCTAGGCCTTCTAACAGCAGACACTGGGCTTTTCAAGAAAAACATGCTCAGATTCTGTTGTGCATTGTGGGCCAAGTCTTGCAGAAGCATTTGTACCGATGGGCATGGGCCAAAACCGGGATGGAGCCCTACCATGTTGGCTAGCTCCCTGATGAGGTAGTCACTATCAAAACTCCGAGAATGGCCCCCTGCAATAACCATACTTCTTTCAGCAGTGACAGATTTTGGTGGCAGAGGCAGCTCAAGGGTTATCGGAGGGCCGTCCGCCTGGTCCTCCACCTCCAGACCAACTGGGGGGGTCTAAGGGGCCGAGGCGCCCGGCGCTTGCTTTTCCCGAGGCAGTGTGAATGGGCTCTTGGCTGACTCATCCAGTCGTAGCGAGTCAGTCACAGAGTCAACAATGACCTTGGGCCTCCATGCAAGTGATGGGCTTGTCTTTGTGTTGATGGGCCTAGAGAGCTTCGGACGCCATATTTTGGGCCTGGAGAAGTTTAGATGACAATGCCTCGCTAGGTGGCCATAGTTGAAGCATGAAAGGCAACGGATTTGTGAATTGCAATCCCGTTGATGGTGGCCCCAGCGAAGACACCTCGAACAACGCACCGAATCAATTATCACCATCTCGGTGTGCCTTCTGCGATAATGACCCTCCACGCCCCGGGTGACTCTTGAGGTACCATCAGCACGGTAGCCGTTGCCAGAGGAATTGATGCGGCTCTGATCCCTGGTCAAAAAACCCAAACCAAGATCTCCTATCACCTTGGGAATATGCTGCTTTAAAATTGATCTTAATTTGCTAGGAATCTGGACTGGTGGAACGGAGCTCGAGGGCTGGCTCTGTTCAAAATTCAAATTGGCGGGCTGAGGCAGCCGAATTGACTGAGAAAATCGGTTGGGCTGAGTGTTAGAATGTTCAGACTGAACTGCATCATCAGGAAGAACTGACTGAAACTGAAATTGATCATGATCTGAATTGTCTGCCCTTTCAGAAAGCAGTGACTGATTCTGAACTTGAAAGTTCTCTGATTGTATAACACTAGCAGAAGCTGAAGCCTGAAACTGATTCTGAATGAGGGGATGACCATTCTGACTGTTAGCCTGACTGCGAGCCTGTTCTTTTGCAGTAATAGCAATACGCTGATCAATAAGAAACTCAAGCGCCTGCAAACTAGCATCCTCTCCACCAGAGATAGGAGGAATTGGAGCTTCAAAATTGCCAAACTTAATGATGGAAGTAGGCTCCGAGAAGGCAATTTTCTTCAGAGGTGAATCACGAGCATTGTGCACTGCAAATCTAACTTTTCTGACAGATTTACTTTTTTTAGCTTTCTTCTGCGCCTTTGATAGAACCTTAGACCATTTGCTCTCTTCCTCAGCTTCCCATAGCCTCTTTTCACGCTCCCAATGAGGAGCACCATTGCTCCAAAGATGGAAGTAGACATCGAATACAGAACCAATAACTCTTCTCAGATTATATATGAAAAATCCCACTGCTTTTGACGAAACTGAGAATCTGAAATGGTTATGACTGACTTCGATGACATGGAAAAACGGGGCATGGCCGCCCAGACAAGATTCCAAGATCAGTGCGACGCTTTCCTCCGAGAGCCGAACCAGAGACCGACGAAAAGTAGCTAGAAGAAGGAAAGAGCCTCGGGGAGTTGGGGATTGTCGGATCACCTGAGTGCCGAAACGGCGACGAATCTCTCGCTCGAAATCCTCTCCAATGGTGAAATCCAGCTTCTCCGCGATATCCATCAACACGCCATTCGAAACCATCTCCAAGCGGCCCGGGGATGACGACTGAAACTCGTAGCCATGCAGACAGTTCTTCCCTGGTGCTGCAACCGGTGCAGCGACGGCGTCGTGGACTCCTGGCTTCCGGCGACGCAGCAGCGAAGAGGCAGCCTCACGGCGGCAGCCCCTCAGCCCTCCGGCGACTAGTGGCTGCTCATCGCCGGCGGAGGTCCGGACCTTGGAGCCTGGCGCAGCGGCGGCGGCGGCGGCGGCGGCGATCACCCAGTCGTCGCCGCGGCGGAGTGGGAGCGCACGGGGGTTTTCCGTATTGTTCCAGACCCCTGTCTATTGGCAGATGAGTTTGATTCTCTATTGCGTTCATAGATAATGTTATTTTTTATGCTAACTATTTGCATTGCTTGGAGATGAGACACATATATCCAATAAAGCTTTAGTAACCACATCTCACAAAGTGACTAATTTAAAGGCTTGCTTCTAGTATGATTCTATACAACTAAGAGAGATAAAAGACTTTACCAATACCAGACCTGTGCCTGCTCCAAACCTTTTTTTTCGCGACCGGGACTTCACCCGTTTTTCATTAAGAGGGGTTAAAAGGCGATACAAAACGCGACGCGATGGCGGCAAGACACCGGCAACGCGCCGCGAACACGGGTCCTAGCTACTGGATTCCAAGATAAAGTACTATACTATTACACCATTTTGCGACACTAGCTGCGCTACCTCCGCAACTGAGACGAACCCGCCTTGAACCCACTCCTCTGCCTCGCTAAGGACCGCAGCACAAACCTCCTGCACAGAGGCGTGCTTATGCCTAAACACCCTCTCGTTTCGTTCTTTCCAAAGCCTCCAGATGATGAGAAAGACGATCGCGTCAAAGGCTTTGCGGGACTCCCTCGCGACTCTGCGTCTGCAGTCAATCCACCAGGTGGCGACGTCCAACTCCGACTCGGGGGCAAGCGCCTGCAGCTGCACCGGGCACAACAGCTCATACCATACTTGTCTGGCAAATGAGCACCCGATAAACAGATGGTCACAGGTTTCAGGCTCCTGATCACAAAGAGCGCAAGAGCTACTTTCCTGCAGACCATGCCTTGCCCTCCTCTCATTAGTCCACAACCTCTTGTGCAGCAAGTACCAAAAGAAGAGCTTAACTCTTGGTGGCGCGCGTACTTCCCAAAGCTCCCTGGCACCTACCAACGACGTTGATCCATTGAAGAAAGCATGGTAGGTGTCCTTAGCCGAGTAGGATCCATCCTGCGACCACTTCCAGGTAAACTTGTCCGGCTGGGACGGATGTACCGCAACATCCCACAACAGCGCCCAGACGCGAAAGAAGTCCCGAAGGACTCGTACTGTGGTCGCCCCAACGACATCCTGCGCCCATTGGTGGTCCAGGATCGTGTCCCGTAGGTTTCGCCGCTGACCCGCCCTCGACGTCACCCTGAACAAGTCCGGGGCAAACGACTTGTGTGTGCCGACCGCCGCCCATTTGTCAGTCCAGAAGCGGATCGAGCTCCCATTGCCAATGGTGACCGACAAACTTGCATCTGCCATAGCCTGAACATTCTTCTCGACCTTCGCCGGCAAATTCGCCCACTGGCTGTTCGGATCGGTCCGCGCCAGCCACTCCCAACGGAGCCGTAGCGCGTACCGGCCCGAAGTAACGAAGGTCGACGACTCCGAGGCCCCCAAGATCCGTCGGCTTACAAACGGTTGGCCAGGCCACCTTGCATTGGCCTCCAGTGCACGACTCCGCGCCAGACCACAGGAAGGCGCGCCGCCGTTTGTCGATCTGTTTTATCGCCCAAGGCGACAAACAGCAGGCGATGGCCTGCTCCAAACCTCAACTGAAGTAGTAGTCAACTATTACTTTTCTCACCCGCCTGCACATGTACCCACAGGTTGATGGTGTGTTAGGCCAGTGGCATATTTTTTTTTGAAGAATCAGGTCAGTGGCATATCAAATCCATTGACTGTAGTGTGCTTCTTATTATGCTTCTCTTTCATGCTTCTTTGTTTCTCACTCACCGATTGGGTCATGCTCCATTTGGTGATGCTTTTGATCATCCTTCGAGCTTGGCTTTTCTATGGGACTGATGTTTGACTCTATTTTTGTTACATTCGATCATACTGATACTTGCTACTTACATTTTGAAACCATTGGATTCAACAAATTAAAGATATCTTCCTCTCACTGCAAGACCTCAGTCGTTCTCTTATTTTGCCGGCATGTCTGAATTTTATTTACAAGCAGATGAGGTAGTAAACCCAGTAGCTGAATGCTCTACTTTAGATATAGGGAGTCAGTGGGCCTCGCAATTCGATTGAAAACCAAAATACAAAGTGTGCGACCGACCTGCTTTTTCAAAAGCGTGCACTGTGCACGTACTGCTGCGACCGACCTTCTCATTGGCAACAAGCCAACAATCGATCTCGTGCAGCCCTATACTGTACATCATCGATTGCACTGGTGGCAGGTCTTGCATATGCTACAGCACGGTCACTCACAGTCTCACACTTTCTTATGGTCTTCAGTATTCCGCAGTAAACCACTGCCCTAGTGCTAGTACCACATTGTCTTCTGCAGCATGTTGTGGATTCCTTGTAACGAAAGAACAAGCTTTACTTTTAGCATCAACATCGACAGTGTCTTTTGTATATCCATTGTGCATGAACACTGAATTGATGGTTCGGATATATGCTACATCCCGAAGACATTGGGTTACGATCCAGATTTGTAAATCAACTAGCATTGGGCTCGGCAGGCTGTTTCCTGCTACAGATTCCTACACATATGAGTAGCGTGTGTAAATATTATCTGTGCTCTTGTTCCTCAGTTCTAGTTTCGGGCTGTAAAATGATCAATTTTCTACATATATACTCACTGCATATATATATATATACAAGTACTAGCCGAAAACCCGCGCACTGCGCGGGCTAGGGTGATTTAAATCACATGAAGGAAGAAGATTGTTTAAATCACAGGGAGGAAGAAGACACAGTACGAACACATGAGCAGTTTTCGAATTATAGGCGGACACAAAAACTAATATTATTTGATGCTATTTTGTTTGCAAGGATAGTGACCCTTTTGTGTTTCATCGGGTGTAAACCTCGGTTGTAGACTTGTGTGAAACGAAACGCATGGACATTTGAAATGTGCACGGCAAAATACAGGGAGACAGAGGGTCCGGCTTGTGTTTTGGTAATAGAAACAGTCCAATGCATTGGGCATGGCTTCATCACACTGTATGATCCTTCAAAATAGCTAATTTCACAGAGATATGTGCATCCTCTAAGCTAAAAAGTAATTTACTGATCGGAAGATGTTTTGCATACATCTGAGTCAAAACATATGTTTTTGAGTAGATGAAGCAAAACAGAAGTGGAAAGTCCCACACCTAGCAGTCATCCTTCTTTCTTTTGGTAACTGTGGCAGCGCTGGTACACATGCATCGTCTCTTTTGATTCCCTGCATCAACAGTCAGTTAGTAATTTAATGAAAGTGTGCAAATCGAATTGGATGACAAAGAAGATATTCTGAATATGTATGTCTACAAACATGTGACTAAAAATAGCATCGTAATGGCCAAAGGATGGTCCGATGGATGTAAGATTCGTCTTCAGACATACTGAAAGTAATAATTCCATTGAAAGAAAGGTATTAATTTTTTTTTGAACGCAGAAAGGTATTAATTTTACTTTGTTTCTATTACTACCTTGTAAAAACTTTGGAGAAGCATTACCTTATCTATCGTAAACAAATCAATACATGCACATGTCGTCAAACCCAACAGTCCTCTTCTATATTAGCACAACATTCTTTTTTTTTTAGAATTAGTAGCACAACATTCAGAAGGTCTACATAGGTGCTAAAAGAGCTGAACTCATCATTCGGTAGGCATGAAAATATTTCTATAGTAACTGAGTTTGAATAGCTTAAATCTTGTATACGCCTTTTCGTATCAAACTGAAACAATTCTAATGTATTGTGAGTTTTCTGTTGTCCTATCACTTTGCTTTAGAGCACTGCAATGCATCAGTACCAGAAATCTATTCAATTTGATGTTGCAACTGGTCAGCGCAGCGGCAATAGCAATGCAGTCGCTTGACTGAATGGCGATGAGGGTATGAGGGGATCTGACAGTGGAGGCTGAAGGAGTTAGGGAGAGAGGCAGGAAGAAGCGGAGGGTGTGGCCACACCCGACGCAGGACGGCGTCACCGGCTGGGACGGCTGCGCGAGGCGTTGTGCAGCGACGCGAAGAAGTGGAGGGGGTGGGGGAACACCTGACGGTCGGCGGCGTCGCCGGCGGAGGCGGCGAGGCGTGGCTTTACGCCGCTGCGCGTAGGGGGGGCGAGGCAGGGGAAGTGGAGGGGGGCCGCGCGCGCTCCAGGCGGCGCTGCCGGCGTGGATGCGGCGGCGGCGCGGCGTCGTGGCCGCCGACACCGGCGCGTCGGCGAGGGCGAGGGCGGACGGCGGGGCGTCGTGTACGGAGAGAGCAGCTACACCTACACGGAAGTTGTCGGTTTCCTTTTTTTTTCGTGGAAGGGCTGGAAGGCCAGCTGTAGGCAATGGTAGGGTGGATGTTGGCACTGGAGTCGTAGATGCTAAATCCAAGGGCTGCTAAAACGGGGCAACGTGGCTGAACGTTTGAGCAGTAAAAACTCAACGAAAATAAGGTAGATGGTAGATTATATATACATATTGTTATATAAGAGGGGAGGACATATATAGGTTAGTATGTAATGCAAAGGCCAGATGCATCTTTAGCTTGTGTGCTAGTTATTATTACTGAAGTTGGGTTTTTTTTCATTAACAGCAGTGGCAAACATATATAACACCACGTAAGATAAATCGATCGTAATAATGAGAAGATCACATGTACACAGCACAAGGTAATGGTACCGCCCGCAAGAATGAAGGCAGATTGTATCTGTGCCATAATTATTGTAGATAGCACAAACAGAACTGTAACTAGGCATTGTCCTTGGTCTAATAATGGCACGCCGGCACATCTTTGTGACGTGCAGCATAGGCGGCGATATTGTGCGTGTCTCTAGACCAGTGCCAGCACAAGCAAAGGTGTGTCATGCGGGCAAAAGTTTTCTGTGGAAACAAACAAATTTCTATACTTTTTTTTGGAAAAAGGGAAAAGAGCATAAAACCAAGGCCCGTAGAAATATGTTTTGGGCGTGCAATTGGGTCGGGCCAATTTTCAATCAGCAGGTGGGCTTGACCTCTTCCAAGTTATATGTTGTGGTGCGAGAGTAAGGAAGGGCCCGGCCCGGCCGAGGCGAGGCGGAGTTCCCCGTTCTTCCCCTACGAGAATGACCGGAGATCGGGAGTAGTGAATACTTTAAGGGTCAACGGGCTTATATAGGACCGGCCCCAGTTCAGACCCATGACGAAATTAATTATAATTAATTAATTATTTCTAGAATACTTTAAGATTTGTGCAAAGTTTTGAGGATGAGGGGCATCTGATGAGCAAAACTCAAATTTCTAAATTTTTGTTATGTGTCCAAAGTTGTCAAAAATGAATCACATACTCATATTCATCCTACTCGTTGAGCTCTTTTTCTGCAATGTCTAGTTCCCGTATAAGAGTGCTATTAGTCCTTGATTGCAACGCATGCTTATATGACCGGAGAAGATGGCCAGGTGTGGTCTGAGCCATGTCAAAAGTAGTAGTACTTGGTAGCGTGTTGGATCTGTGGCAACCTCCTTTCTTGACATAAACCTCCTCCTCGATGCCTTTCATTCATTCCTATACATACGTTTATGAAAGACAATGATTATTTTGTCTTCTTTTTATCATTTTGTGTTGCTATATAGAATGAATGAGGTTATATTTAATGAAAAAAAAGTAGGTCGGGGACTCCCCGACCGATTCGGTCAAAATATATATATGAGATGCTGATTCCGTGTGCCAAACCAAAGGCTGATGATGATTATATATATGATGCTGGTGATCACGCGAAGCTACCTTCTTGTGTACCCTGTGATAGTCAGTGGTCATTATATTCACCCCCAACATGTGTGGTACGTGGCTCCATATATAGGTGGCTATTATATTTCATTGGCAGATAAATTTAGTTATATTACTTTTACAGATAATGTTATTTTTTTATTGGCTCTTCGGTTCAGTTGGACCTCCCTAGTGGCCTCACACCTGACGAGGGATGCCCGGGGGATCCCTCTGTGCAAGCCACCGTCGTCGACCCTGCTCCCTCGGCAAGGATCCAGGATGAGGGGGCAGTTGCTACACCGTGTATGGATCCCGCGAGCCAGGGGCGGGAGACGGCCTGGCCTCAACTCTGGCGTCCCTGGATGAGCGGCTCTGCCTTCCCTTGCAGACGCCTCTCATTCCTGGTACACCATGGCATCGCAGGCCTCGAACGCCGCCACCGAGACCTTCATTGCGGCACAGTGCACGCATTGCTGCCCAGCCGCATGAGGCAGACACCACCAAGCAGGCTCAGCGCGTCCTCCTGCAGAAGCTGGGGGAGGCGTCGTCACCCCAGTCTGACCCGGGGACAGAACGCCTCTGTCGGGCCGTCTTCAGGCAACCGCTATCTGATGCCACCCACAAGAACCTGGAGCTTCTTCTCGGCGCCGAGTTCGATCCAGTGGCCTTGGGATTGAATGTGCTCGGTCTGGAAGAGGGACCTTACTAGTTCCCTTCGTCGCCTGGTCGCTTGTAGTCGCAAATTTGTTTCTTGTGTAGTCACAACCTCGTGTGAGTCTGTAGTAGTCTAGGCTTTGGTAACCTTCGGTTACCAAGTTTCATAACTTTAAACTTCGGTTTACCTCTGCTTAATGAAACACATGCAACGCATGTTTTGAAAAAAAAATGTTTTTTTATTGCTAACTACTTGCTTTGGAGATGGGTGAAATAAAGCTTTAGTAACTTCATCTCACAAACTGACTAATTTAAAGGCCTGCTTCTGATATGATTCTGTAAAATAAATGGTGAATTAAGAGAAATGCAAAACTTTACCAACCAGACCTGTGCCTGCTTCCAAACCTCCAGCGATAATCATCTGATCTAGCTACCTCAACTAACTAGTGTAGTCAACTAGTATTACTTTTCTCACCCGCCGCCTGCAAGTACCCAAACAAGATATGGCTGATCAATTGTGTTAGGCCAGTGGCATATCCAATCCCTTGGCTGTAGGGTGTAAAAGAATATTTCCTTAGCAATTATGCTTCTCTTTCGTCCTTCGTGACCGGATAGTTTTCTTGTTTCTCACTCACCGATTGGGTCATGCTCCATTGTTGGTGATGCTTCTGATCAACCTTCGAGCTAGGCTTTGCTATGAGACTGAACTTAAAGGTGATACATTTCACAAAAAAAAAAAAAAAAAAAAAAAAAAAAAAAAACAAAAAACAAAACAAAACTTAAAGGTGATACATATGAATATCATCCTTAGAACAAATAAGGTTGATGATTGACTCTATTTTTGTTGCATTCGATCATACTGATACTTGCTACTTGCGCTTTGAAACTATTGGATTCAACAAATTAAAGATGTCTTCCTTTCACTGCAAGAACTCACTTCTCTTATTTTGTCGGCATGTCTGATTTTTGTTTACAGGAAAATCAGCTAGTAAACCCAATAGCTGCACGCGCTACTTTAGATGAAATCAGCGGCCTCGAAATACAATTGGAACCAAAATTACAATGTGACATGATTACAAGAGGTTTCACTTACCGTGGACGAGGTGCGACCGACCTGCTCATTGGCAATAATCTCCTGCAGCCTATACTATACATCATGGATTGCACTGGTCTTGCATATGCTAGAGCAAGGTCACTCACGGTCTCACACTTTCTCACTTCCATCTTCCATACTACGACACTGCCGTACGTAGTGCTGGTACCACATATCCTTCTGCATCATGTTATGGATTCCTTGTGATGAAGGAACAAGCTTTACTTTTAGCATCAACATCGACAGTGTCTTCAGTATACCCATTGTTCATGAACACAACTTCTTTGTTTCCCTCATATTATACACCCCGAGACATTGGGTTCACTATCTAGGTATGTAGATCAACTAGCATTGGGCTCAGAAGGTTGTTTCCTGTTACCTCCTATTCCTACACATATGAGTAGTGTGTGTAAATATTATCTATACTCTACCTTGTTCCTTTTGGACTGTGAATGATCAATCTCCCACATGTATACTCACTTCATATATATACATTTGTACTTTATAAGAGGGGTGGGGGTGGGTGGGTGTGTGTGTGGGGGGGGGTGTGGGTGGGTGTTACATGGATGTAATGCAAAGGCCAGAGGCATCGTCTTAAATTTGTGTGCTAGTCATTACTGGAGTTTTTTTTTTTCATTAACACCAGTGGCAAGGCTTGAGACATAACACCACGTACGATAAAATCGACCATAATAATGAGAAGCTCACTTTTTTTTTCGAAAACACGCTTATGCGCGAATTGCTTTAAGGGGAAAAGGAGTTTTACAACACGACCTAGGAAGAGCCAAGGTGAGTTGCCGTAGCTCTCCACAGGTAAACACACTACAAACGGCACCGGCTAAAACGGTGGAGCTGCTAAGGTGTACTAAGGAGAAAAACTACTGTGCGACAACAAAGGTGGCGCTGTGGCTCTAAGGGCCAGCCAGAGCCAACAGCGGGGCGAGCTTGCTGAAGCCCGCGGCGACCCACTCATCTCCTTCCTCCCTGATACGCTGCAGGACGACGGCGGTGGAGCTGCTGATCCCGTCGAAGGTCCTTCGATTTCTCTCCTTCCAAAGGCCCCAGGAGACCAGCAGCACTAGGGAATCAAACCCTCTGCGTAGCGCCGCCGGTACCAGTGGCCGACTAGAGAGCCACCAGCTGACGACTGTTGCAGCTCCATTTGGGGCGAGCTACTGTAGCCCAACCGAAGATAGAACGTGGTACCAGACTTCCCTGGAGTAGACGCAGGAAGCAAGTAGGTGGTCTTGCGTCTCCAGGCCCTGCCCGCACAGAGCGCAGTCCGCGCCAGGCTGGAGGCCGTGTCGCTGGCGCCGATGCACCGTCCACAACCGCTCATGTAGTGTCAGCCAGAAGAAGAATTTGACTTTCGGTGGCGCCGAAGTCCCCCAAACTTCCTTTGCTCTAAGCAGGCTGGTGGCGCCGACGAAGAAGCTGCGGTAGGCCGAGGAGCTCGAGTAGTCACCCCCGGCCGTCCACTTCCAGACGAAGCGGTCCTCGACGCCGGGAAGTAGCTCGACACCCAGCAGCATGTCCCACAGGTCGGCGTACTCAGAAAGTACCGCAGCAGTGCACGCCCCAGTGATGTGGCTGAGTAGTGCATCGTGCACAGAGCGGCGGCGTCGCCAGTGTCCGACCTCCTGGAAGAGGGCCGGGGCAAAGACCGAGATCGGTCCAGCAGGCAGCCAGGCGTCAGTCCAGAAGAGTGTGCGCGTGCCGTCCCCCACTAGGACTGAGACTGAAGCACGAAACATGGCGTCCACCTCGCGCTCAAGCTTGCATGGGAGGTCCGCCCACACAGCATTAGGGTCGGAACGTCTCAACCATTCCCAGCGTAGGCGAAGCGCGAAGCCAAGGGTTTTGAGATCGGGGATGCCAAGACCCCCCAGGTCCTTGGGCTTGCAGACAGCGGGCCACGCCACCCGGCACCTCCTGGCAGCCACGTCCCCCGTGCCTGCCCACAGAAAAGCCCGGCGTCGACGGTCGATCTCCTTGATGGCCCAGGGCGAGAGAGAGCAGCAGATGGAGACGTGGACGGGTATCGCAGAAAGAGTGGTCTTCACGAGCATGCTCCTACCGACAGTAGTGAGCATCCCACCCTTCCAGGTCGGGATCCTGGTAGCCACCTTGTCGACGAGCCCCTGCTCCTGTGTGCGGCTAAGCCTCCCGACCGACAGAGGTGCCCCAAGGTAGGTCACCGGGAAGTGGTGCACCCTACACGGGAAGACTTGCATTATGCCCGCAACCTCCTCCTCGGAGCAGCGTATCGGCGTCAGCATGCACTTGTCGAGGTTGGTGGCAAGTCCGGACGCGCCGGCAAATAGCTCTAGGATCTGCCTCATGCATGAGAAGTCCAGGGCACAAGGCGCCAAGAAGATGACCAGGTCATCGGCGTAGATGGAAGCTCGGACCTTGATGGCGTTGGTGGGCAGCGGTTTAAGCTGCGCTCTGCGGTCCGCCTCCCGGATTAGAGCGTTGAGGACCTCCAGCGGGGAAAGCGGGTCGCCCTGACGAAGTCCACGCGCGTGGTAAATGCGCCTCCCCGGCCTCCCATTGACGAGCACCTTCGTCGTTGCAGTTGCTAGCATGGCGGAGATCCAATCACGCCAACGTAGCGGGAACCCCATATGCTCGAGGATCTCCAGCAGGAAAGGCCACGACACAGTGTCGAACGCCTTTGCGAGATCCACCTTGAGCAGTACCATGGGCACCCGACGCGCGTGCAGCCAACGGCACGTGAGCTGTACGGTGCGGAAATTCTCGTGGATTCTGCGCCCCCGGATGAAAGTCGTCTGGTTTGGCAAGACGAGGTCGGCCATGTGCGGCGCCAAGCGCATGGCCAGGACCTTGGCGAAGAAATGAGAAGCTCACATGTAAACAAGGTAATGCCAGCAGCTAGAAGGTAATAACCCATGGATTGCACTTTCTTGCATCGTGCATAAAATGAAAGTCAACCTCTGTGTGTCTCGTGCATATATAGATATATACTTTCTCCGTCCCAAAAAAGTGTCGTTTTTGACTTCCAGACACCGTGTTTGACCACTTCGTCTTATTTAAAAATTTTAAGTATATTATAAAATAAATAAATCGGTGTTAAAGTATCTCTACTTGATAAATAAGTCATAAAAAATAATATTCAGAAAACTTTTTTGAATAATACGGAGAATCAAACATGATAGATGAAAAACCTAAAGTGACACTCTTTTTTGAACGGATGGAGCAGTGAACTAGGTTCCTTGATACACGCTTGCATTGAAAAACGCACCTAGGCGTGATCGAAAAAAAAAGATACACGCTTGCATTGAGATGTCGTTGCAATAAGCAATGGCGCCCTCAGCATACCCAGGCTGCCACTGTGGACCGTAATTGATAGGCACGCACGATATCTTATTGTTGTAGATCGCACAACACAGTAAGCATTGTCCTTTGTCCTTGGTCTAAGACTACCCGTAGCGGGTACTGGAAAGCTTAAGAAAGCCCGCAGTGGGGTACTGGGAAGCTCCGGGTATCGTCCCGGACGAGCTCAACGGACGATAGGAGCCTTATGCTTTATGTCGTGCAGCACAAGCGAGGATGTTGTGCATGTCTCTAGGCCAGTGCCAGCACAAACACACACACGCACACGTGCCTTATGCGGACAGAAGAAACAAACAAATATCTGTATGTCAAAAAAAAATTCTGTATTGGATTTTTTTTTCCTTGAGCCAAATTTCTGTATTGGATGGAAAAAGAGAAAAGAGCAAGAAGCCAGGGCCCGTAGACAGACATCTTTATGGTATATAATTGGGCCGGACCAATTTTCAATCAGGGTTTGAGCTCTTGCAGGCGGTAGACATGTAATTGGGCCGGTCCAATTTTCATTCAGCAGGGCTTGAGCTCTTGCAAGTCTATGTGTGTGTGACTGTGTGTGAGTGATCCGAGAGTGTGAGTGAAGATGACGAGGCGAGGCGAGCAAATCCCTGGCCGGGAGGAGCATGTGCACGTGCAGTGCACAATGGTGCCCTCGGGTGCATCGCATCGAAACTCACCAAGCAATGTTTTTTTTTTTTTTTTGAGTAGGGAAGATACATTAGAACTTTTACAAACAGGACCTCAAAGAAAGGAAAATTACAAAGAAGTCCCTAGGACTACTGTTCATCTTCCTCAGCGATTCCGGACTCCTGCTTGTCGCCGCCTCCCGATCCGCTTTCCATTCGCCGAAGATACCAGATCCAAACTCGAGATCGCAAAACCCCAAGGTGGCGGCCGCAGAGGAGGTCTTACATCGAGGCAAAGATGCCGATTTTGCTGCCTCCCATGCCCATCGGCCTTCTCCAGCACCTTCAGCGCCGCCATCTTCTCCTTTGAAATCCATCTTCCTCTTTGTTGATATGCTGTTCTTCGTCTTCAAATCACCAATCCGCTGCCACCCTTCCGCTCGTCTCCTTGCGCATCGAAGCAGCCACCATCGACCCGCTTTCCCACCAACCATCAGCTCCTCTTTCCCTTCTACCCCAATCCGCAACGGAAACGAACCGGCCAGAGCAAACACCAGATCGAAGAGAAAGGAAGAACAAAGAACCTGGACCGCCGCCCTCAGCAGCCGACGGCCGACTCCTGTACCTACTCCGCCTCCACACGGTCGCCGCCAGCACCGGAGAAGAGCGCCGTCGAGGCAGGGAGGACCGTGGGAGGATCTTATTCCAATATGACGCCGCCGCTGCCGCCGCCTCAACACCGTCGCCGGAAAAGAAAACCTAGACCTACTAGGACTACCAACCAGTGAAGGCACACCGGCCTCCACCGGGGATCCGACCCGCCGCTTCCCTCCCCTCACCGGCGAAGAGCCGCGGCCCACCTTGTTCCCGAAGACCATGGTGGCCTCCAGAGCCAGGGCGGGCCGACGGATTCGCCGGCTTGGGGACGGCCGCGACGAATCGCCCCCGAATCGCCGCTCTGTACTGTAGCCCTAGCTACGGGATGGGGAAAAATAGAACAAAGTACTCACCAAGCAATGTTGACAGAGCCAACTATGGCTTTGGCCACGACACATCACTCACACACCACGCTTAATCTTGGATTTACAAAAAAAAAAAAAAAAAAAAAAACTTTAGTTTAAGGAGAATTTGCCGGTACGAGTCAATTAAATGATGCATGGGAGGGCATGTATGACATGACAAAGCTCAACCAAAAAACTCTAATTTAAAGTTTGAACAACATTTAGTAACAAAAGCTTGTATGCAAATTCTTCTTCTTTTTTTGCGAAAATGTATGCAAATTCTTCAAAGCAAAAGCTCATACAGGGCTAAACCTTAAAAGCTGCACGTGTTAGCTAACATGATGACGTGTTTATGGTTGCTTAACTGATGATTTTCCCTAAACACTTGTAGGTGTAGAGACATGAAAAGTAGCAGTACAAGTCATCATGTGCTGCAAGCTAGGGAATAGGGTGCAGGTAAAGATTAAGTGTGAAAACATGTTAAGTTGGCAGCTCAAGTACTTTGAATAAACGGCCGGCCCAAACACCTTTAACACTAAGAATTTGCTCTCTAAGCCTGGAAATCAATATTTGATGACTAGCGATGTTTGAGCAGAGTTCAAATTCTATAAAAGGAAGGTATACCCGACTTTGGTAACCAAAAAAAAAAGGAGTAGCTTTGGTTTGGTATGAATCATGGCCCAAACACCTAACACTAAGAATGTAGTTGACTCAACAACTTTGGTGTATGTAATGCAATAAGCACAATAAGCATTATCCTTGGTGTAATGCATGCACACCTTCGTGTCTGCAGCACGAACAGGGCCAGGCCAGTGCCAACACAAACACGCGTGTCACATGTGGACAAAATTTTCTTCCTTTTTTTTTTAGCAACCGCGGACAAAATTTTCTGCACTGGAAAGGGAAAAGACCAAGAACAAAAGGCCCATAGATATGTTCTGGTGTCTAGCTGGGCCGGCCCAGTTTCCAATCATCAGGTGGGCCTGAGCTCTTTTCGGAGTGCCTGAGTGAGGAGGGGCCCGGCCCATTGATGCGTATGGTACATTGATGCGTGAAACGCGGCTGGGGATGAGAATTCCAAATCCAAATCCAGTGCACCGGCAGGGACGCATGTTCAGTTGTGGGACCATCCGACCGTTGCTGCCTACGTGTGGGGACCACCACCCGCCTTCTCCAGCGTGGCACATGGGCACATGGGACATGGGAGTCGGTTGGTCGGCCCGGCCGGAGAAGTTGATGGCAACAATGCACTCGTAAAAACCGTAGAAAAAATGCATCATTTTTCAGTTTAGGGCTAAAATTTAGCCATACGAAGCTTAAAGGCTACGTTGCAAACCATGTCCAGACTCGATCATCAGCTCCACGATGCTGACATGGCCATCATCATTTGCCGTGGCGTGTCAAGAGTCTATAGCTAGTTATTTCCTCGTGCAAGTTACATATATTACTTAATTTCTATGTCTTTTGTATGCATGATCATTACTTGTTTAACTAGTAAATTATTAGTCTCTTCTTGTAATTATATATTCATGTATTACTCATCAAAAACATCTCTTCAAAAAATTATATTGAAGAAAACGTTGATGACACGCCAATCATGCTTTTTACCATTGTTTAACGTTGTTTTGGCACGTAGAACCCATGCACGCCTTAGCTTACAATCCGTAAGTTCATTTCACCTTACGCATGCACCCATAACGCGGTCGAGTAGAGGGGAGCAACTTGCCAGGGGACGCAAAGCCTGGATGCCATGAGGTTCGCGATAGGGACTGCAAGAGAGGGGTGGCGACGTAGGGGAGGACAGAGGAGGGTGTTCCCAGGCGAATGGGTTGAGCCCTCCACCGAGCGGGTTTGGGAGCTTTCGTGACATCTCTAGGTTCACATATTGACGGTTGATAGATCCGGCAAGACCCCAATAGAGAACAGTTGACGACATCGCTTATTCGCCATATCTTGTAGTTTAATTATCGTGGTATCGGTCGACGTGGCCCAGTCGTGTCAATATGACTATCAATTTATTCTATCAATTGCCAACAATTTGTTATGCAAGTTGGTGTTAAGAAGATTATTTTCCTCAAGTGCTTCTTTGTAATAGTAGCATGCATCTCTTTTGGATCCGATGAAAACCCTGCAGAACATTAGCACATGTGTATTTAATACTATGAGTTTATTTATTATATATACTTATTATTGGTGTTCTAATTTTAGGAGTTTAATGACCAATTTGGTCTTTATCTTGAGTGGCCTGGGCTATTTGATTTAGTGAAAGAATTGTTTAGCATTTATCATAATCATAGTAAGGTAAATGTTTTTAATTATATTTTCATTTGTTTGTAGCTTTCTTTACTCTAGGATAACTATGAATTTATCTTCTACATATCATATTAATGTTTTATTACATATTTGTAAAACAAGCAAAGGTGGATCCTCCCCCACTCCAGAGGCATTCCAGATGCTTAGATGTAAGATAAAATTTCTCTTAATCATGAGAACTTTCTGTTTTTACATCTTTTTTCAATTTTGATCACGCTCTTTTGTTTTGGTTGCACAATAGCGTTGGCACTCACGGGTCAACTATCTACTGTCCTAATTGTTGTAGCAATAAGCAATATGCCATATATAGTAATGGTTATCAATAAATAAGATTATCAATAAGCACTGAAAGGTTTAGCCATGATAAATATTGATATGAGCTTAAATACATGTATTTCTTTTATACAACTTTGGAAATGATCTTGTTTCATATGACACATTGTTTTTGGCTATGCTCTGAGTATTTTGCTGATTGTATGCAAAACTAGATTATTTAATTTATTTAAATGTGCTGAAAGCATATCACTTATTTCAGACAGTGTATCACTCACCCCTACTGAGGATCTTAATAGCAGAAACTAGAGATAGGGAAGCCTAGAGAGACATACTGGAATGAAAATTGGTTAGGAACAACCTCTACCTTATTTATAGAGTTATTATAAATTCTTAACATGCACTTAGATATTTAGTCTGAACCGATGGCAAAAATTTCAAAACTTGATATATGTGCATTTCAAAACATGCACTTTTCACAACTTTGATTTTCCTCGTTACAAGCTTCACAGTGATGCCATGTGCCGCATCATGTTGTGAAGAGTGTGTGGAACATTGACTTAGCTTTACAATGACGTCACGTGCCTCCTCACATTGGGGACAACCTCTACCTTATCTATAGAGTTATTACACATTCTCAATATGCCCTTAAATATTTTTATCAGTCTGAACCACTTAACCCCAGGCCCAACCAAGTGCTCGAGATTTTTTTAGATTTATACTTGTTAAATATAAATAATTTTATAACTAAGTTATACATGATCCAATGAGTATCAAATTTTTACTACAGTTTCAGCATACAATAATAAGTTCAAAATAAAAATTTCACCATAATTAGACCATGAAAACTACGACTATAAATTATTCCAATTAATTAGAAAACATAGATCTAAGGCTACAACAAGATTTTATACTAAAGCATACCATATTATATGTTTATTGTGTAGCCCTACTTATGTAGAGTCCAACAAAATGAGATTTTCTATTTTATAATTTTTATGTGATTTAATAATAAAATAAAAAGACAAAACCCTCATTCAAAACCGTTTATAATGGGGCTAGAGAGGTAAGATGAACGATTTCAAAAGTCGAGGGAGGTGTTTTACTCGGTTTTGGAGTTAAGGGAGAATGGGCGAACTTTCGCGAAAGTTGAGGATGTAACGTAGACTTTTTCCAACTAGAAATAATAGTTTCAGGCAACATGTATATCTAATAATGATGTCCACATGGCATATTTTTTTCACAAAGCACACTCCACAGGCTAGATGAGTCCTTTGCTCCTAAAGCAATCCACGGTGTCCTTGATGGTATCGTCCAATGGAATGAAGCGAACACCCAAATCGATCAATTTCTTCGAAGGGTCCTCTGCTCTCACCACCCAGCCTTGCTTGCCCTTCTGGATTCTATTTTGAAAAGAAAACATTATAAAATTGGAGAACATTGTATTATCTGCTAATAAAGTGGTTTTCGCAAATGTATCACCTCTGAACCGGATGTTCAGGGTAAAGATCAGCCATCTTATTGGCCAGATCAACCATGCATTGAACTGATTCCATGCACAAGTGGCGTCCTTACGCTGATGGGTTCTCGTACAACATTATCAGAGATTGCACGACGTCTTTCACATCAACACAGCCCATGTAGATGTCGTCCAACTCAAGCCTCTCGCCTGAGTAGTTTGTGCCATGAGTGCATATATAAATTAGTGATTTGCGCGCGCCCATGCGTGCGGGTTGGCACCACATTTAAGCCTCCTTTGGTTTGTAGGAATTTTATAGGAAAAATACAGGATTGGAGCTCCTATAGGAATTGGCACTGTAGTGCCCTTTGGATTGCAGGATTGAGGTGTAGGAATCTTGAAGGAAAAATTCCTTTGGAAGCCATTTTATGGGAGAAACACAGGAAAGAAAACATTCACCCGGATCTCATTTTTTCTGACACGTCGCGTAGGATCGAGGTAAATAGAAAGGACAGTAGAGAAAGGGCAGTATGGGCCCACATGCAAATTAATACCTCCGGCATGTATTAACGCAAACGCACGTTATTGTATCCTATATTTTTCCTACGCTCATCCAAACACACGTTCCAACAAAATTCCTGTAGTTTCTATTCCTCAGAATTACACATGCTTTCCTTTCCTATTCCTATGATTCTCCTATTCCTATCCTTTGACAATCCTATATGCCAAAGGAGCCCTTATATTTATGAAAATGCACTTTGGTTATAAATAACGACATAGCAAACAACACAAGAGCACAAATATATTAGTTACGCGCATTGTTTATGCAATGTATTAGTGTTTTTATTCATGTAATTTGAAAAAAAAATTATTTGTGGATGATTGTATATGTTAACGGTATTTATTTTGTTGTCTATATATTTTAATTCATATAAAAATCGATCGTAAACTTTTTTTAAAATTAATTTATTAATTAAAAATGGAATAATAATTTGTTGAAACCTTTAAAATTTATCTTTTTTAAGAGGTCATCAACATCATAAAGCATCCACAAAATAAATTGTATAATGTTTGGATTACTATTTTAATGTGTAGTAATCATGAAAGTTTCATTTGTTAATTAGAAGCGGTTATTCTAAATAATTCATCTACTTATCCATGTCTAGCGGTTACCAGGCCATTGAGCAACGTGGACTTATCCATGTCTCGCAATTTATGATATCCATATTGCCCGCAATTTATCATGCATGTTGGTGTTAAGAAGATTATTGACCTCATGTACTTCTCCGTAATCGTCGTATGCATGGATGAAACCCCAATGGAATATTATTACCCCTCGTTGGCTCGGCCTTCCTTTAGGATGCGTTTGGGTTGAGGTCAACTACTTGGAATGAGGTGGGATCTCTCTCTCTCTCTCTCTCCGGAATGGGATATCTCACTTCATCCAAGTGTTTGGTTAGAAGCTATGGGGCAAGAAGGGAAATGTGAGGATGACATGTCGGGGCAACCTGAAGCGTAAGTGAGACCCATAGTTGAGTGTTGCTTATACGGTTTAAGGAGCGATGCCTTCCCTTCCCCTTCGATTCAATCAACCAATCACAAAACAAGGATGAAATCACATTAAGATACGGAATGGTCTCATCCTCAAGATCAAAATCATAGACAGACCCATATCTTGTACTCCCTCGTCCCGAACCAAACGCAACCTTATTATGCCATAATAAGAAGGGGAAAAAAAGGACGTCCACATCCACCACCGAGTTGAGTGGACAAAGATCCATGACATGCAAGTTGTTGACATTACACTCATGATTGTTTCGTCAGTTAGTTGATAGATGCACCCTTTCATATGGGGATGACCCTTTTGCATAGAGCCCCCTCCTCTCCACCTATAAAAGGAGTCCTCCTCCTCCTCCTCATTTGACACACACCACAAGAAAAAGTGCCACTCCATATTTTCAAGATGTAGTAGTAGTACTAGCCTAGGTGGGAGTGAGGGAGAGGAAAGCTCACATTTCACAAAATACCCAATTTTCGTATAGACCCCATTCAAGCTTTCAAACTCATCCGCCGATTTTTCATAAAAAATGAAACAATCAATCATTGATGATATGCATAAGATAATATACAAATATAGATGTGTGATAACAATAAGCCTTGTGGCTAGGATTTACTATTAGAATGATGATGAACTGCAATCTGAATTGACAGAAGAGCAGCGCTGCACGGAGGAGGTGCTAGGGTTTGCGATCCTTTTTATTTTTTTGAAAAGGGGTTTTGCGACGCAAATCTTCCTCTCCGACCAGGTCGTAGAGAAATAAGTTCAATTGTTAGTATAGGTAAAAAAGGTTAGTAAAGTATCAAGAAATAATATTGAAGTACCCCTTCGATGCTTTAATAAGAGCTCGAATTATCTCGGTTACACAACTTTGAAACATAAGACCCAGTGTCCGCCATAAGATTATTGACCTCAAGTGCTTTGTTTGTAATCGTCGTATGCATTGATGAAACCCCTGCGGAACATTATTACCCCTCGTTGGCTCTGGCCTTCCTTTAGGATGCGTTTGGGTTGGGGTCAACTACTTGGAATGGGGTGGGATCTCTCTCTCTCTCTCTCTCTCTCTCTCTCTCTCTCTCTCTCTCTCTCTCTCTCTCTCTCTCTCAATGGGATATCTCACTTCATCCAAGTGTTTGGTTAGAAGCTATGGGGCAAGAAGGGAAATGTGAGGATGACATGTAGGGGCAAGTGAAGCGTAAGTGGGACCATAGTTGAGTGTTGCTTATACCGGTTTAAGGAGCAGATGCCTTCCCTTCCCTTGGATTCAACCAACCAAACACAAAACAAGGATGAAATCACAATAAGTTACGAAATGGTCTCATCCTCAAGATCAAAATCATAGACAAACCCATCTTGTACTCCCTCACCTCGAAGCAAACGCAACCTTATGCCATAGTAAGAGGAGGAGGAGGAGGAGGAGGAGGAGGGTGGGAGGGGACGTCCACGTCCACCATCGAGTTGAGTGGACAAAGATCCATGACATGCGGGTTGTTGACATTCACGCATGATTGTTTCGCTCGGTTAGTTACATTAGTTACGGTGGTATCCAATTAACCAAACAGAAAACAAGGATGACCCTATCTTGTCAAGCAAATGCTATGATGGAATGGTCTCATCCTTCAATATATTCAAAAAAAAATCCATTATATACGAGCTACCAAACACAACCTTACTGTAATATAAAGAAGAAAAAAAAGAAAAGGACACGTCACCGGTACATTGCTACTACAGGCGATCGATGATACACATCCACATCCATGACATGCAAGTTGTTGACATTCCACGCATGATTGTTTCGTCACTTAGTTGATGGATGCATGCATGCAAATGAAAATGGACCACTGCATTCATTCATTCACACCAGTACATGCATCCACGTGGCACATACAGATGGCACACCAGCTCAGCTCAGGCGGCATCTAGCTGCACTTGCGATGGATCAGGTGGAGGCTGCGGTGAGCTCGATCCAATGAGCGTGCATCACCATCAACCATATGGGCCATGTCTTGGCTTTGTTGTTTGCTCTCCTCCTAGCATATCGAGCTGTAGTAGTGTCCGGCGCTGCGGGGGCAAAGATTTTGTTGTGGTTGGTGGGATGGCCGGCTCGGTACTGCTGCTCCGTGCCGGCTGCCATTTGCTCTCCATCTCCTTGGTGGTGCCGCTGCCGTCCAAGGCCATGCCATGGCATGCCGGCATTCGTTCCAAGCAAGGAGAGGAGGCAGCAAGAGGCCGGTCAAAATTCACACCGCGTGTCATGCATTATATGGGAAGCTAGTACTTATTATCATTATTATTATAGATTATAGATTGAGGTGGTAGAAGAAGCCAGCTCAAGCTCAGCTCATTTCTCGTGCTCATGCTCGTATACAAGACGGCGTACGTACGTATACGGCAGCCGTGTGTACATGCTGTGTGCTGAGCTGCCAGGAGATTTTCAGCTGGCTCGTCCCGAGTTTAATAATAATCAGAAATATGAATCTACACGCAGGGTCATTGTCCATACAGCTTTCTCCTAGCTTATGATCAAAATCCAACTGTACGTAACTTGAGTCCAACACGAGCACAGACTGAGGTGAGGAAACGGTAAAGTAGTGAGGAAAACACGAACAAGATTAAAAAAGAAAGACAGCATGGACCGACCGGGCGCGTTCATCGGAGGCAGGGTCAGGCAGCCGCGCTGAACGAGGGACCGTCACCGTCACCGTCTCTTCTTCACTTGCAGCGTTCCGTTCCGTTCTGTTGCAGGGGCTGGACGCGTTCCTTCTTTCATCCTCGCTTGCACACCTTTTCCTTTCTATTCTAAGTGTTTCTTTTTCTTTTCCCATCTCGTCAAAAAATATATATCTCATGCGCTAAGCCAAAAAAAAGATGCTTTAACGGGAAGCCTTTGAATTAGTAGCAGTATCACGCGGTACCAATCACCACCATGAGTGTGTCACCGTCACCCTTTCGTTTGAAATTTTTGGGCACCGCCTGCCTGCACCCTCGTCTCCGCAACCCACCCCATGACGGTGAGCGAGGCGGTGATATAAGAGTCTTCTCAATTGGCCTAATTCCTTCTCCTCTACTGTCATTGGTGGGGGTTAGGGGTAGGTGGCACCCACCAGCCCACCGCTCGAACTTGTCACGTGGCTACCTTCCTTTCCGCCAGACGTCGAAAAGGAGGAACCTTAGGTCAAACTTGTCCGGGCCGTCAATCCACAAAAGGAAAAAACACCTCTCATGGGACTACAAAACAAGAGTAAAGGAAAGTATTAGTGAACTACTCACATAAAACAAGAAAAAATAAAAAGTGAAATATTTCTTTACATTAAATGAACTGCATGTGTAAAAGCAACAGTTGTGTCCTATGGCGAGATGGGCAAACGTGAGTAGGCCTTCGACAGCCACATTCAGGACAGGAGGTCATGATGGACGGGGGCATCCTTGCTAGATATCATGGTATAATTCTTTAGGACGACCTCTGTTTTCCAATACTCCTTCCAATGCAAGTCTTGCGTCTAACAAAAAATAATGTAATTAAATGACAAATAGATCATACATCAATGTAGACAAGAATTAAGCAACATTGTTTAACCTAGCATTGAGACAATGGAACTAGCAAATACCTGCAAACCCTAAACTACCATAGTTTCTGTATACGGCTCCGCCGTGTCGTCTGGAATGGCGCGCGCCAACGGGCCACGTAGGACGGGAGCTGCCACGGGAGCAGCCTCGCCGTGCCACATGCAACAGCACGTCGGTATGGTCTTGCCGTGTTAGATTTAGAAAGTGCTAAAAATTAAAAAAAAATCCTAATGCTTGGATGAGAACGAAGGAACTTCTTCAATTGGCGCGGCGGCCGCAATTTAGGCGCCGTGACGCGGCGTGATGTGGCTTCTAGCCAAACACACCCTAAGAAGGGGAAAAAAGAAGACGTTGCCTCAACAGAACTACACATGCGATCGATCCAGACTCACATCCACCGTCGAGGTCCACGTCGACATCCACCGTCGATTGTCGAGTCGGCAAAGATGCAGCACATGCAAGTTGTTGACATTCCACGCATGATTGTTTCGTCGGGCAGTTGATGGATGCATGCAAATGCAAATGGACCAGTGAGTCAGCAGTGCATTCATTCATTAACACCACATACATCCACGTGGCACACCACATTGCATTTGCCACGGATCAGGTGGAAGGCTGCGCTGCTCAGCATCGCCATGCATGGGCCATGGCTTTGCTCTGTTTTGTTTGCTGTCCTCCCTGGTCGTGTATGAGTCGGCGCAAGCATTTTGTTGTGGCCGCCGGCTGTAGTGCATATGCCGCTCTTGGATCCCTCCGTGCCGGCTGCCATTTAATTTGCTCCCCATATCTTTGGTGGTGCCGCTGCCGTCCAACGCCATGCCATTCCATGGCATGCCGGCATTCGATCCAAGCGAGGGCCGAGGAGGCAGCAACCAGATCAACAAGCAGCGGCCGGTCAAACTTGACACCGCGTGGCATGCATATATGCTGCATGGCCAAGTAAGCACACTACTCCGGCCTATTAGTATAGTATCGTGCTATTGCGTAGATAGATTGAGGAGGTAGAAGCCAGGTCAGGCTCAGCTCATGCTCATACACGACGACAATGACGTACGGCAGCCGTGTCTACATGCTGTGATGTGCTGTGTGGGCTCGGCTGCCAGGAGATTTTCAGCTGTGCCCCCGGGATTTAATAACCAGTACTACTAGTAACGTGATGAAACACAAATTAACACGCAAGGTCATTATCCATACATCTTCTCCTTATGATCGAACTGTGTATGTACGTATACGGCAGCCGTGTGTACATACTGTGTTGTGCTGCCAGGAGATCTTCAGCTGGTTGGTCTCTAGCTAGATTTTAATAATTTTAATATGATATAGTACATGATGATACACGCAGGGTCATTATCCATACAGCTTTCTCCTTATGATCAACCCAAAGTTCCAACCGTACGTAACGTAAGTACAGTAGTACGCGTGAATGATGACGAGCTCTAGGCGGACCAAACCAACACGAGCACAGCCTAGAAAAACGCGAACAAGATAAAAAAAAAAAAAAAAAAGACAGCATGGACGCGTTCAGCGGAGGCAGGGTTTCAGGCAGCCGCGCTGACCGAGTGACCGTCGTCACCGTCTCTTGTTCTGTTGCAGTTGCAGGGCGTCGACGCGTTCCTTTTTTTCTCCTCGCTTGCACACCTTTTCTTTTGCTTTCCCTTATTCTTATTATAAGTTTCTTTTTCATTTTCCATCTCCATGCGCCGCTAAGCCAAAAAGATGCTTTAACGGGAGCCTTTGAACGAATTAGTAGTAGGAGTATCACGCGGCACCAATCACAGTGTGTCACCGTCACCCTTTTGTTTGAAAATTTTGGGCACCGCCTGCCTGCATCGGCCCCATGTGATGGTGAGCGAGGCCGCGCCGCGTCCGTTGCCCGTTTCGTTTCGTCTCCACCGAAACCAAAACCCGCGTCCACTGTCTTCGTCTCCGTGTCTTGCACTCTTGCTTGCTGCTTCCTGTGGACTTCGTCTTCCAGCTTCCACCCTCTGTCTCCCACCCGGACGGACGGAGCTCACCAAACCACGGCCGTCCCCCTACTACTAGTACCCGGCGCTTCCCCTTCCGGCCGCTTCATTCATTTGGAGAGCCACCGCCGCCCTCTCCTCTCCCCTCCTCCTCCGAGTCCCTTCGCTTCTTCTTTCTGTCCTTCCACAAGTTCATTCAACTCCGTTCCATTCCATTCGTTTCAAACAAGAAGAGGAGCAAGGAGCTCTCGAGCTCCTCGGATTCCGACTCCACTCGCGTCGTATCGGATGGTAAGAACCACAGCCCTCTTCCCTCCCTGTTTCTCCGCCCGCCATCTGAATCTGCGTCTTGGTTCTCGTTCTTGCTTCCAATCCTCCACCCGGGGATTCCGCCCTGATTTCTCGGCCCCTGTCGGATTTGCTTTCTATCCTTTAGCAATTACAAGGAAACAAGAAAACAAATGCTCTTTTTCCCCTTTCCATGCTTCGGCCGCCAGCTAAATCTGCCGTTTTTGACTGATTGACTGCTATATACTATTTGGTTTCTCGAGTTCGATTCATTGATTGATGCTCCTCTCCTCCATTGCATCCGTCCCTGACGCTTCCGCTTCCTCCCCTCCTCCGCAGATCAGCCGCCACTGACGACGGATCCGTAGCTGCTGCTGCATCCAGCACCAGCGCCGTCCCAGCCGCCATGGCCTCCAACGGCGGCGGCGGGGGGCTCCGCCACAGCAACAGCAACCGGCTGTCCCGGATGTCCTACTCCGGCAGCGCCGACGACTCCCGCTCCCAGGCAGCGGCCCCGGGCGGGGCGGACCGCCCCATGGTCACCTTCGCCCGGCGCACGCACTCGGGCCGCTACGTGAGCTACTCCCGCGACGACCTCGACAGCGACCTGGGCGCGGGCGACATGTCGCCGTACCGCGACGACCTCCCCCCGCAGCAGAGCAACTACGCGAGCTACCACGTGCACATCCCGGCGACGCCCGACAACCAGCCCATGGACCCGGCCATCTCGGCGCGCGTCGAGGAGCAGTACGTCTCCAACTCGCTCTTCACGGGCGGCTTCAACAGCGTCACGCGCGCGCACCTCATGGACAAGGTGATCGAGTCGGAGGCGGCGCCGCACCCGCAGATGGCGGGGGCGAAAGGATCCTCCTGCGCCGTCAACGGCTGCGACGGCAAGGTCATGAGCGACGAGCGCGGGGACGACATCCTCCCCTGCGAGTGCGACTTCAAGATCTGCGCCGAGTGCTTCGCCGACGCTGTCAAGAGCGGCGGCGCGGTGTGTCCGGGGTGCAAGGAGCCGTACAAGAACACGGAGCTCGAGGATGTGGTTGGGGAGGCTGCGGGTGGGGCGGCGGGGAGGGCCACGCTCTCGCTGCCACCGCCGCCCGGAGCGGCTGCGTCCAGGATGGAGAGGAGGCTGAGCATTATGAGGTCCCAGAAGGCCATGACGAGGAGCCAGACCGGGGACTGGGATCACAACCGCTGGCTGTTCGAGACCAAGGGGACGTATGGGTACGGCAATGCTATCTGGCCCAAGGAGAATGAGGTGGATGCTGGAGGCGTTGGTGGAGGCGGCCTTGGTGGAGGAGGAGGTGATGGCCAGCCGGCCGAGTTCACCACCAAGCCATGGAGGCCGCTCACAAGGAAGATGCCCATCCCTGCTGCCATACTCAGCCCATACAGGTAACAATCGTGATTGGATTCATTGTTCATTCATGTGATGCGCACACAAACAAGGCTGGTTTGAATTTGAATTGCATTCTTGTTCTATCTGTCTGTGATCCACTTGCTGGTTTTTATTTGTGTTCATAAAAAAAATGATAATATTCCACCCTGATTCTGAGTCAAACTTTGGTTACACCTGCTGGCTGTGTAGATTAGTCCCACTTGCTGTGATCTGTTGAACAAATAGTAGGTTGTTAGGTGAGTTGTTAGATTCTTAGATCTGATCTGTACTAATTCTGATCTGTACCATGTTCCAAACATATGAACCCAATAATGCCTAGTACTACTGTATAT
This sequence comes from Themeda triandra, assembly GCA_018135685.1. NCBI lineage: Eukaryota > Viridiplantae > Streptophyta > Magnoliopsida > Poales > Poaceae > Themeda > Themeda triandra. The sequence goes on along the minus strand of JAENPR010000707.1, from coordinate 184,062 downwards.
TCAAACCCTTTTTTGTATGTGTTGTTGAAACCGCAGAATGCTTCCCAACTTGTGCATTATTAATTCGTCAGATAGTCCAGACATCCTTTGGTTCTATCAGCAAAATAGATGTTTCATAATGACAGTGTCCTTTAGATTAACCTTGACAACTGGTTCTGGTGTTTCCTGCAGGCTTCTCATTCTTATCCGCTTGGGCGTCCTTGTTGTGTTCCTTATGTGGAGAGTTAAGCACAAGAATCAGGATGCAATCTGGCTCTGGGGCATGTCTGTTGTCTGCGAACTCTGGTTTGGCTTCTCATGGGTGCTTGACCAGCTGCCAAAGCTGTGCCCTGTGAACCGAGCCACCGACCTTGCTGTCCTCAAAGACAAGTTTGAGACCCCAACGCCGTCCAACCCTACTGGACGATCAGATTTACCAGGGCTTGATATATTCGTCTCCACTGCTGATCCTGAGAAAGAACCTCCACTGGTCACAGCAAACACCATCCTGTCCATCCTTGCTGCTGACTACCCTGTGGAGAAGCTTTCATGCTATGTTTCTGATGATGGAGGGGCTCTCCTTACTTTTGAAGCCATGGCTGAAGCTGCTAGCTTTGCTAATATGTGGGTTCCTTTCTGTCGCAAGCACAACATTGAGCCTCGCAATCCTGACAGCTACTTCAATCTTAAGAGGGACCCGTACAAGAACAAGGTTCGCCAGGATTTTGTCAAGGACAGAAGGAGGGTTAAGAGGGAGTATGATGAGTTCAAGGTCAGGATCAATGGGCTGCCTGACTCGATACGCCGACGCTCTGATGCGTACCATGCCAGGGAGGAAATCAAGGCTATGAAGAGGCAGCGAGAGGCTGCTCTTGATGATGCAGTGGAGCCTATTAAGATCCCTAAAGCCACCTGGATGGCAGATGGCACTCATTGGCCTGGTACCTGGATTCAACCTTCTGCTGAGCATACCCGTGGTGATCATGCTGGAATAATTCAGGTACATATGCATCTTTGCTTACGTGCCCTAATTCTACTCTGTTGCTTCTTATGTACATAAATAAAAACAGGTGCCTAATTCATCGTTTTTCTGTGCTTCAGGTGATGCTGAAACCTCCCAGTGATGATCCCTTGTATGGCAGCACTGGTGATGAAGGCAGACCTCTTGATTTCACCGAGGTCGACATCCGTTTGCCGATGTTGGTCTATGTGTCCCGAGAGAAGCGCCCTGGTTATGACCACAACAAAAAGGCTGGTGCGATGAACGCCCTAGTCCGTTCATCTGCTGTCATGTCAAATGGCCCCTTCATCCTCAACCTTGACTGTGATCACTATGTCTACAACTCGCAAGCTTTCCGTGAAGGCATGTGCTTCATGATGGACCGTGGTGGCGACCGTATTGGTTATGTGCAGTTCCCACAGCGGTTTGAGGGCATTGATCCATCAGATCGCTATGCTAACCACAACACTGTCTTCTTTGATGTCAACATGCGCGCACTGGATGGTCTCATGGGACCAGTCTATGTGGGTACTGGCTGTCTTTTCCGCCGTGTTGCCCTATATGGATTTGACCCTCCGCGCTCCAAGGAACATGGTGGCTGCTGCAGCTGTTGCTTCCCCCAGAGACGCAAGATCAAAGCTTCAGCTGCTGCACCAGAGGAGACCCGGGCTCTAAGGATGGCAGACTTTGATGAGGATGAAATGAACATGTCATCATTCCCCAAGAAGTTTGGTAACTCCAACTTCCTCATCAACTCCATTCCAATTGCAGAATTCCAAGGGCGCCCGCTAGCTGATCACCCTGGTGTCAAGAATGGCCGTCCTCCTGGTGCTCTCACTGTTCCCCGTGACCTTCTTGATGCATCCACAGTTGCTGAGGCCATCAGTGTCATCTCATGCTGGTACGAAGACAAGACTGAGTGGGGCCACCGTGTTGGTTGGATCTACGGCTCAGTCACAGAGGATGTGGTCACTGGGTACCGGATGCACAACCGTGGTTGGAAGTCAGTGTACTGTGTCACCAAGCGTGACGCCTTCCGCGGCACCGCACCCATCAATCTGACTGACCGTCTCCATCAGGTGCTCCGGTGGGCTACTGGTTCGGTGGAAATCTTCTTCTCCCGCAACAATGCTCTGCTCGCAAGCCGCAGGATGAAGTTCCTCCAGAGGATTGCCTACCTGAACGTCGGCATCTACCCATTCACATCCATCTTCCTGATTGTCTACTGCTTCCTGCCGGCGCTGTCCCTGTTCTCGGGGCAGTTCATTGTCGGGACTCTGAACGTGGCGTTCCTGACCTACCTGCTGGGTATCACGCTGACGCTGTGCCTGCTGGCGGTGCTGGAGATCAAGTGGTCGGGGATCAGCCTGGAGGACTGGTGGCGGAACGAGCAGTTCTGGCTGATCGGCGGCACGAGCGCGCACCTCGCGGCGGTGCTGCAGGGCCTCCTGAAGGTGGTGGCGGGCATCGAGATCTCCTTCACGCTGACGTCCAAGTCGGGCGGCGAGGACGAGAACGACGAGTTTGCGGACCTGTACATCGTCAAGTGGACGTCGCTGATGATCCCGCCCATCGTGATCATGATGGTGAACCTGATCGCCATCGCGGTGGGCTTCAGCCGCACCATCTACAGCGAGATCCCGCAGTGGAGCAAGCTGCTGGGCAGCGTCTTCTTCAGCTTCTGGGTGCTGGCTCACCTGTACCCGTTTGCCAAGGGCCTGATGGGGCGCAGGGGCCGCACGCCCACCATCGTCTTCGTCTGGGCGGGGCTCCTCTCCATCACCATCTCACTGCTGTGGGTCGCCATCAACCCGCCCTCGCAGAACCAGCAGATCGGCGGGTCGTTCACCTTCCCCTGAAGCTCTCCTCAGACGTGCCGGATTCATTGTCGCAATGGAATTCTTGCTTTGCTCTGTATCAGTTTCTGGCTGTAGCGTTTCATTCATTATCTGATGATGTCAGAGCTGCTGGGAAAATGGGGGATTCTGACTGTCGAAGTGGCTAGGGCCTTTTTTGTCGTAGCTGATACTGTTATGATGAGCTATAGTAGTTCCTTTGTTCATTTATTTTTGCTATATATAATATAATGTTCAGATCTTTGAACTGGTTCTGTTGGACCGTTAATCGAGCACAAATTTCCAGTCTTTTTGGGTGTTGCAAGCAAGCCTTTGAATGTCTCATGCTGGGTGCTGTACTGCTGTATGATGTGATGGGATGCATTTCCTTTAACTGGAGATTTGTAGTAAGAAGTGTATAAGGTAGTAGTTGAAGAAGACAGTGAGGCAAGACAGTGAAACTAAGCGTGTAGGATTTGGCCGTTTGCTGGGTCTGCTGCATAGACCTGGCAACTGGCGTTGCACGCGTTGCCTGACCAGCCTCCAAATGGAGTCGTCTCATCTCGTGCACCGCCATGAAAAGGGTAGAAGAGGTCAGAGAGCTCCTGTTTCTGTCGATGACCCATTCGGTGGTTCCTTGTGGGTTTGGTACTGAATCCATGGAGGTTTCGATGGCGATCTGTGCCTGTCATTTGTTATGCCTGCTATGATGACATCCAGGACAGCGACTGCTTCCTTGACGCGTATGCGTAGCAGGTAGACGCAACTTGCTTTCAAGACCATTGTGGTCAACAATTTTTATTTATTTATTTTTTTGGTATTTTTTATTACATTTTCTTTTAGAGAGGAACGCATTCGGCCCATTCATCGTGGAATGTATTATTTATTATAATATAATACTAGGCTATTCGGCCCATTTATAGTATCTCCGCGAACCCAGCTCCTTATCCTATTGTTCTTTTAGCCTCCAAAAAGTTTTCCGTACGCTTTGTGTTTTGTTTTAGTCCCGTACGGTCTCTGAAAGGTGCTGATCACGCCCTCAAAATGTGTAGTCTGGACTGTTGTGTCACCGTGAGGCAATCATGGTAAGCAATTATCAAACTATGAAATATTGCAACTGATTTCGGTGTTCCTATCTTGGATGTTGTTTAGGACTCCTTGATCGAAATACCTGCAATGAGAGCACACTACATGATGTGGTCTAAGCTTTTTGTGATTCTTTTCTTTCTTTTTTACATTCATTCATTGGAAATTGGAAATCGGAGTTCCTTGTAATTACCTTTTTATATTCATTTTCATTGGGAAATGGAGTCCTTGAGCACGTTAGAGCAACTCTAGTTAGGATTACGCATGTGCGTTGTAATGGGGAAAAAATAATATCACAATAGTTTAGTTTTGAACATGTACATAATCTCATTACTGAAAACTATATTTCGAGCGTGATGTATACAATTTTCAAGCAAATAATTATAGTTTTTAATGTATAATTGAAGCGACCTACTCCTTTCGTTCCTAAATATCTGTCGTTTATGGTTCATGAGAAATGACTTTGACTAAACATATATTAAATATTAATACTTACGATACATAATTAATATCATTAGAAATATATTTAAATCTAGTTTCTAATAAATTTATTTGGAGGCACAATGTTGTACGCATTTTTAATAAATCAAGTCAAACTTATGGCACAAATACCATTATGAAACCCTCTGAGCCTTTTGTAGGTTGCATAGATATTTATTTAGTTTTCATAAATACTGGTATTTTTTTTAAGACAATAGATTTATGTCAAGCTTCATTCTTCTTTAGAGGAAAATATTTTCATGTAAAGTTAGTGTACTTTTAAATATTTTGACTAGGTATAGAAGTATAAAATTATAATTGTATTCCTTTTCTTTTAGAAAGTAGTATGTGCCATGTGAATGGCGAGCTTAATTAATTAAAAGGATGAGAGTCCATATTATCTCCTCAATCATCACAAAATTATGCAGGCCACCACAATTATAAAAAAAAAAACTACCATGCGTAAATTCGAGCCTATTTCGTTCTAACAAGTTAGCAACTTGGTTTGATAATTGTTTATGCCTGTTGACACTCAAAAATGTCCAAGGGTAAAAGGACCACTTTTGTGAGTTGTCAAAGGTGGAAAAGGACTTCACCATTATGTTCCTCTCGTCGAGACGATTGAAAAACATATATGGATTATCCAATTTGGGGTCCGGATGCGAGAGTTATGCTCCCGGAGAAGGCTGCGTGAAATCGTCGGTACTACCGACCCGTGAGGCCTCGGTACTACCGACGGCTGGAGGAGATTGGCACGGTTCAGCGCAAAAATGAACTATCGGTACTACCGGGATTCGTCGGTACTACCGCGAGAGGCCGGTACTACCGGCGATTGGCGGAGATTTGGTGCGCATCGGCGCAAATTGAACTACCGGTACTACCGAGCGTCCACCGGTATTACCGGGAGAGGCCCTGGCATACTACCGACAACCCGTCGGTACTACGGAGTGCCGATCCGAATCTAACTTTCACAAAACCGAACCGATCTTTTCCTAAATCGGTTTGGGGTCGAGTTTTGGACGTGGGAAACTTGGAGAACGCGAGTTGGAGTTGTTTTCCACCGGGATAAGACCACCCCCCTATATAATTGAGGGGATTATGGCTGATTGAACCCATCCAATCAATCGTCAACCAAACACAACCGAAACCAATCTATCCTCTACCTTTGCTCTATCTTCCAGCTCCGTGCTGCCCCATGGCTTGATCCAGGCGATCAAGGATGGCGCTCTAGGCTCGTCCGCCGACCTAGGGCAACCGGCGACCTCCTTGCCCTGACGAGATCCCTCTCAGGCTAGGGCTTCGACGGCTCCTTTGCTAGTTTGCTCGGAAACTAGTCGGCTCTTCGTCCCGTAAGTACGTTGGTTATCCTTTGGTGGTTTGCTCGTAAACCTCACCGCTCTTCACCGCGAAAGGTGTTGGTTATCTCCGGCCGTCGACGAGCTCCACACCGGCTAATCAATCTCTGGATCGGTCTTGCCGGTCACGCTGCGTCGTCGTTGCGTTGCAGGTCACCTAGGGCCACCTCGAGGGCGTCTAAAGCCCACGTGCGGTGTGTTGACCTAATTTAGCATCAACACACTTTTTGGCGACTCCGGGGAAGAAGATTGCTTCGGCTCAATTTTATAGCCGAATCTCTTTGTCCTAGCCCTTATTCTTCGTTGATCTATCTTTTTGTGATCGCCATTGTCATTCAATTCGGCCCAAAAAGGCCGATTGCATCTAGTTTTGACCCCTTGTGATCTTGTTGGCTATTTTGCAACGTGTGGTGCTGCATATTGGAAAATTCAGCAAGGTGGTCAAACCCTAAATCATGGAGTACCAAGGTGATTCGTCGCATTATTACTCCAATAATCCTGAGGTACAACTTGCAAATACAAGCGATGAATTTTATAATTATTTTGCAAGTGATATAAATTGCCATGTTGGTGTTGCTAGTGATGATACTAGATATGTTGCATCGGCTAATTCTTCTAGTTATACATATTATGATCAAGAGCCGATGCTTGCTGAAAATTCATTATGTTTTGATTCGTCTAACAACATACAACATGTAAATCCTTTTTCATCGGCTTGTAAATTCAGATCTTGTAGTTCCACTATTAGGTAAGCCGATGGATGAGAGAATTGGCTTTGATGATGCTAATTACTCAGCCAATTACTCTTAAAATCCAGCATCTTGTGCTAATGCTCCTATTCATAATTCGGCTTCAAATGACTCTAGCCGAATCAATGAAAAGTCAGCAAGGTGTGCTAAGAGCAGTTTTTACAATTCGGCTTCACATGTTACTACTAACTCAAGCCGAATTAGTAAGAATTCAGCAAAGAATGAGAAAACCATTACTTGTGATTCGGCTTCATATGCTACTTGTAGCTCTAGCCGAATTGAGGAAGATTTAGCTCATGCTAGAAATCCATTTGGCTCTTCTCAATGGAAGGTACCCACTTATCATAGACCGTACCCATTGCATTGGGATTTCTTGAAATCTCCTAGTGGGTGGCGGGTACCCAATTTTGATAAATTTAGCGATGAAATTGCTAATTACGTTTGAAACATATTTTCGGTATATCATAAGTTTGCGGTCATGGTCTCGCGGTGAAGAAGATTATATGAGAGTGCGAAATTTTCCTTTATCTCTTACTGGTGTTGCCTTTGCATGGTTTACATCTTTACCAGAATGTTCTGTTTGGTTATGGTCTATATTAGAAAAGTTATTCTATGATCGTTTTGGTAATATCAATGAGAAGAGGCCGATTACACTTAAGTCATCGGCCAAAAGTGAATTGCTAGTAGATATTCGAAAAGCAAGTCTTGTTAAAGAAAAGCATGAAAAGCGTCAGAAACCAGCTAGACTTGACTTTTCGGGAGCTAAAGGGGTTGTGCGCTTATTTAGTGACTATTGCATCATTGATGAAGATCAAACCCCTACAAGCAATAAGAAAGGGTTGCCTGCTTGCTCGGAATTGGCTAAGCCGACTACCCAATCGGCTATGCCAATTACTTCTGCAGCCTATCCGGGGTTGGCCAAATCGGCTCTCCCTAATGTGTGCCTTGAATCGGCTAAACCGATTTCTAAATCGGATAAGCTGATTTCTTTAGTTCCTGCAGCTGCCGATGCGTCTTCGAATAATTCGGCACCTGTTGTTGATCATTCCTTAGAGGGAGAAAGCAATATCATTCAAGTTAAGGATACACATATCTCCAACATGATCAACAAGGTACAAAATGCAAATATATTGCTCAAACTTCGGTCTTACTATTTCAGTTGCTGCATCTATTAGAGGTATTCTTGTAAATAGTTATAAAAGACCGATTAGGAATAGCTTTATATTTGTTGAAGATAAGATAAATTCAGATTCTATCGGCCAATAAGTTATGCCATATAACAAGGCCGATAGTGCTAGTTTATCAAAGACGAAGCTTGCCAACAGCAAGTGCAAAGGTGTGGCCGAATGGATTGATATCAAATCTGGTCCCTTCGTTTGCCTAGCTTTGAAGCCGACTCCACAAAAGAATCGGCTCAAGAAATCAAAGTACACCTTTGACTTTACCTTTTGTGATCATGTCTTTGATATTTTACTTAAGAATAATTTTATCAAAATCATTGATCACAATGTTTTGCCATCAATTCAAAACTTAGAAGAGCTTACATATTGCAAGTGGCATAATTCCTATGATCATAATACTTGCAATTGCAATATGTTTCATCGTATGATCCAATCGGCCATTGATAAAGGCCGATTGAGATTTTGTGAAGCTCAACAAATAGATCAATTGGATTCAATTGGTCTTGATGGCAAACAGGTTTCAAATCGGCTTGAATTAGCCGATTCACTTAAAGCTCAAGGCTCAAATGCTCAAGAGAGAGACGTAGAGCTTCCAAGTGAAGACAAGGTTGCTGTCCAAGATGTGCAAATTGAAGATATTTCAAAGGATAGCAATGTCACTTCAGATTCAGAAGACACTGGGGGGCAGGAGAAATCTCTCCAGCAAGAGCCAAAGCCGATTGATCCCATTGAGCAAGGAAAATCGGCTGAGGATCCTTCTTTAGAGCATATCTATCAAGATGGAGAAAAGAGGAAGGATGCTCACATTGTTAATGGAGGCAAAGCTCACTGCAAGAAAAAAGATAGGAGACCGAAGCTTAGCTTCGAAGAGCTTCTAGCTAAATATGAGAAGATAAGCAAAGCAAATACGGCCAATAGATCAAAGAGGGTCCAGCCATCAAGATCGCCTCCAAAGCACAAGTCTCAAGGGAGGAATTGGCAAGGGAATAGATTTCACGCAGCAGCAACATATTCTCCTTTTGAGCAGCCAATTCCCATGTCTTATGGATCACGGCTGGATATTTTTATCCTTATTCATCTTGGGGCTGGTTTGATGAAGAGGCATGTGTTTCATCATATTTCGAGCCACAATATATAGAATATTCAGCTCCTAGATATTCAGAGAAACCATCATCTTATAATGACCGATTTGATCAAAATCGGTCCGAGCTCAACCAAAGAAGAGAGCGGTAAAACAAGTTTACCGTGTGAAATATGATGGCCGGAAGAAGAAGAGTTTAGATTTGAATGCAACAATTGAAAAGCCGATTACATTATTGAAAAATCCGGCTATAGGTAGCAAGAAAGCAAGAAAATCATCTAATGATTTTGTAGGTACCAAATCTGAACAAAAGAAGAAGGAATTGCCGTTGTCCAAAACTAAAGCAAAGCCGATATGCTCAATCGGTTTACCAAAGTGGCAAGAGAAGAAGTTGCGAAGCTTAGTGCGAGAGAAGAAGGAAAAGGGCATAGTTTGGATTCCTAAAGGAAGTATTCAAGCTCGAAAGATGATGCTCAAGCAAGTGGTGCAACGAAGATGAAAGAGAGAAGAAGATTCAAGAAACAGTTGCCGAGTTGGAAATTTGCACCAAATCATCAAAATCTTTGGTATTCGCATCATCCATCTTCTCTGCCTATGTTTATATGGAATTCATCTCATGGTATGTATAGTCAACCCTCGGTTCCTTATTTTGACCCTTGGTGGGGATCTTCATGTTATGGAGGGTTGCCAAATTGTTATGCTTACCAATAATCAAAAACCGAAATATTTTATTTCGGCTATGCATACTCATGTGATGAGTTCATATGGCCGATACTTTATTATCGTCCTTAGCATGCAATTAGCCGATGAATGCTTGCAACCATCGTGCTATTGAAAGACCCCCCTGTAATTTACTTTGATGGCTTTTGGGCTCGGGGGGCATGATGATATGATTTGCTTGTTAAAGGGAAGCTTGCTGATTTTGGGTCACTAGAAGTTCTCTAGAGACGATTGATAATCGGCTCCATATCATCATATTATATGAGTTCTGCTTGAAAAAGAACATCATCGGCCAATCTATATAAGCAAGTTGATATTGGAATTATTCCATGGCCGATGCGTGCTGAACAAAATTAAGTGGCCGATTATAATTTAGTTAATCGAGCTTTTCATGGATTCTTTGTCAACACTACTTGTTCTTCGTGCATCTAGAAGTTGATCTCCAATCGCATTATATATTATTGCCGAAGAGAATACATCGGTGTTTCTTTGATTCAAGAAGACAGGAAAAAGAGATGTGCTATCATTAATTAATGTCTTCTTGATCCCAAGATAAGGTATGCCCATGTTTTAAATATATATGCATGTCACTGTATTATGTACTTGGGTTATTCCTTGCCAAATATATGTGTCATTGCATGCCAAGCCGATGTGCACATTTTATATCGGCTAATCCTCATTGTTAGGATGGGCTAATGGGCATACACCTTTGCTGAAATATGATTTGACTCTTGAGCCACTAGTAATAATTAAAAGTCAAGTCATTGCTGATTTTGTTATTGAGCAATGAATTGATTTAGGATATGAGATCAATTACCTGTTTGTTACCCATGGAGGCTTTAATCTTGATTAATCGGTTTGCAAACAAGGCCAAGTTGGCATGATCATTGTTTCTCACAGTGATGCGTCATTCGGGGCATCAAGCCGATTAAAACTATATTTGCATCAAATATTGGAGCCGAACATATTCTTTTATTCGGCTTGGGTTTATTGCACTCCATGCGGGTAAAACATGTTGAGGCCAAAGGCATGAAAATCGAAGGCCAACATGATAAGCTCAATACGCATCTCGGCTATTGCATCGATGGATGTAACTTTCATATATAAGAATAGCCGATGCATATTTTTCTATACGGGTACAAATAAATTGGTTCAGCCGACTATAGCGGTCGGATTAACCAATTCTTCTCGAGGCATATGTCGTTGATTTCTTCAACGGTGTCTCAAATCGGTCTAGTTCAAAGTCTGGTAATTCTAGTGCCGATTTAGGAAATCGGAAGACTCCCTTAATAAAATATTTGCGGTATCCTAGCGTTAAGTTGATAAGGGCATCCGGAGAGTTGCATTTAAATATACTTTGTAACATAGTCAACTCTATCAGAGGACATATGATGATTTGCTGCTCAAATGCCTAGGATCTGATTAGGCAAAAGTGGCTATGGGAGAAATCCATGATGGGATTTGTGGTACGTATCAATCGGCCTCAGAGATGAAGTGGTTATCGAAAAGGTCCGGTTTTATTGGCCCACTATGATGGCCGATTGTTTCCGTTACTACAAAAGGTGCAAAATTCATATAAGCTGGAGATGATGCAAAGTTAATAGTCTCCCAAGAGCAATCAACGGAAAGTGCCTAAGAAGTATTTTCCAAGTGTTTGGCAAGAAGTCTAGTGCTCTTCCAAATAATGGCCGATACATGTATCGCCCTTAGAACAAAAATGGCCGATGTATACATCGCCCTTAGTTGCCGGCTAGCCGATGTGGTGGGTATCGTTGCTAGTTGGTTACAGGTGAAAGAGTATTTTCAGGTTCATCGACAAATTCACCTGAAAACAGGGGGGCATGTGTTGACACTCAAAAATGTCCAAGGGTAAAAGGACCACTTTTGTGAGTTGTCAAAGGTGGAAAAGAACTTCACCATTATGTTCCTCTCGTCGAGACGATTGAAAAACATATATGGATCATCCAATTTGGGGTCCGGATGCGAGAGTTATGCTCCCGGGAAGACTGCGTGAAGTACTGTCGGTACTACCGGCCCGTGAGGTCGGTACTACCGACGGCTGGAGGAGATTGGCACAGTTCAGCGTAAAAATGAACTATCGGTACTACCGGGATTACATCGGTACTACCGGCGGAGGCGGTACTACCGGCGATTGGCGGAGATTTGGTGCGCATTGGCGCAAAATTGAACTACCGGTACTACCGGGCTTCCACCGGTACTACCGGGAGAGGCCGGTACTACCGACAGAACCTGTCGGTACTACCGGGAGTGCCTGATCCGAATCTAACTTTCACAAAACCGAACCGATCTTTTCCTAAATCGGTTTGGGGTCAGTTTTGGACGTGGGAAACTTGGAGAACGCGAGTTGGAGTTGTTTTCCACCGGGATAAGACCACCCCCCTATATAATTGAGGGGATTATGGCCGATTGAACCCATCCAATCAATCGTCAACCAAACACAACCGAAACCAATCTATCCTCTACCTTTGCTCTATCTTCCAAATCCGTCTTTGCCCATGGCTTGATCCGGCGATCAAGGATGGCGCTCTAGGCTCGTCCGCCGACCTAGGGCAACCGGCGACCTCCTTGCCCTGACGAGATCCCTCTCAGGCTAGGGCTTCGATGGCTCCTTTGCTAGTTTGCTCGGAAACTAGTCGGCTCTTCGTCCCGTAAGTACGTTGGTTATCCTTTGGTGGTTTGCTCGTAAATCTCGCCGCTCTTCACCGCGAAAGGTGTTGGTTATCTCCGGCCGTCGACGAGCTCCACACCGACTAATCAATCTCTGGATCGGTCTTGCCGGTCACGCTGCGTCGTCGTTGCGTTGCAGGTCGCCTAGGGCCACCTCGAGGGCGTCTAAAGCCCACGTGCGGTGTGTTGACCTAATTTAGCATCAACAATGCCATATTGGCGCTACTTCTGATTCGACTTAGCAGCGATGATGCAGTTATTTTTCTATCTTGATTAACAATATAGTATTATATCGACTTTGACAAGAATCGTCGCTTAGTACTTTTCGGGAAGAAAAGGAACGTCGTAATCGTAACCTCGCTTGAATTTATCAGCCATGGTACAATATTCTTTTTTGAATCCCATGGTACAGTATGTTTGTCTCACGACAAATAAACACGAGTTGAACAGCTTGAATGAAAAGGGAGGGGGAAAAAACCAATCCAACCATCGAAACAGTAAGTCAAAAAAAAACCATCGAAACTGTGGGTCCTTCGTCTCCCTCCGGTAGAGACGCGGACTGCCAACGCACCCATTCCTTGGTGGAATGGCTCACAGGACGGTCACAATCTCGAGTAGTACCGCTCGGCCCTGCCGTAGTATCATCTTCTTCCTCAATCTTCTAGTTCCACCGCTGAAAGGCCCTTGTTTGGTTTTGATAATTGAGTGACAACTTTAGGTGGACTAACATGTGTGATGGTTGAGATACACAGGAGTTAGTTCACAGGTACATGTGTGTGAGCAACATATGCCATGGTGGAGATGGCTTGGAGATGTTGTGAGGCTCAACACATGAGTTGATAATGGAGCTCATTGCAAATGAGACATGACATGGAGTCATGTGACCAAGAGGTGAAGATCAAGATGAGGCTTGGCTTGATGGACCGGTTGCAAGTGTGAAGGGCAAGTTGAGGCTGCGAAGCGAAGGACCATGCGATGGTGAAGCTTGGGCAAGACTTGGTGCCGATGGACCGACGCAACGGTGAAGAGCAAGTGAGGTCAAGATCGATAGACCAAAAGTGTCACATGATGATATGAAGTGGATCATATCATTTGATGATCGTGTCGTGCATGCGGTGCATTGACACAATGGAGGATGACGGTGGAGATGGAAATGCACAAGGCAAAGGTATAACCTAGGGCATTTCATTTCACCGGTCTAAGGTTGAGTAGAGAAGTACTTGACCGGATTTAGGATAGATGGCCGTACTATCAAGAGGGGTAATCTTGTTTGCATATCGGTCATCTAGTGCCACTTGAGCGATCTAACATTGCGATGTGCTAGGATCGAGTGGCGGTGTGAGATGAAGAGAAAATCCTTTGAAAATGATTGTGAAAATGCTAACACACAAGCACATGGAGTTGTACACTTGGTGGTGTTGGCACATTTACAAAGGTGGCGAATGTTCGCGCTGTGGTTTGTAGGGTTGAGTTGGGCTTGGGTCCTCTCTCCCTCCCGCCGAGCTTGCGAGGCGGGATTCGCGGGGAAAATTGGAGGCATATTTTCCATTGCTCCGGATGCAAATTTTTTGTTAGAAACATACTATCCATAGTGATCAAGTTGGTATACTTGTTGGATAGCATGGTGGAAAAGATCGCGTTTTCGATGGGCTGTAAATCATGGATTTACAAGCGCCGGACGCGCGGTCGGACGCTGCGGCCCGGGCGGAGCGGACGCGTCCGGGCGTGGAAGGTTGGCGTGGGCGGTTGGCTCGGGCGGCTTCTTGAGCGCCGGACGCCGCCGAGGCGCGTCCGGCGCACGCGGACTCGGACCGAAACTTCCAGTGCCGAGTGCCGCGCGAGCACGATCGCCCGACGCACGCCGGACACAGCGGCGGACTCGGGCGAGTCACCGTTTGGCGTCCGGCGGTTCTGCGCGCGCGCGGGCGGTTTGCGTGAGAGCGCGGACGCGTCCGGCGGCCGGGCGGCGCGTCCGGCGCATGGCTTTCGAGCAAGAAGAAAGAGCCGTTGCGCGGCAACGGCTAGTTTCAAACCCGGTGGACACGTGGAGCGCGGAGGAGCGTCGGACGCGCGTCCGGCGTGTCTTTGTGGAGTTGCCGTGGGGGGTAACGGCTAGTTAAGACCTTGGGTCTATAAATACGTGGTTTGGCCGGGCGTGGCCGGTTCTTGGCACGCCCAAGGCTATGTTGCCTTGTGTGGTGGTGCTTGGAAGCCCTCTAACTCACATATGCTTGGTAGTGACCATCCGATAGTGTGAGAAGAGCGATTCTAGTGCGAGTGCTTTGTGAGATTGCATTTGTGGCACTAGGTGGTTGTGTTGCAAGCCGGAGAGCTTGTTACTCTTGGAGGATTGTCACCTCCTAGACGGCTTGGTGGCAAGAGGCTCCGTGGTAGCACGCGTGGAGATACGGTGCTCCGGAGAAGAGATTGTGAGAGGTTCGGTGCTCACCTCGCGGGGATCGCGAAGAGTAGCCTTATTGGATTGCGCGTGTCATTGAGTTACCACCCTTGCGTGTGTGGGTTTGCTCGGTGCCTTGAGGGGCTCACTTGAGAGTGGTGTCTTGCGGTGCCTTGCGGGGCGTGCCTTGAGGGGCAAGTGACTTGAGGGTCACACCGAAGAACCATCTAGGTGAAAAGACCGGAGGAACCACCGAAGGTGTTGGTCGACACAACAGGACGTAGCTTGTGGGCAACCAAGTGAACCTGGTGAAAAATCGCCGAGTCATCTTGTGTCCACACTTTGCGGTGGTTTGCAATCTCTTTCACAAGCTTTGTGTTTACTTTTCTTACATTCTTGTATAGCTTGTGTAGTTGCTCTTGTGGTTAGTTAGCTTGAGTAGCTTGTTAATCACCTTCTTGCTTGTGTAGCTAGAAGTAGAGTAAGTTGCCTTGCTTAGCTTGTGTAGTTAAGTAAGATTGAGCTCTTGGGTTTGGCTTGTGTAGCTTTGTCCATGAGCATCTAGTGAGCTTAGGTTGGCTTTGTGCTTTTGCTCATTAGAATTGTATAGGTGCACACCCGGTTGCTAAAGTACTAGTTGCTTAGGTTTGTGTGACCTTGCAAGCTAGACTTGTTTAGTGTGCACTAGCTAGATTGGCACCTTGTCTTCTTGTTTAGGATCTTTTACAAGGTGCATCTAGAGACATAGATAGAGGGTGAAAGTCTTGGTTAGGCCGATAGATTTAATTCCGCACTTATATCGGTTAGCCGGAGCGATTAGTTTTAAAAAGGACTATTCACCCCCCCTCTAGTCCGCCATCTCGACCTTACAAGTGGTATCGGAGCCGGGTCTCTCATTTAGTGGTCTTAACCGACCCGAGAGGATGGCGGATTATGGGCTAGATGTTGAGTGTCCACACATTTTTGATGGCACACACTTTGCACGGTGGAGAAATTGGATGTCATGCAATTTTAAGTTTATTTCTCCTCAAATGTGGTGGATTGTAGATGTGGGCTTCTCTTGTGCAATTGAAAGGAAAACTCAAGCACAAAAGAATTGCTTCACTCTCAATTGCCAAGCTACTAACATCTTCTATAGATCTTTGGATGATAGCATATTTGAGGAGATCATGGATTTTGAGTCCGCTCATGAGATTTGGGTATATCTCAATGAGAAGTATGGAGCGGCCTCCGATGTTGTTGATGAGGAGTCCATGTTGGTGGCACATGAGGTTGTTGAGAATGACCATAACAAGGTTGTTGTGGAGGATTGCTCCACCTCATGGTCAAATGAGGAAGATGATCGATCTACCTCAAGCTCACTTGACAAGATGGAGGATGATGCCTCAAGTGATGCAAGTAATGATTCTACCCCAAGCACACTTGATGGCGATGATGGTTCATGCTCCAATGATGATGCTACTACAAGCTCTCCGACATCATCATATTGCTTCATGTCACAAGGTGACACTAAGGTATCAAGTTGCAATGTGATTGATCATGCCTCTTATGATGAGCTTGTTAGTAGACTTGCTAGCATGACCATGTCTTTAGAAAATGAGAAAGCAAAAACAATGAATCTTGAAAGTGAAAACTCTTTTCTAAAGACAACATGTGAACAACAAAAGCATCTACTTTATGTTACTACTTGTTCACATGATGTGCTAAAATTGACTCATGAGCAACTTTGTGTTACTCATGAAAACTTGTTGAAAGATCATGCTTTTCTCACTAAGAAGTTTTCCTTTGAAGAAATTAAAACTAGTGAGAGCTCATCACTTGGGTTGAATGATCAATCACATATGACTAACCTTTGTGATGTAGGGAAGAAGCATGTATCCACCTCTCATAATGATTTACTTGATATGCCATGTTCTTCACAATTAGATGCTTGTTCTACTTCTATGTCTTGTGAGACTAATCTTTTGAAGGAGAACAATAGACTCAAAAGTAAAGTGAAGAATTTGAACAACAAGCTAGAGAGGTGTTACAACTCTCAAGTCACCTTCGAATATATGTTGAAGAACAAGAGAAGATATGGTGACAAAAGTGGCCTTGGTTTCAACAAGGACAATGTTGGGTTGAGTGAAGTGCCAAAGATCACACATTCTCAACTCTTGAAGAGCTACAAGAGATTTGGCAACATGAATGGCATCCGCTACAACAACACCAACATCAAGGGAAAGAAATGGGGCAAGAGAAAGTATGAGAAAAGAAATGAAGAGGCTAGAAGAAGAAAGGCTCTCTCATCTCATGTGCTTTCAATGCAATAAAATGGGACATCTAGCAAGAACTTGCCCAAACAAAGAGAAGTCTCAACCAAAGCCACAAGATGAGCAAGAAAAGAAACCCCAAGATCAAGTCAAGATCAATCATGAAGATATAATTGATGACTTGAAGATGAAGAAGAAAAAGAAAACAAGAAGGGGTGGAAGAGCAAGGCATCCAACTCCTATTCTAGATGCCAAGATGATGATGAGCAAGAATCAAGAGAAGAAAGATTTGGCTCACATCAAGTGCTTCAAGTGTGAAGAGATGGGACACTATGCCTCGGGGTGTCCTACCAAGCTTGTGAAGAAGGCTCAAGCAACTCAAAAGAGGCAAGGCAATGAAGAGCATCACATGAGCAATGAAGAAAAGGCTCAATTAAAGAGAAGATGCTATTCATGCCGGGAAAGGGGACACATGGCTCATTCATGTCCCCTAGGTAACAATTCTAAGCCTATTTCAATTGATGCAAATAATATGCTTAGAAAGGATGGTAATGGTACCTCTACGGTCTCTATTGCAAAACATCCCGCTATCCATACTAAGGCTTTGCCTAGGTATGTGGCTCCTAACTTGAGAGGACCCAAACATGTTTGGGTACCATCAAAAAGTGGATGATTGTGTAGGTACCATGGCATTGGAGACTTGATTCAATTGAGTTCATTTCATTCATCATTTGATTGAATCAAGTATTGAAGCTTAGTGCTATTTCTTTCCCAATGCCAAGTCATGACAAGTGAAGTCCAATGTGCTACACCATACAAGTGCAATATTCAAGTTGTGGTGAATTATTGGATATATTTGAAGGCCTACAAAGTATTTGAGTTGAAGCTTGCTAATGGATGATCATGATCTTTCAAAGGTATATTCCTAGTTGATCTAATCCATTTGGGTGCATATGAGTTGATTGAATTGGATATATATGCATATGTTGCTTGCTATGAGATGATTGAATGGATTAATTGCTTAGTAGTCAAATTTGAATTAGTTTGGTTGGATATGATCACAAGATGACTCTTAATAAGTGGTTTGAATGGTTATATGTCTTGTGTTGGTATTCAAACAAGTTGATATCAAGTTTGATTCAATTTGAAGAAGCATAGCTCAATTGCTTAAAATCTGTCCAAATATTTAGAATCTGAGCTAGCTGAAAAGACGGCCATGATTGAGTGATCAAATTTATTTGGATTGGATTGAAATTTGGTATGGATGCTCTACACTTATGGTACAATATGCTGTACAAACTTCATGAAGATTGGATAAGAATTGCTTCGGTTTTGGAGTATATCTTGTCAGCATTAGTGCATCAGTTTTCAGCAAGCAACAGTAAGTGAAGATGTGAAATCTGGTAGCAATCTAGAAGGCCAATGAAGCTCAAATTTTTATAGCTGCTGGTATACTCAATGTTGCACATCTCCACCAAATTTCATGGCATTTGGAGCTGTACATTGTGAGATATGAATTATTCTTTGAAGAGTACAGAATCTGCCAGAAAAGTGACTATCATTGGTTATATCAAGAGTCACTCAAATTGAAAGGTCCTCAAGTTGGTTTCATGTTTACAAGTGGTTGAGGAACCTAAGTTTGGTTTTAAATTGGTCTAGAAGCATGAAGAATAATGAGTACAAGGTCATTTGATTGTGAAGTGTATTTGTTACACAGTTGGGTACTCAAATCGAAGATCAAGATCAAACTCAAGATGAAGATAAAGTTTAAGTTCTTGTGACAAATTGAAGATCATTTGGTAGAAAGAAAAGAACTTAAACAAGAAAGAAAAGGACTTAAGGAAGATTTCAAGTGATTCATCATATCAAGTCCAAAGGATCAATCAAAGAAAGGCAATTCAAGTGAGTGTCAAGGATAGTTCTTGGTGATCTAAGAGATATTGGAGATGCTCGGTTGAAGCAATCAAAAGGGTTGATAAAGTAAGCAAGCAACACCCAAGATAGAGAGCAATACATGACAAGTCAAGAAATAATACAAGTGGTGCACAAGTGGTATCCATACAAGTGGTATTCTCTCATGCAAGCAAGAGTCAAGAAAAGAAGCAAGCCAACCACAACAAGAAAGTGCACTTGATCATAAGTGGTTATCATTTCACATGGATGAAGCGTAATGTTCAATCATGGTATCTATTAGCTTCATCAAGCTTATAAATGGACTTCACATTGCTATTGGAGGAATGTATTGGAATCTAAATGACTATACTCTTCTCCAACATAGCAAAGGTATCATTGTAATGTGCATGATCATTTCATCCCTTACTAGTATGCAGTTAGTGCATATAGTACATGCTTATTAGGATCATGCATAACAATGAAATGTTTTAAATTCATAGTCTACCACTATTGCTTAATTGTTTGATTTATCTAGTGGTATGAGTATGAGTTTGTTCATGAGCTAGTGAACCCAAGTACTTGATCTAGTTTGAATTGCATATAAGTTTCAAGTACAACATTGACAAGATAACCCTTCTAGTGAAGTGTGAAGAAGCTTGTCATTGGTTCAAACCGGACTTGGATGTTTATAAGTGATTCATATTGGCTCAAGTCAAAGAAATAGAAGCTCATGAAGACTATCAAGTTCAAGAATTGGTTATTCATGATAAATCCAACAAGTGGTTACCATAATGATAGTTCTTGCAAGAAATGTCTAGTCTATCACTATCTTCAAGTGGTGTTCCCGCAAGTGGTATGGTACACATGGTTTTCATTCAAGTGATATCTAGTACATCAAGATGATGGTTCCACAAGTGATCCTCAACTTTAAAGTGATCAATTCAAATCAAGAGAAGCTACCCTCACCGACAAGAAAGTGTTTACTGATTGGTTTGACTCATGCTTTGTCATAGGGGGGAGCCCCACTTCATCGGTATTAGAGACAAAGAAACTTCAAGTGACCTACATGTAGTATCTTTGGTGCTATGACAAAGGGAGTGCCCAATGCATAGTTACAAGTGGATTCCTTGCAACTACATGTGGATTTTACAAGTGGTGTCATTCCAACATATGGTGTTGTCCATCAAAAATGAAGATTCAAGACTCAACCATCAACCCCTAGTTCCAATCCTTTGCATCAAGAGAATTTTTCTTACATGTGGTATCTTCAAGTGGTATTGCTTTGCATACCTTTATGGTCATTGATGACAAAGGGGGAGAGAATTGTACAAAGATATGCGAAGAAGCATACAAAGGGGAGAATGCGAAGAAGCATACAAAGGGGAGAAATATGGAACAAAAGAAGAGGGGAGTAGAAAATGGACATGGATCAAGAGGGAGCAACATTAAAGAATGGAGGAGGATAAAAAATTCCTGATTAAGAGAAGCACACAAGTAGGGGGAGCAAGCTCATGAACTTGTTTGATTGCATTTGATATGTGCATATTCATGTGCTTGCTTGCATTCGCATAAGTTCTTATATTTCAATATGCAATGCTTGTGTGGTGAATGCTAGTTATAGAACTTGATTGATGATTTGAAAAACTAGCACGTATAGGATGGTTTAGCTAGTCACATGTGCTTTACAAGTGGTACTAGAACCTTGCTTATAATGTTGATCTCATGAGGTATCTAGTGTTTTGTTTCATGTGATTTCTAGCTAACCATGATGCTAAGGATGAACTTCAATGGTGCAACTCCGATTTGTATCACGCTTCAAAGGTTTATCTTATACACCTTAGCATCACTTAGTAGTGCTAACTCTCCCAAAATTTCCATATTTATGCATGTGTGCAAGCTTGAAACCAAACCATTTGGGCACACATGTAGGGGGAGCTATCACTACCAAGTTGACTTTGTGGTACTTATCCAAATCATGACGTTGAGCCTAAATGTTGGATAAGTGGCATAAAGTCCAAATATTCTTAAATTCCATATCTTTGTAGAGTTGTCATCAATTACCAAAAAGGGGGAGATTGAAAGGCCCTTGTTTGGTTTTGATAATTGAGTGACAACTTTAGGTGGACTAACATGTGTGATGGTTGAGATACACGGGAGTTAGTTCACGGGTACATGTGTGTGAGCAACATATGCCATGGTGGAGATGGCTTGGAGATGTTGTGAGGCTCAACACATGAGTTGATAAAGGAGCTCATTGCAAATGAGACATGACATGGAGTCATGTGACCAAGAGGTGAAGATCAAGATGAGGCTTGGCTTGATGGACCGGTTGCAAGTGTGAAGGGCAAGTTGAGGCATGAAGCGAAGGACCATGCGATGGTGAAGCTTGGGCAAGACTTGGTGCCGATGGACCGACGCAACGGTGAAGAGCAAGTGAGGTCAAGATCGATAGACCAAAAGTGTCACATGATGATATGAAGTGGATCATATCATTTGATGATCGTGTCGTGCATGCGGTGCATTGACACAATGGAGGATGACGGTGGAGATGGAAATGCACAAGGCAAAGGTATAACCTAGGGCATTTCATTTCACCGGTCTAAGGTTGAGTAGAGAAGTACTTGACCGGATTTAGGATAGATGGCCGTACTATCAAGAGGGGTAATCTTGTTTGCATATCGGTCATCTAGTGCCACTTGAGCGATCTAACATTGCGATGTGCTAGGATCGAGTGGCGGTGTGAGATGAAGAGAAAATCCTTTGAAAATGATTGTGAAAATGCTAACACACAAGCACATGGAGTTGTACACTTGGTGGTGTTGGCACATTTACAAAGGTGGCGAATGTTCGCGCTGTGGTTTGTAGGGTTGAGTTGGGCTTGGGTCCCTCTCTCCCTCCCGCCGAGCTTGCGAGGCGGGATTCGGCGCTTTCGGGAAAATTGGAGGCATATTTTCCATTGCTCCGGATGCAAATTTTTTGTTAGAAACATACTATCCATGGTGATCAAGTTGGTATACTTGTTGGATAGCATGGTGGAGAAGATCGCGTTTTCGATGGGGGCTGTAAATCATGGATTTACAAGCGCGGACGCGGCGGCGGTCGGACGCGACGGGCGGGCGGACGCGTCCGGCGCGTGGAAGGTTGGCGTGGCGGTTGGCTCGGGCGCCTGGCGCGCGCGGACGCCGAGGAGGCGCGTCCGGCGCACGCCGGACTCGGACCGAACTTCGGGTGCCGAGTGCAGCGAGCACGATCGCCCGACGCACGCCGGACACGGGCGACGGGACTCGGCGAGTCACTTGTTTGGCGTCCGCGGTTCTGCGCGCGCGGGCGGTTTGCGTGAGAGCGCCGGACGCGTCCGGCGGCTTCGGGCAGGCGCGTCCGGCGCATGGCTTTCGAGCAAAGAAGAAAGAGCCGTTGCGCGGCAACGGCTAGTTTCAAACCCAGTGGACACGTGGAGCGCGGAGGAGCGTCGGACGCGTCCGGCGTGTGCTGTGGAGTTGCCCGTGGGGGGTAACGGCTAGTTAAGACCTTGGGTCTATAAATACGTGGTTTGGCCAGCTGTGGCCGGTTGCTGAGCACGCCCTGGCTATGTTGCCTTGTGTGGTGGTGCTTGGAAGCCCTCTAACTCACATATGCTTGGTAGTGACCATCCGATAGTGTGAGAAGAGCGATTCTAGTGCGAGTGCTTTGTGAGATTGCATTTGTGGCACTAGGTGGTTGTGTTGCAAGCCGGAGAGCTTGTTACTCTTGGAGGATTGTCACCTCCTAGACGGCTTGGTGGCAAGAGGCTCCGTGGTAGCACGCGTGGAGATACGGTGCTCGGGAGAAGAGATTGTGAGAGGTTCGGTGCTCACCTCGCGGGGATCGCGAAGAGTAGCCTTATTGGATTGCGCGTGTCATTGAGTTACCACCCTTGCGTGTGTGGGTTTGCTCGGTGCCTTGAGGGGCTCACTTGAGAGTGGTGTCTTGCGGTGCCTTGCGGGCGTGCCTTGAGGGGCAAGTGACTTGAGGGTCACACCGAAGAACCATCTAGGTGAAAAGACCGGAGGAACCACCGAAGGTGTTGGTCGACACAACGGGGGACGTAGCTTGTGGGCAACCAAGTGAACCTGGTGAAAAATCGCCGAGTCATCTTGTGTCCACACTTCGCGGTGGTTTGCAATCTCTTTCACAAGCTTTGTGTTTACTTTTCTTACATTCTTGTATAGCTTGTGTAGTTGCTCTTGTGGTTAGTTAGCTTGAGTAGCTTGTTAATCACCTTCTTGCTTGTGTAGCTAGAAGTAGAGTAAGTTGCCTTGCTTAGCTTGTGTAGTTAAGTAAGATTGAGCTCTTGGGTTTGGCTTGTGTAGCTTTGTCCATGAGCATCTAGTGAGCTTAGGTTGGCTTTGTGCTTTTGCTCATTAGAATTGTATAGGTGCACACCCGGTTGCTAAAGTACTAGTTGCTTAGGTTTGTGTGACCTTGCAAGCTAGACTTGTTTAGTGTGCACTAGCTAGATTGGCACCTTGTCTTCTTGTTTAGGATCTTTTACAAGGTGCATCTAGAGACATAGATAGAGGGGTGAAAGTCTTGGTTAGGCCGATAGATTTAATTCCGCACTTATATCGGTTAGCCGGAGCGATTAGTTTTAAAAAGGACTATTCACCCCCCTCTAGTCCGCCATCTCGACCTTACAACCGCCACCACCACCGTCGCCGGCCCCCTGCCTCTTCCCCGGCGAGCTCGCCGGCGACGAGACAGGCGGGCCGGTCCCCCCCTCTCCCAAGCCCCTCTTCCCCTCTCCTTGTAATCTTCTTTAGTGGAATAAGCCCTCAGATTGCCTTTTTTTCTCCTCCTTGTTGTTCTGTTCTTGGAGGTGGGCAAGATTGCCATGGCCATGGTGGTTGCCGGGAATCTCCTCCAAATCGACACAGGGAGTCCTTCAATCAAGCCTTCTATCCATCCCTCTATGCTTCTCCCTTGCCTGCTCCCTAGCTGTGAGGGCGGCATGGTGCCATCCCCATCTAGATCGAGCCAAGAGAGAGGTGTAGGTAGCTACAATTTCCACAGCAGTGCTATCAAGGTCACCACAGCAGGTTGGAAGTGGTGGAGCCCGAGCTCGAGCATTGCAGCGCCGGCGGCAGCGGCTCGCCCAACTCAGCCCCCTGGCCCACGCTCGCGCAGGGCTAGGGTCGGCTACATCGCCGCCAGGGACGGATCCGTGTCCCCTTGTGCTTCATCGCTCCTCGACGGGGATGGAAGCACCGGTGCCATGGATGGGTTCGCCAGCGTGCGTGCTGGTGCGACCTTCCATGCTGATGGCCGTCCGTGGATGGAGCGCTTCAAGAGTTCCTCTCGAGCGGTGGAGGACAACAACGGCGGCACCCGCAGCCGTTGCGACGAAGTGCGACATCGCCGCCGCATCCGATCCGGTCAAAGCTGGTGGGACCCACCTGCTGTGCTCTGGGCCCCCAACGAAGCAACGTGAAGCTCATGCAAGAGGCCTTGCTGTCCCTGCCTGTTCCAATCCATTATACGTGGCTTGTTCTGGTCCTTTCCTTTTCGGTGAGTCACGCAGTAACGGGGACACGTCGCCTCCTGCACTTTGGGCCCCACCAACTCTTCGTGTCTTGCATGCAGCAGCGCATGTGCAAGGTTCTGCTGCACAGAGGGCCACTCCGGTGCGACGTGGTCTCCATGCAAGATGTTGTGATGATCCTGTTTTTTTCATCACGTGGACTCACACCGACCACATCAACAACTATCAAGTTCACGGTGGTGGCCACAGGGTGTCACAGCTTCTTGCAGCTTGCCGACCTTCACAATCACAGCTCGCCTCCGCCTCCACCTCTACCATGCAGCCATCGATCCTGCCGATCCAGACTCCAACCAGGCAGCTCTTCATCTGGCGTTGGCTCCACGACTTCGTCTCCACCTGGGATTCGACTTCGAGCTTCATCTTCGGCCTCAGGCGACGGCAACAAACTTATCCTTCGGTCGCCTGGCACGCGCTTCCTTAACGGCTCTGTCGACCCACCTTTAACCGACGCTTTGCGCGGTCTTTCCATTCGGGTGTATGCGCCATCGATGCCTCTACGGCCCCTCGCCAGCGAACTCGTCGTCGTCAACATCTCCGATGTAGTTGCTGTTCTTATCCGGTCGCAGGACCTCGTTGTAATTTGGTCTTCCTTGGAGGAGCTTTCTGTAAAATAGCTGCTTAATATATATATTATGCCGTTGTCAAAAAAAAAAAAAAAAAAAAAAGCACCCATTCCTTATCGCTGACAACGTGGCCCAAACAAAGCAGTGGGTCCCATCGCCAGTGGGACGAAGGCCTCACACTTCTCCTCTCATCCCCTCGTCATCTCATCCGTTCACGGAGCTCGCTCGGTGGAGGCCGTGGCGGCGCAGGACTATGCTCCAGCCCCGCCTCCACCGCTGCCCCCACCTCCTCCTACTCTCGCCACCGCCGCGGTCCGTCGCCGCGTGCCGCCAGTCGGCCACCGCCTCCTTGCGGGGCCTCAGGAGCCCGCTCGCCGTCTCCTCCGTCCCCGGGGCCCGCGCTCCAGTCCATCCTCGGTTAGCGGCGGCGGCGCGCGAGGAGCGGTGGGGGCTCGCGGCGGGTGATGACGACGGTGGCGAGGCGGACCTCGGGGAGGCGCTCACCAGGACGCGGGAGCTCGTGGAGTGCACCATGTTGGCGGCCGTCGCCGGGCTGGCCTACTTCCTCAGCAATTCCCTCGCCATTGAGGTTGCTCTGCTCTGCTTCCCTCGCTTTCTTCAGCCTGCCGTCTGCCTGTCGCGCTGTTACAATACTTAGCAAATGAGGTACCTTTGCCGGCCATTCGGCACAAATGTCATCGGAGTAAACCAATCGGAAACGCTGAACGAGGATTGGGGGGAGGTGTTTGCTTGTTGTGTGGTTACAATGTTTTCATGCTTAGCTCTGTTATATAAGAACCATTCATCCAGCAAATGTTGCTGCCGTGCTGGTACTTGGGGGCTGATATGTTCTTCTATAATTGCTCTTTAAGATTCTTTATTTGGAACACACTAACTGATTCGATGTCAAACGATCGGCATGTGTAATTTAGAAGCTCATATGCTTGTGCAACCAAGCCTAAGCCTAAACTGGCCTCCCTCTTTAGAATTTTGTATCCAGCATGGGAGTCAGACGTGTGTTTGTTGTGTGTGTGTGTGTGGTGGGTGAGGGGGAAGCTCGGAGATGAGACATCCAAGGATGAAGGATGGTGTGAGTAGATACCTTTGAGCAGAGGCACAAGATAAGGGATGCATGCAGGAGTTGATTGCAATCCTATGTCTATGAAGCAAACTTATTCTTTTGTTTTATGCCGATGCAGAATTATTTCAGTTGCTTTTTCCCATTGCCGATAGTCATTTCCTCATTAAGATGGGGACTAGAAGCCGGCAGGAAAACTGTGGTAAGTCCAATTAAATTGTTCACTTATTTTTTTTTTCTCTTGGCCAAATTTATATAGCTGCTTCTTGAAATGCCTCACCAGGTGGCTACTGTCTTACTGCTATTCACATTATCTGGCCCTGTAAAAGCATCAACTTATCTGGTATGTAAAGTTCTGTCTTATGAGTAAGTAGGTTCAGTAGCAAATGTGTGCTTAAAACATCTAAGACTAACTATTGTCATATTTCCATGTTAACCATCAGTGCTGCTGTTGACTTGGGTGCTTTATTGGCAAAGTCAACAATCAAATAAATAATAGCATCCCATTTCTAGGAAAACAATTAGACAACACTTACTACGAAAAGAAAACAATGTTTGCTGTAGAAAGATCCTCCTAGATTACATGTTTCAAGCAGTAAAAGTTGGGTTTATCTGTCACTTAGCGGCAGTATCTCTTATACTATTCCAGTTATGATTTGTGTAGTCAATTTCTCCTGAACATATATTACATTTTAACTACTTATATGTGAGATTTAAAGAATATAATGATTCTGCACTCAGGCTGGATCGCACTCCTTGCACTTTTTTGCAGCTTATGCATGGAGTAGTCGGTCTCATCATGGGTACTGTTTGGAGGTGAGAAGTACAGAGGTTAAATATTGAAGCTTCTGCTTTCGCCATTGACTTCTTTCACCAGCAAGTGATGAAATTCTTTCCTCTATCATCATATTGGAGACCAATTGGATTGTTTCCATCCTCCTCTGCTCCATTGTAAATTCTCTGTCTTCGTTTAGTTATTTTGCTGACGCATATATAGATTGTACATTGCATTTCAAACATCATGACCTCTGGGTAGAAACCTGTAGCCTCACTACGAAATTTTTCAGTAGAGTTATTCAGGCATAAATTTACAGTTCTACATATGACAGTCAAATTGTCTATTAGCTTAATGCATTGTTATAGTTGTGAATCTTATTAATCTTGGTGTTAGGTTCTTGTCATATCATTGCAAGGCCTTTTTAAAATGAGTAGGTCCTCAAACTTGCTCTGGATGTGATCAAGGTCCTCTTCCACACGAGGTCTATTGCTCGTTACCATGAGCATGCTTACACAGCATTGCTCAAGAACTGCCAAATCATCAGAAACATATGAATGTAAATGCTAATTCTGGACATTAGGACCTTTTTTTTTCGAAAGCGTGCATTGCACGTTCTTCATTAAGTGGTGGACATTAGGACCTCACACTTAACAACTTTAGGGGACCCAAGTCTGCATTTTAAGATTTAGGAATTTGGATGATACTTTGGGACAAGTTTAAGGACCATGTGGATTTTACTATTTAAAACAGAACCAACCTTATTGTTTTCGTCAAGCGAAGTTGCAATTGCCATCTCATCCAGGGCCTACACATGGCCAGCTTTCTTTGTTCTTAACTTCATTTCTCATATGAGAATATGAACAGTGAAACTTCAAGATTGTGTAAGGGCCGTGGTGACCTGATGGGAACTGATAATAGATGTGGTACAAAAGTTCACGAGTCAGTAAAGGAGAGGGGTCAACATTATATCAAAATTGCTGAGTATTGAGTGGGAATAAACTGCTACTTTTTAGAGCGTAAGAATAAATTGATATTACCAGTCAGTTCCCCTTACCTGTTTCATAAGATCAAAGTCCGATTTTCTTAGGAAATTTAGTCAAGTGATCTCTGAGGTTGCATCGATCTATGTTGCTGTACAGAATGGAATGAACTGACTCTAATACTACAATCTGTCTTGTAGGTCCGTGCCCTGGGAGCTTGTGGTTATGTGCTAGTGTCATCGTTTCTGATAAGAGAAAATATTCTTGCATTGGTACCTGTACTCCCTTATTCAACATTAAAGAGTAGATGGGAGTAAAAATGAATTGGTTTATTCAGTAACTTGTATTCAATTTCAGATAACGGTTAATATTCATGCTTCGTTGACATATATCCTGACGGCAGCTGGTGTGAACACAATTCCTTCCATGGATGCAATATATGTACTCTTTGGGACACTGGTAATCCTTGGCCTCATAAGCAGGGCTTGTTAAAAATTCTGTTTCGAATTTTAACTCCTTTTTTTTTTCTGTTGCAGCTTCTACTTAATTGTGCGTTCTTCGTCTTCCTCCTGCATATAATGTACACGGTATTCCTGATGAAGCTTGGGATAAAGTCGTCACTGAGACCACCGAGATGACTGGACAAAGTGATATGAATTTAGGAGTAGGACATCGTAGTCGCTGTTTTTACTAATTTGTGGATCGAAGCTTGCACTCCGACCGACAGAACCTGGAAAATGAGCTCTGTTGTTTAACCTTTCTGAGTCCATGATTCTTGCGCCCCAACATATACTGGATCTGCAAACATAGAGTTCACGCATTGCTCTGCCAAATTCAGTTGTCAAGAGCGGTGGTGCAAATGCAACAAGCAAAATATGGGATTATTATCGTTACTCGTGGTCCAGGATCTTCTCGTTAATGCAAATGTGAGAGGAAATTCTGGATTTTCAAGATGTGCTGATTAAGGCGTTCATGTGCTGGTAAAAATAAAATCGCTGGCCCATGTGCTTACACGATCAGCAACTTCTCAGAGCAGTTACTCTGTTAGTATAGTATACAAGAACATGACAAAGGCATGTTCGGTAAAGTTTCACTCTGTAAATTCTTAGCTTCAAATTCTTAGCTTCGGCTTTATGATTGTCTGATTGAGTGTTTTTGGGTGTGGGAGCTCGTGACAAGTGTTTGATTTTTTTTTTTCTTTAGCTTACAACTCGTAGGGTAAGTAGATAAGCGATTTTGTCAGATCTTCATCGAAATGTAGTGCCGTTTTTTTAGTTTACAACTTGCGGTGCCAGTAGAGAAGCGATTTTTTTTTGGGTCAAATCTTTCTTAATCGTTTAGCTGCCTAGAATCGATTCTCACGGAGTACCTGAAGCGCTCTCAAATGGACCTACATCCCATCCCAAATGACGTTAACCGTTAAATCCCATCCTAAATAACCGAGAATTTTTTAAAAATAATATTTTTTTTAATGAATAATTGCAAATATAGCATCTGAATTGGAAGAATGGTAAATATAGTATTTTGTCTTGTGGCTGACAGGACCCTGTCGGCCTCCCAGCGGCCGATAGGCCACGTAATATAAAATCAGGAAATAAAAAATAATAATACTAGCCAATACGGAGAGAAGTAACGACGGCCCAGCCCAGGAAACACGATACTCGAGAAAGCAAAGTGAAGTCCCCCACCTTGCCGAACAGCTTCTGACCGCTGCCCGAGCCCGACGCGACGCCAGCTGCCGCCCAGGTCTTCGCCGTCGCCGGCGACGAGCACCCACCCATCACGCGCTCCACCAGTTATGCCCACCCCTTCCCTTCCCTTCCCTTGCTGCTGTGCGAAATTGACCGCCGAAACCCTCACTCCAGCTACTTGCTTTCGGATCTGATCTGATTGCTTGAGTACACACACATGTAAAATTATGCCTATCAGCTCCGATTTGCTTGCAAAAGTTATCGATCCAAGCGATCTGACCTGATTATGATCTGTTCCTTTCTAGTTGTATCAATGTATCCTCACCTCAAGTGGAGAAGACGAGGGAGGGATTTCAAGATGCCGAGGGCAACCAGCGATGCGAAGCTCCTGATCCAGTCCCTTGTCAAGGCGTGTGCCGCCACACCAACAAATCTCAAGGTAGCCTAGCCTCATTCGGTTCGATTTCCCTTTCTCCCATTTCCACTGCTGTCGTCCGCTATCCCCTCTAAATCCGTGTGGTGCAGATTATTGACGTCTACGTGGTTTTTGCGGTTGCCACTGCCCTTATCCAAGTATAAGTTTTTTTTTTCAGCACTTATTGTATTGTTATATGCAAACATCTTGTTCAAATAGGTTTGAAAAATCTCGAAATATGGTCAGGAAAGTTTATCTGAATAGCCTGGAGTGTATACTAACTATCCTGGATCAGCCGGTGTTCCTTCCTCTGTGGATTCGATTTTCACTAATCCTAATATGGGGGGACGCCAAACCACATTGCCTGGTTATTTGGTTGTCATATAATAGTGGCTAGGTACTAGGTAGGTAGGCATCAGGTACATGCACAAGAAATCTTATGTACAAGCTGCTCTGCTAAAGCTATCAACTGATATACTGTGTATGTAATTCTCAATAGGCTACAAGCTGTCAAACTTGCAAATTTCTGCTCTACCGCTGTTGGCAACCTGATTGCGTGGGTGCTGTTGCACTGTACCTTTGCACTCTGTATGCTCTTCAGTGTTTGATTGGATAGATGAGATTTATTAGCTTGCCATTTTCTTAAAGCATGCAACATATTGCTCTCAAGCATGATTTATAGGTCTTAGCACAAGTTAT
Source organism: Themeda triandra (assembly GCA_018135685.1). NCBI lineage: Eukaryota > Viridiplantae > Streptophyta > Magnoliopsida > Poales > Poaceae > Themeda > Themeda triandra. The sequence goes on along the minus strand of JAENPR010000707.1, from coordinate 153,583 downwards.
CTTATGCTCTTGCCTTGCCAACTGTACATTCTTTATTCAGTTTGCAACTCTTCTCAGTTGCTGGTTACAACAAAGCAGTCAACTTGCAAATCTAGGAGCTGTTGGCAGGTGACTGCATGGATGTTGTGGCACTGTACTTGCCAGTGTAACTTTTGCAAACTGTATATTCTTCAGTGCTTGATTGGATATATAAACTTGTTAGCTGTCATTTTCTGAAAACCATGGAATTTGTTGTCCTCAAGCATGATTCTTAGGTTTAAGGACAGGCTATCTTTGTGCACTTGTATTGTGAACTGAACATTCTTATTTGGTTGGTAGTTCTTCTCTTGAGTTGTTTCTGCAACATAGTTGGTAATTGCCCTTGGCATGCTAATACAAGTGAAACTCCTTCAGAGACTTATTACTGGTATGCTATTTAATCTGGATGCTAAAACAGGTTGCTTACATGGGATTGGTCGGGTCGTTTGATGCATAGGAACTGCAGTTCTTGCTGGTAGGAGCTTCTTACCCTTCGGTTGCCCTTTTACCTCAGTTGCATGATATGAGCTAACTGTCACATTTCTCTTTTTACCTTTTTCATTCAGTTTGCCTCCGCATTCAAGTGAACAAAGACAACAAAGAATTTAAGGTATTACTTTGTTATTTCATCTTCATATGTTATGATCCGTTCTACTTTGAAACCTGGCATGACATCGTGTGCCAAAACATTTCCTGCAGGATCTTCCCCCAGAAAGGGCCTTTGCTGACTTCGTCCTGTGCAACCTGGTGCTCCACCTGGTGATTATGAACTTCCTCGGATAAGCAACTGCCGCACCATGTGTGGTTAGGATTTTGTAGCCCCAGATTGTGGTCACTGATGGCCGCCTTTAAATGTCCGGAACTGTCGTAAAGTTGAATATCCATATGATCTGTCGAAGATTACCTATGTAAGCTGAGTACTCCTGGAGGAACTATTAGTCAAATGGACAGTTTGTTCTGCTTTTGTTGGTACAGCGCTGAGCATGTGATTTACCACAGGCATTTTCTTAACTAGCCGGAACCCCGCGCGGGCTAGCAAGCACTACACATAATTTTACTCATAAAAACAGCAGAACACATTAAACATTAGTATTATTAAATACTGGCAACTTTGACACTTAATCACTCTGTACAATCTTCACTCTGTACAATCTTGTCTTCTTAGGATACAACGTGGTCATGTTCAGCCGGTTGGAAAGCCGGCATATTTCGGCAGATTTCAGCTTATTTTCTCTCACAAACCACTGTTGAATGCTGTCCGAAATCTGCGGCTTTTCAACCAGCTGAACAGACCACAAAAGAACACAATGCGGTTGTTCCAAGCTAAAAAGACTTCATTAATTCTTGTTGTACAATCTTGTCATCATGAAATACAATGTGGTTAAGTAAAAAAAAATATGGTTGTTCCGAGCTAAAATGACTTCTTTAATTCTTGCTCATGCTTAGGCAATCTTGAGTATGTTTGGAGTAAGACATCTGCCAAACAGAAGGCATTGTAGGAGGAAAGGATAAGGCATAAGGTAAATGTCAGTTATGAAACAGTAAGCATATAAAAATAAAAATGGCAATAGGGGGTGATGAAACTATGCAGCCTACAGTTTACTGCTCAGGCTCAGGCAGCGACAAAATGCAAATTTTTTTGGATTGACAATGCACGTGGAAATCAGAAGAGATGCTTTGCTCCTGTTGGGTAAGCTCATATATGTAACTATTCTAGTCGAGCTGTACTGAGCATGACCCAAACAACTAAGAATGGCAAATAGATAATTGGTGGACATGAAATGTGACGATGGGGTATACTTACCAAAATTATCTAAAGAGCATGATGATGGATCAGTTTGGTCAAATAAATTCTACGCTGTACAGAACCGCTCACTTGCCCAGCAAGGGCTGTGAAGGGAATATTTTCAGGAGTATGACCAACAAATAAAAAATTCGCATAGGCAAAAGTAACAGTTGGTAACACTGAATTTGAAAAACAAATGATTAGGTAGGTAGCGTATGATCAGGTAGAAGTTACACTGGAAGGTGCTGTGCAGCAGAGGTCAAAGATGGAAGCGTTAATGTTATGAATATATATTTATATATATGCATGTGGAAGACAGAAAACCCATATGCCTATAGAGAGGAAAAAGAAACTGAATGCTCCCATTGGAAGAAGAAATGTACTAAGAAACTATATATATAAATATGAAGTGAGCACCCAGGTTTACCTGAGCTTTGTAGCAATCTACACACATTAGGCCAGTAATTAGAATGTACGACAGTCAGGGAACTAAAACTGTACACTATTCATCTTGTGACCACACACCTTAGGATGACCATAGGCCATGGGAGCTGCAGTTTTACGGTAATGACATATCAGAAAACCTGAATTTTTTTCACTGAAAACATGTTATAGAAGGACTGCATCAAAGCAAAGTGTTCCATCATTATTAGTCAGTCTGAATATCAAATTCGCAGCAAACCAATTTGGCGTGCAACTTGACTGACTGAAGACTAAAAGATTTGATTAAATACAATTTAGTGCATGTTATTGTAGGAATGAATAGCTTTCACACGCCATTTGAATGTTCAGTAAATGGTAATACAATTGAGAAGGCAACGGTGGTGACACATATCAGAAACATCCCAATGGAAGATGAGAAAAAGAATAGGCACTCTAATGGCATGAGAGCGTATAACTGTATAAGCCTGCATTTTTTTTTGGAAAATCCCACATGCTTGGTAATCTATGTGTATGTGCGAAATGCGGGTCATTTAGAAAGAAACCCAAAGTAAAGCATGTGAATAGTTAAAAAAATTAGGTAACAATTTTTTTCATGAGGCATAAGTACTAAGTTCAAATGGTCATTAAATGTATTGGAAGTATTAATCAGATGGTAAATTGTGTGCAAGTATTTTTAAGTAAAAAGGAGGCGGCTATGTATGCTATATTACCTGAAACAAACTGGTGTGCTGAATACCACCGAAAATGTTAGCATACACCACATTATGAGTGTGCAAGTATGTTTAAGTAAAAAGGAGGCGGCTATGTATGCTATATTACCTGAAACAAACTGGTGCGCTGAATACCACCGAAAATGTTAGCATACACCACATTATGAGTTTGGTTTCAATAGTTCATACCCAGGGGAGCTGCTTCCGGTGAGCACACATAACCCTGCAGTTGACGTTTTGCACCCCTGCCAAAAAAAATACATGTGAAGAAATAATATCAGGCTAAACGAAAGGATCACATGGATGTAATCATCGCCGTCAATCGCACCTTGTAGGTAATTTGCTATTTCCTTATCTAAGTTAGCCCATAGCTATAGAGAAGGATAAGAATACTTCAAAGACTTGATTAGTGTGCTGTTGATCAATTTTGATGAGGATGCATACACAGGCAAACTGAAAGCAATGTACAGAAGTGATGTACAGCCGTACAGGGGAGGGAAAATAATGAGAAACCAACCCACCTATAAATCAACGAACTCAATGTCAAATCATTCTTGAAATATATCAAATTGATGAACGCAGCTGCTCGGATGCACCTTGTGCAAGCCGGTCTGTGACCTTAACCCTAGAAGAGGAAGGCAAAGAATCTGGTAAAAGCAAAACAACGACTAAATAATAACAAAGAAATCAAGAATCGAGGAGGCTGTTTAAGGCACCGTGGAGGAGACGATCGGGAGAGGCGTAGCAGCGGCGCCGGCAGTGGGAAAGGGAGAGGGCGGAGGGAGGAGGGAAGGGAAGGTGCTGGAGACGGGGGAGCGCCGGCGCTAGCGATGATGGGGGCGGCGTTGTGCAGGGCGGAGCGCCGGCGCCGATGTTAGGGAGCGTTGGGCTTGGGCCTGGAGACACCGGAGCGACGGTGTCGACGCCGGCCGGGAGAGACGGAGCGGTGATGCGGAGGAAGAAGCGGAGGTGAGGCGAGGTCGGAGTTGTGGAGATTTCTCTCTTTCTTTTTTTTTACTAGCAACTTTTATATAAAAATACATGGATCGCACGGTAAAAAAATAATATTACGAAATTAAATAACACATTAAAGTGACATTTAATCTAAACAAGCAAAGTTTGTAAAATTAACACGGTCACATAGATCACGATGTCATAGGCTCATAAAATCTACTATATAGATTTTTTTCCGTGATTCGTCTAGGACAGTGTTTTATATGTTCAGAAAAATGTCTTTGATATCCATTTATTTCATGCGCCAACAAATCCACAAAAATAGCTCCATATCCTGGAAATTGACAAAATAAAACACGGTTCACATTCACGAATTCATTACCAGCAAAAGCATCACCAAGTCAAGTGCATCAATTTTTTTTGGCAACTCTTTCCGAAGTCAAAATCTAAGTTGCAACGATAGAGCCTGATTCTAAAGTCACAATCTAGGGCACAGATTCATAAGCATAACACGAAACCCTACTTTTCCAGATATACACATGCATGTACACCCAGTAGTTTTTTTGCAATCCGAGTACAGGGTTTGGGTGCACGGTTTCGCATAGCAGGGAAGGGAAGACAGAGGGGGTGCGCGTACCTACCAGCGCTTGTCGCCGGCGAAGGGGCTGAAGAAGATCTGGCGGGCACCTGGTAGCACTCATCGCCGGCGAAGGGGCAGCGAGCCAGGGACTATCGCTCGTCGTTGCCACGAGAGAGGGGAGGGGGAGAGGAGCGCGCTTCGGGCCTAGGGTTGGCGGCGGCCGACGCGGCCCTGGACCCGGCGTGATTGGGGCGGCGCGCGAGGACAATGGCGCCGAAGACTGTCCCGCAGCGGTTGTCCCGGCGCGTCCTTGCTCCTCCCGTCTAGGGCAGCGGCAGTGAACTGGAGGGCGAGGGGGCCAGTGAGGAGGAGGAGAGGCGGGCGACGGTATGTGGTCGCTGAAAGGTCCTAGATGGCTAGAGGGGGGTGAATAGCCTATAAAAATTTCTACAAAACACTAGCCAAACTTAATTAGTAAAACAAATGGCGTAATCACGGGTTTTGCCTAGCCTAGATGGTGAGCAAGCCTCCTGTTGACAATTCCAGATATGTTATGATCTCTATGTCACGTAAAGGCTATGTTGCTACTTTCTACACTATTGAGTTAGCAAGTAAACTAATTCTACACAAGCTACACACGATATGCTAGGAAGTAAATACAAGATAAGATGGTGATTCTTATACCGTCGGTGTAGAGAGGATGTTGCCAATCACCAAGATGAGTATCAATTAATACAATGGACAACAATCACAAGATGAAGACCAATCACCGAAAGACGAAAGATGACACAATGATTTTTGTTCACCCGGTGTTCACTTGTGCACCGACAAGCTACTCACCGGTTGTGTCGACCAACACCTAGATGGTTCCCTGGTGTGACCCTCAAGTCACTTGCCCCTCAAGGCACGCCCCGCAAGGCACCGCAAGACACCACTCTCAAGTGAGGTAACTCAACGACACGCGCAATGTATTAGAGTTGCTTTTGGCACTCCGTCGAGGAAAGCACAAGAACCTTTTACAATCAACCGGAGGTGGCCAAGAACAATCACCTTCTCTTGCCAACGCCTTCAACAATCTCCAAGCCGGCTAGGAGCGGTACTCTCCAAGAGTAACAAGAAATCCACCGGCTAAACCACCCACAAGTGCCACTAGATGTCCTCTAGCAATGCAATGCACTTTGGGATCACTCGATCTCACTTATGATTCGCAATCACGCAAGAGAGATGAGTGGGAGAGGTTTTCTTTAGCTCACAAGAATGTCAAGAGAGTGAAAATGCCAAGAGAGCTGGCCATGCCCCGGCCAACTAGTATTTATAACACCCCTCTCAACAAACTAGCCGTTAACCCTCTCTGCGCTGAAAACGTGACCGCCGGACGCGTCCGAGGGCCAAGCGCCAAACTTCGGAATTCAAACTAGCCGTTGGACCGCCCGTCGGACGCGTCCGAGGCTACCCGCCGGACGCTCCGCCTTGCGACGGACGCAGTCCAGTAGACCCTGCAAAACGGGCTGTCTCCGGACGCCAGCGCCGGACGCACCGTCGGACGCACCCTGGCGTCCGACGCGTGCAACTGCCACGCTCGGCCGTCAACAGCTAGCTACGCCGAACCCGCCGGACGCTCCGGCGCAACCCAGTGACCAGCACAGCACCACAACGCGCCGGACGCTCAGCCCAGCGTTCGACGCCCACGACAACAGCGTCCGGTGCACGTAAAACCACGTTTTACAGCCCGTCGACGACGCTAACTTTTTCACCTTTGCACAAACATGCTAACCAACAAGTGTACCAACTTGTGCTCCAGAGATAGCATGTTTTCACCAACAATTTGCATCCGACGCAATAGAAAATATGCATTCCATTTTCCCAAAAGCGCCGAATCCCCCCTCGCAAGCTCGGGGGAGGAAGAGAGGGACCCAAACCCATCTCTACCGTGCAAACACAATCGCCTTTGCAAATGTGCCAACACCACCAAGTGTACATCTCCATGTGCTTGTGTGTTAGCATTTTCTCTATCATTTTTAAAGGTTTTAGTTAGCTCACTAGGCCCTACATGCAATGCACTTCATGAATTCACCTAGTGGCACCCGTGCGTCGAATAACCGATAAGACTTCCCCTCTTAATAATTCGGCTATCGAACCTAAACCACTCACACCCTCTATGGTGTCTTGAGTGCAAAACAAAAATAGCCCTATTGCTTTATACCTTTGCCTTGTGCCCATTTTGCTTTTCCAAATGATATGATCCACTTCATATCATCACATGACCGTCTTGATCCATCGATCTTGACTTCACTTGCTCTTCACCGTTGCATCGGTCCGTCGGCGCCAAGTCTTGCTCAAGCTTCACCATCGCATGGTCCTTCGCTTCGAAGCCTCGACTTGCCCTTCACCCTTGCAACCGGTCCATTGAACCAAGCCTCGTCTTGATCTTCACCATCTTGGTCACATGAGTCAATGTCATGTCTCATATTCAATGAGTTCCACTCATTTCATCATGACCACCTTTATCTAAATCATCCACTTAGATACAAAGGTTAGTCCTAGATTTCATCAATTAGCCAAAACTAAACTAGGGACTTTCAATCGATCCTTGCCTGCGGCGGTGGGGCGAGACGGGAGGCCGAGACGTGTGTGATGGTCTAGGGAGAAGGGAGTTTCCTTCCTGTTTATATTTTGTGTCGCAAAAGTTTTGTTGTCCCAAAAAATTAATCATATATGCATGCCACATTTAAATTTGAATCTCTTTCACCCGTGATCTCATGCATTCCTCGGTGATTTTTTTTTCCTATTTTACTCATGCACGTGAACATGGGAGCCTTTCCTTAGTTTCCTTCCTTTTTATATTTTGTGTCGCAAAAGTTTTGTTTTCCCAGAAAATTAATCATGCATGCATGTCGGGGGTCACATTTGAATTTGAGTCTCATTCCCCCGTGATCTCATGCATTCCTGGTGATTGATTTTTTTCCTATTTTACGCATGCGCCGGGAACGTGGGAGCCTTTCCTTTTCTCTCATGCATGATTAATTTTCTTTCCCATTTTAAACCTTTTCTTTTCTCACATGCATGATTAATTTTCTTTCCTATTTTCAGTGAACGCACGATGATGAAGAGGGAGAGAGGGGTGGGGGATCGCATGGGCAGAGTCACGGGCCCATGTTGGAATGTCACACCAAAAAGTGTCCATTCTTTATTCTTTTTATTTGTGGGAGAATCGGGTTGTTGGGCTGTGGTGCTGTTGGGTTACGTGGGGAAACCAGAGAAGCCTAGAAGCATCCAGGGGCAGGTACAGGTACAGGACTACAGAAGATGGACCGTGGATGGGTAATCCGATGGACATCAAATGGCGATGATGTGGACGCATAGGAGATCAGTAAATGTTCAACAGAAATAAAGTTAATGGATAGATTTGAAAATATACTCCCTCTATCCCTTTTTTAGTGTCGTCCTAGCACTCAACCTGATACATGAAAGATGCTTTGTACTTGGATGATATGTCTGTCTAATGCACAGAAGAGACATTGAATGCAGACAGTGTGCAACCATGCCACAGTGACTTTTAAAACGGGACGGAGGTAGTACGTCGTTTTCACTGCGGTTTATATTCTACAAAAAGCAATTGCTGGGAATTGGCGAGATACGCATGTTGAATCAGCATATACCGTGTAAGAGACACCCAAACATGCATATCTCACCAAGGATAACCAAGGCAAGATTGGCCGTTTCGCCTTTAATGGTATGATGAATTCTGAATTTCTTGTCTGAAATACCTGCGGCTAAGGATAATTTACATGATCCAATGCTAGTTTTTCTTTTGAGATGGAAATATACTTCCATGTACGCGAACCACAACAACATATTCCATAGCAGGGAGCAGCAATACAATCAGCTACTGAGCAAGTTAGTCCTGTGACCTTTTTGTTTGGTCACAAGAGGATTACTGGATGGCTCCGCTGACTCAGATACGAGAATGACCCCGGTTTGGGCTAAATTATTTTAGCAGCAAGAGGTTGTTGTCTTCCTGTGCGACTGCTGCTAGTAATTTTCTCAAGGAAAAAGAGTAATGTAAGGCTGATGTCTCCTGTCTCCTCATGTAAGCACAATCTGACTACTAGAGTAGTTTCTAAGGATCCATATGTGTGTATGACAGATAAATTGTTTATGCAAAGCAAGTGAGGAATGATCGATGTTTACTCAACCCCGTCTGAAAGTCTGACTAGCTTGCTGCACTAGTTTCAGCAGGTTTCAAGGGCGGAGGACCAATCAGAGCAGATATATCGATCATGACCATTTTGTAGATAACTGGAGAGGAGAGATGCATGGATACTCCTTTCAGCGACTACTCAAGATCGAGCATTACTCGATCTGTCGTAATGGAGAAAGGTAAAAATGTTGCTCGATCGAGTTTTCCTATGGCATGGCGTCGTCTTGTTGGGAAAATTAGAGGGAAGCCCGGGCAGGAAGGCGGCAGGGGGCGTCCGGCGACACGGCAGCCCACAGCTCGGCGTCTTGCTCCAGCGCCGCCATGTGTTCCGGCACCAGCGCCACCTCGGCGTCGATGCTGCCACCGCCCTCTCGCCCCGGGAACAGCGTCACCTTGCCGTCGTACTTGTTGGCGCCGCCGCTCCGCGCCGCCAGCGGCTTCCCCCAGCCGAAGTCGCAGCCGTACAGGTCGAAGCGCGGCGAGCTGGAGAGCACCATGCCGTTGGCGTCGGACAGCCTCAGCAGCGACACCGTCGGGCGCGCAGCCCACGCCGCCAGTCGCGCCCGGATGGCCGCGTCCGTGTGCGCGGCCACCGCGCGCTGCACAGCCGCCGCGGCCCACCCATGGCCGCGCGCCAGCAGCTCCGACGCTCCCACCGCCACGGTCGGGACGACGTTGACGGCGTTGCCGAAGTACTCCGCCGGCAGAGCTGGCCTGAGACGCTCGCGGTTGTCGACGGCGAAGCGGCAGCACACGGTCGGGTCCTCGTCCGGGTCCGGGCGGTGCTGCAGCCGCCGGGCACGGGCCCGGGCGGCGGTGAAGCACCGCCACAGGAGCGAGGCCAGCGCCTGGAACTTGGTCACCGCCGCCGCGGCCGCGCCGGCCTCGTCGCCGGCTGCCAGAAGCTCCTCCCGTGCCCGCGCCTTGAGCGCCGTCAGGGACTCCGCCGAGAAGTGAAGCATCCTCTCGCGCAGCCGCGGGGTAGGCTGCCTCTCCCTCTCCACGAGCTCTGCCAGTGCCTGCTCGGAGTACGGGAGCACGGCCGGTGCGCCGGTGGGCGAGCAGCGCTCGAACAAGGGCGTACGAGTGCGAGACGACGACGTGAGCGGCTCCAGCGTGGCGCGCGCCGCCTGGGCCCACGCGTTGAAGAAGTCGAAGCAGGCGGTGCCGTCGGAGAGCGCGTGGTTGTACGCGAACCCGACGAAGACGCTGCGATCGGCTAGCTCGGTGACCTGGACGGCGACGAGGGGGAGCTCGTGGCCGTCGTAGTTGACCGCCCCGTCGAGCGGGAACAAGGAGCGGAGGATGGCCGTCGGGACGTCGGCATCGGGAGGGACGACGTCAGCGACGGCGACGGTGCCCGCGACGACTGCGTGGATGAGCTCCACGCCCTGGCCGGCGCAGTCGATGGAGACGGTGCTGCCTCCGCCGCGGTGCCGCTCGGTGGCGAGCCGGCCGGCGACGGGGTAGTAGGTGGCGAGGGCGTCCGCGAGCGCCGCGTGGAGATGGTGGTCCACAAGGTGCGTGGTGGAGAAGGGCGGTGGCGCGAAGAGGAAGCCGAACTGGACGTAGTCACCGGAGAGCATGGAGACGTCCCAGGAGGTGAGCGGGATGCGCTCGTGACGCCGAGGCGGCGGTGGCTTCACCATGCGCCGAGACACCACCTGCACACTAGACGCCATGCTCATGCTCGATCGTACGTGGTTTATTTGCCTTTTGCTTGACGAGACACGAGATATTAAGCTTGGGGTTAAGTCCACTTTAGACGTCTAACTATCGCAAAAGTCTAGATTTCAACCTTGAACTTCAAAACCGGATAACATTGACCCTCTAACTCTTGAAAAATTCACTTTTTAACCTTGGGCGGCATTCCAGACTGTTTCGGCGTGTAAACAGTAACTTTTGATATTTTTTCATAGTGCTAATATTTGTTTATTTCATAACTAATTATTGGTGCATGCTAAAGTCATGAAAATTTTTGTGTAGCCTCTTCATGATGTACTCTACCTAGAAAAAATATGAAACCTAAAAATAAATAGTTTTTGCATGTTTTAAAATTACCTCTTTTAATTAATAAATACAACTTCTATGATTTTGTAGGCCAAAATAAATATCCAAAAATTATGAAAATTGATTTGTAGCTGTTTTATGATGACATTCTACCCCGTTTTTCTATAACTAGTGGATAGGCACGTGCGGCACGCACGTGCGGATATAATATATGAAAAATTTCATAAGGATGAAATCACAAAAAAAATCGAATAATAAAAGTTCGATGGATATACGACAAATATTTGGTTACAAAAGTTATGCCGAGAGTCAATTGAAACAAGCTAATTTATTATGTTTTAGTTCATTTGTTTTGAAACCAGCTAATTTATTATGTACATGAACTAATAAATGAAACAACCAAAACATAGATATTTCAACTAAAATTAAAATTGGTGAACCATTTAAATAGGAGCACAAGGATCAGTACGTTTTATAATAAAACCTATCACCGCTTCTAAAGTATAGGATTTATAACTTGCTGTAGCATTTTGGTTAAAAAAAGTTAGGAAAACATATTTTTTTTGGCACCACAACATCAACAAATATTTGCACATCACTTGTGCTCCTCGGTCAAGGGTGTTAAATAATTAGGCAATTTTCAGATTAATTTTCAGATTAAACCCAGAATATAGATCATGACAAATTGATGAACTAGAATTATGCCTGCCGATTGTAGATGTACTTGGTGGTGAAGATGCAGACGGTGAGCTAGTCGCTAAACGTCCCCCGTTGATGATCTCGCAAGCCTGGCGACGACGAGACGACGTGCTACCGACGTGGAAGATTTGGGAGCAGTCGCGCAAAGAGCGCTTCCCAAAAACCTTATTCGCCTTCTTCCGGTGCAGGATCGCAAAGACGAGGGTTCCGGAGACCTGCTCTCCCGATCGCCGGTGCACGCTGACGGTCAGGATGGAGAGACTATGGCGGCAGCGCAGTAGTGAGAAGAGGAACATACTAATTTACTTCTTTAGGGATGTTCTAACTGAAACTCCCAATTGTAATTTTTGGTGTGTCTATTTTCAGGAGGATCGGTACGTATATATGCAGAGGAAAACCCCCTACCTCTACATAAACTAGTAATATAGTACTAATTGATGTTGTACCTCCCACCTTTACTCATGGACTTAACCATTAAAATCCATTAGGGAACACATGTATTGGGCCTTTGAGATTTATTAGAATTTCTTCATATGGAATTAGGGGATTATCCATATAAATTCTAACAATCCCCCACCAGATCTCAATTGCCCACTATAGACATTTTTCTTCTCTCTTACTACGGTTTATATACTAGTGTTTCAGCAGAGATTGTTAAGTTGAACATCTGCCTAGAGCTTCAAGTTACACCCATTCACAACTTGAACAATGGACTACGCCTTGAATTGCAAGTTTTGTGCGAATAAGTTTTACTCAAAGTCAAACTAGTACCTGGCTACCAGTAGCCTTCCCCGTGGGTGGAGCATATACGTCGTACTCCCTGGTCTCTTCATGAGCTTACTAAAGACCACCCAAGTCTCATAGACTGCGACGTTTAACAGTCAAAACTCATATAGGTATGTTCTTTCAAGAGTGCTCTGTAGGACAGCATCTTCGCTTGTTAAAGTCAATAGAATATATTAAGGTATTAGCCAACCTAACATACAGTGCCTCAACGCTTTTGAGAGTATTGCATCTTCACTTAGAGAGGGTTATTATTATACTCTCCTCAGTTTACCAATAGCTTGTTCTTTCCAGATCCTTAGTCACGGAATCTCCAATCAAAAAGGTTGGGTTACTACTACTGTAAACTCACATGGGTCTCATACCCATCTCCCTTGATGCGATTTCTATCACATTCCGTGATAGCCCTTTTGTAAAGAAATCTGCCAGGTTTTTATCTGTTTGGACATAAGCCACAGTTATTACTCTAGAGTTTCTCAACTCCCTGACAGTTTTCAAACGTCTTTTCACGTGTCTTATTGACTTCGCATTATCCTTAGCACTATTCACTTTAGTGATCACTGTTTGGTTATCACAATTCATAAGGATAGCCGGTATCGGTTTTTCCACCACCGGCAAGTCAGACAAGAGCTCACGCAGCCACTCTACCTCTGCAGATGCTGTATCCAAAGTACTAAGTTCTGCTTCCATGGTTGATTTAGTCAAAATAGTCTGTTTACAAGACCTCCATGACACTGGGCCACCTCCAAGAATAAATACATACCCACTAGTGGCGTAGATTTGATCAATATCAGAAATCCAGTTCGCATCACTATACCCCTCTAGCATAGCTGGGTGCCTAGAATAGTGAATCCCAAAACTCATTGTACCCTTAAGATAACGCAAGACCCTTTTAAGTGTATGCCAATGATCATCAGCCGGGTTGAACATGTATCTACTCAATTTGCACACAGCAAAAGAGATATCTGGTCTGGTTACGCTAACTAAATACATGAGTGAACCAATGATCTAAGAGTATCTCAATTGATCTCTAGCAATCCTTTTGTTCTTTCTAAATGTCACACTAGGATCATAAGGTGTTGGAGAAGGCTTGCTATCCATAAAGCCAAATCGGCTCAAAAGCTTCTCAACATAGTGAGATTGCAACAAAGTAATCCCACTCTCTTCCTTAATTAGCTTGATGTTTAAAATTACATCAGCCTCTCCTAGATCTTTCATGTCAAAACTCTTTGATAGAAAAGACTTGATTTCATTAATCACATCAATGTTTGTTCCAAAAATCAGAATATCATCAACATATAAGCATAATATAACAGATTGGCCCCCACCATGTTGATAATACACACACCTATCAGCCTCATTAACAGCAAAGCCCGCACTAGTTAAAGTGGAGTCGAACTTCTCATGCCATTGTTTAGGTGCTTGTTTCAAGTCATACAAAGATTTCAATAACTTACACACTTTCTGCTCTTCACCTTTTACTACAAACCCATCAGGCTGATCCATGTAAATCTTCTCATCCAACTCTTCGTTAAGAAAAGTTGTCTTCACGTCCATTTGATAAACGAGAAGACCATATGAGGCAGCCAGAGAAAGTAGCACTCGAATAGTGGTTGTTCTAGCAACAAAGAATAAGTATCAAAGAAATTCTTGCCTTCCTTCTGGATATAACCCTTAGCCACAAGCCGAGCCTTGTACTTATCAATAGTACCATCAGGTCTAAGCTTCTTCTTGAACACCCACTTGCAACCAATAGGTTTACACCCAAATGGTAGCTCAGATAACTCCCAAGTTCCATTAGAAAGAATCGAGTCCATCTCACTATGAACAGCTTCTTTCCAATCATTTACATTGGGAGATGCATATGCCATTGTAATAGAGATGGGAGTGTCGTCCATAAGGTACACAATGAAATCATCATCAAAGGATTTTGTAGTCCTTCGTCTCTTGTTCCTCATAGGAACTTCATTGCCATCCTCCTCAAGAACTTCTTTAAGTGGTTGTTTAAATGACTCAATAGGATGCTCGATAGGTATAGTGAAATCAGGAGCTAATTCAGTAGAAAATTTAGCATTGCTACGCATATCTTTCATAGGAAATATGTTCTCAAAGAATGTAGCATCATGAGATTCAAAGATTATATCAACATGCATATCGGGAACTTCGATTTTACTACTAAAAATCTATATGCAATGCTATGATGAGCATATCCTAGAAAGACACAATCCACAGTTTTTGGTCCAAGCTTACGCTTCTTAGAAATTGGAACATTGACTTTCGCCAAACATCCCCACATGCGTAAATAAGAAAGTGATGGCTTCCTTCCAACCCAATGCTCATATGGAGTTATCTCTTTATTTCTGTTTGGAATTCTATTCAGGACATGACTCACAGTCAATAAAGCTTCCCCCCACCATGCCTTAGATAGACCAGCAGTGTCGAACATGGCGTTCACCAAGTCGATCCAATGTGTGGTTTTTCCTCTCGGCAATCCCGTTTTATTCGAGAGAATAAGGAGGTGTCTTCTCATGAATAATACCATGTTCCGCACAAAAATCATCAAATGATGTAGGAAAATATTCACCACCACGATCCGACCTTAAACGTTTAATTTTTCTCTCTAGTTGATTTTCAACTTTAGCCTTATAGATTTTAAAGTAGTCTAACGCTTCATCTTTAGTTTTCAGCAAGTAAACATAGCAAAATCTAGTTGCATCATCAATTAAAGTCATAAAATATCTCTTTCCACCTTTTGTCAACACACCATTCATCTCACAAAGATCAGAATGTATGAGTTCTAGAGGTGCCAAGTTTCTCTCCTCCACTGCCTTATGAGGCCTTCGAGGTTGCTTTGATTGCATACAACTATGGCACTTAGAACCTTTGGCAATAGTGAAATCTAGAATTAAACTCATGCTGGACAATTGTGACATCAAATCAAAGTTCACATGACATAAACGAGAATGCCGTACACTCGAACTATCATTAATTGTGCCACAAATGTGATTCACTGACTTACTACAAAAATCTACCAAAGATAAGCGAAACAAGCCTCCGCAATCATAGGCTTTACCAATAAATTGTCCATGCTTAGATATTACAACTTTATTGGACTCTAACACTATCTTAAACCCATCTCTCAAAAGAAGGGAGGCGCTAACAAGGTTCTTGCGAATAGTAGGAACATGCTGCACGTTCTTTAGCTGTACGATTTTTCCTGAAGTAAATTTCAGATCTACCGTACTAACACCATGAACAGAAGCATGTGACCCATTCCCCATCAAGACAGAGGAACCTTGGAGCTCATGATAAGAAGAAAACATAGATATGTCAGCACACACATGAATATTAGCACCCGTATCAACCCACCAACTTGGGGATTGAAACACTAAAAGTACGGTAGGAACATTACCATACTCCTCATCAGCATTGCTAATAGTCACGAGGTTGACATTCTTCTTTTTTCCATTGGAAAAGTGACCAAGCTCTCCACAAGTGTAGCAAGGCAACTCTGCTTTGTTTTTCTTCTTCTCAGAGGTAGTTACTAACTTGGCATTGGAAGGTTTATTATTTCCTTTGTTCTTGCCGTGTGGGTTTCTCTGCACCAAATTGGTGCTAGAATGGCTCTCGTTCCCCTTTTGAATAGTGTTCTTTGCCCGAATCTTCTCCTCAACATCAAGAGATGCTATCAGATTTTCAACTGATATTTTCTGTCTCTTGTGTTTGAGAGCTATGCCGAAGCCATTCCATGAAGGAGGCAACTTTGCAATAATGCATCCGGCCACAAACTCGTCGGGTATGACACACTTAAGGAGTTCAAGTTCTCTTGCCATGTGCTGAACCTCATGAGCTTGTTTGACTATAGATCGGTTAGCAACCATCTTATAGTCATGAAAGCTCTCCATGATATACAGCTCAGTGTCTAATTCTGATGTACCAGCGGTAACATTCAGTTGATCCCACAATGCCTTCTCATCTTGGAAGTTTGCATCTACCAGATGGCCAGCAAGACTATTTAGGATTGTTCCTCTAAGGATAGTGTTGTCTTCATAGAATCTTTCTCTGATCTTCTCCAGAGATATTTCTCTCAGATGAGCCAACAGTAATCCACAATATTTTAGCCTCTAGCCAGAGCATGACCTTAACCCGCCACCTCTTAAAATGTGCACTAGAACACTTTTCTAGTCTTAGCACGTCAAAAAAAAACACCATAGTTAAATCAAGAAAAAGCCTAAAATAAGGTTTTTGGATTGTTAAATAATTAGGTAATTTTTAGTTTAATTTCCAGATTAAAACCAGAATATAGATCATGACAAATTGATGAATTAGAATTACACCCGCCGATTGTAGACGTACTTGGTGGTGAAGATGCGACGGCGAGCTAGTCGCTAAACGTCCCTTGTTGATGATCTCGCAAGCCCGGCGACGACGAGATGACGTGCTGCCGACGTGGAAGATTTGGGAGCAAGCCGCGCAAAGAGTGCTTCCCAAAAACCTTATTCGCCTTCTCCCGGTGCGGGATCGCAAAGACGAGGGTTCCGGAGACCCGCTCTCCCGATCGCCGGTGCACGCCGACGGTCGGGATGGAGAGACTACGACGGCAGCCTAAAGAGCGGAAGAGGAAAATACTAATTTACTACTTTAGGGATGTTCTAACTGAAACTCCAATTGTAGTTTTTGTGTGTCTATTCCCAGGAGGATCGGTACGTATATATGCAGAGGAAAACCCCCTACCTCTACATCAACTAGCAATATGAAACTAATTGATGTTGTACCTTCCACCTTTACTCATAGACTTAAACATTAAAGCCCATTAGGGAACACATGTATTGTGCCTTTGAGATTTATTAGAATTTCTTCATATGGAATTAGGGGATTATCCATACAAATTCTAACAAAGGGTCAAGCAATAGCCGAAGAAAATAGTGTTACTGGAAACTTATAGTTGCCTTGAGTTTATAAAAGATTAAGGAATATCATCAAGTTTATATTGTATCCTTCAGATTTGCAACGTAAATATATAGCTGGGAAAAATATCAGTATTCATTTGAGTAATTTAATACACATATATCCAAGTTATATAGCAGAAAAAAGATCGAAAGAAAAACACAGCACATGATGAAGTAGTCTATGGGACATTCCTGAGCACTGAGATCTAGCATGCTCATTAAGCTGCAGCAACAAGGGGAATAGCGCCCACCGT
Source organism: Themeda triandra (assembly GCA_018135685.1). Classification (NCBI taxonomy): domain Eukaryota; kingdom Viridiplantae; phylum Streptophyta; class Magnoliopsida; order Poales; family Poaceae; genus Themeda; species Themeda triandra. Next base: position 136,195 of record JAENPR010000707.1, on the reverse strand, counting down.
GGCTAAGCACCAGATCGCAACACACTTTCGGGAGTCATCACCTACTGTCCTAAAGTCCATACAACCTGCAAAACCAACAAAAAGGTAAAGAAGAACCCAAGCATCTATCTGTAGAAGTCTAGTATAGAAGACAATAATTTTCACATGTCCACATGAGTCCTTACAAGTTACGGTTATAGATATTCAATTGGTACAAAGAAATTTCTTCAGCTCTATGCAAACTATCAAGTTTAAGGCGAGAACATAGCAAAAGAAGCAGATATCGCAGCATTCATAATTATTTATGTGTACAACACTAATTGTCAAAACAATAGTAAACCAATGTGATCCTACATTGGAATAACATATTTTAGATGGTGCATGCAAAAGAAATATTGCAGACATGGTGTTGCTAGTAATATATAGTTTTCCTCTTTCATTATGCACAATCAAGTAGCTTGTTTGATACTGATATCACCCTGGGAGAAATCTAGGAGCTTGATTTCTATCGAGTGTTGCCCTGCACTTTCCAAAAAACCTGCAAGTCTAATATGTTAACTATTTCTGCACTTTCCAAAACCTGTTGATCGAGTTGACTATTTCATCAACATACAAGCATTATCCAAGAACTGAAACTGATAGAGCAGTTGAAATGTACGGCTTCATTGTCTTGTTCCTATATGAAAAGTGGTCTACAGATTACCAATTTGTCATTGAAAGATTTATGGAGAAGTGGTAAGCACACTACTTTGAATATGTTATGAAAAATAAATTTCACGTGAAACCTATCTCACAGGATCTTCTACTGTCACCATGTGAAACAATATATTCAGACGAAGATTACTTGTCTAAAAGCTCAACTTCACGGCCTGCAGCGTGGTTGCGGTCGACAAGTGTAGGATTTTGGCGTTTGCTGGGTCTACAGGATAGACCTGGCAACTGGCGTTGCACGCGTTGCCTGACCAACCTCCAAATGGAGTCGTCTCGTCTCGTGCACCGCCATGAAAAGGGTAGAAGAGGTCAGAGAGCTCGGGCTGTTTCTGTTGATGACCCATTCACGCACCATTGGTTGGTTTCTTGTGGGTTTGGTGGTACCTGTAAACGAGCTATTCGTCAGGGCTCTGTTAGCTAGCGTATGACCTGCTCCAATGTGTAACTGATAGTCCCTAGTCTTCAGCTAAGTACATGCAGGTTAGTTAGAGCTGATACCATGTAAGAAACTGAACGCTCGAGTTCATTCAATGTTCAGAGTTACAGTACATATACAGATTGCCGATCACTACTAGCCCAGACACCCGGCGTTCGACGTCCGGCTACTGCGTCTTTCTTGGAGATTCGCTCGTATCGTGGTCGTCCAAGCGACAGACCACAGTTTCCCGATCGAATACACAAACTATCTCTGAACTCGTTGAACAATGGCGTTGGCAGGCCTTTGGTCATTATATCAGCAAACTGATAACGTGTAGGTATATGCAGCACCTTGAATTGACCGAGGGCCACCTTCTCGCGGACGAAATGAATGTCCAGTTCGACATGTTTTGTCCTGCGATGAGGTGGCCCTCGGTCAATTCAAGGTGCTGCATATACCTACACGTTATCAGTTTGCTGATATAATGACCAAAGGCCTGCCAACGCCATTGTTCAACGAGTTCAGAGATAGTTTGTGTATTCGATCGGGAAACTGTGGTCTGTCGCTTGGACGACCACGATACGAGCGAATCTCCAAGAAAGACGCAGTAGCCGGACGTCGAACGCCGGGTGTCTGGGCTAGTAGTGATCGGCAATCTGTATATGTACTGTAACTCTGAACATTGAAATGAACTGGAGCGTTCAGTTTCTTACAGTACCGAGCCATGGAGGTTTCGATGGCGATCTGCGCCTATCATTTGTTATGCCTGCTTTGATGTTGCCATCCACAACAGCGACTGCTTTCTTGACGCGTATGCGTAGCAGGTAGACGCAACTTGCTAATTTTCAAGACCATTGTGGTCAGCATTTTTTTTGGTGTATTTTTATTACATTTTCTTTTAGAGAGGAACGCATTAATTCGGCCCATTCATAGTGGAATGTATTATTATAATATACTAGGCTATTCAGCCCATTTATAGTATCTCGCGAACCCAGCTCCTTTATCCTATTGTTCCTTTACCTCCAAAGTTTTTCTGTATGCTTTGTGTTTTGTTTTTATTTTGTTTTAGTCCCGTACGGCCTCTGAAAGGTGCTGATCCTGGCCTCAAAATGTGTAACCTGGACAGTTGTCACCGTGAGGCAATCATGGTAAGCCATTATCAAACTATGATATAATATTGCAACTGGTTTCGGTGTTACTGTCTAGGATGTTGTTTAGGACTCCTTGATCGAAATACCTGCAATGAGAGCACACTACATGATGTGGTCTAAGCTTTTTGTGGTTCCTTTTTTTTTACATTTATTCATTTTCATTGGAAACTGGAGCTTTTTGTAATTATTACCTTTTTATATTCATTTTTATTGGAAAATGGAGCCCTTGAGCACGTTAGAGCAACTCTAATTAGGATCATGTCTATGCGTTGTAACAGGAAAAAATAATAGTATTATAATAGTTTAGTTTTGAACATGTGCATAATCCCATTACTGAAAACTATATTTCGAGCGTGATGAATTATAGAAAATAATTATAGTTTTTAATGTATAATCGAAGTGACCTACTCCCTTCATCCATAAATATCTGTCGTTTGCGGTTCCCAAGAAATGACTTTCACCAAATATATATTAAAAACATTAATATTTACGGTACATACTTAGTATCATTAAAAAGATCTTTGAATATAGTTTTTTAATAAATTTATTTAGAAGCACAAATATTGCACGTGTTTTTCTCTAAATCGAGTCAAACTTGTGTCACGCATACCAATGTCAACGATATTTAGATGCGGAGGGAGTAGTTCATACCATTATGAAACCATCTAATCCTTTTTTTAAGGTTGCAGAGATATTTATTTAGTTTTCATAAATATTGGTATTTTTTAAGAGAATGGATATATATCAAGCTTCATTCTTCTTTAGAGGAAAATATTTTTCTGTAAACTTAGTGTACTTTTAAATATTTTGGCTAGGTATAGAAGTATAGAATTAAAATTCACTAGGCCATTCAGCCCATTTGATAGTTTTTTTATTGAAATGCACTAAACATTTGATAGTTTTTTTTTATTGACACATTCAGACATTTTTGCTACTAATTATAATTCACTAGGCCATTTAGCCCATTTGTTGAGCTCAAATCATTTTTTTTTACAACAGAGCCCAGAGCCTTTGATCCTATTGTTCTTTTAGCCTCCAAAGTATTCTGTATGCTTTGTCTTTTGTTTTGTTTTGTTTTGTTTTAGTCCCATATGACCTCTAAAAAGTGTTGATCGCGGTCTCAAAATGTCAAGCCGCAACGGTTTCGGTGTTCCTTTCTTGGATGTTGTCTAGGACTCCTTACCTGCAATGAAAGCACACTACATGATGTGCTCTAAGCTTTTTGTACATTCATTCATTTTCATTTCACTGGGAATTGAAAGCTTTTGTAATCCTATTTTTACATTCATTTTCATTGGAAATTGGAGTCTTGAACAACTCTAGGTGTTTTCTATAATACGGATCATGCCTATGCGTTGCAACGAAAAAGAAATAATACAATAATAATTTCGAGCATGATGTTTACAATATTCTAGCATATAATTTTTTAATGTATAATCGAACCATTATGAAACCCTCTAAGCCTTTTTAAGTGTAGAGATATCTATTTAGTTGTCATAAATATTGGTATTTTTTAAGATAATAGAAAGATATCGGGCTTCATCCTTCTTTAGAGGAAAAGTATTAATAAAATATTTTGTCTAGATATAGAAATATAGAATTAAAATTGTGTTCTTTTTTAAGGAAGTCGTATGTACTAGGTGAATGACGAGCTTACAATTAATTAAAAGGATGATGAGTCCATATATCTCCTCAACTATCACAAAAGTTAGGCCTACGACGACTATAAAAAACCTTCCATATCTTCTATTGTGGACCTCTTTTGTTCTAGCAACTTGGTTTTGACTGCAGTTTGTGCCACGCTAGCGCTACTTCTGATCCGACTTAGCAGTGATGATATAGCTGGTTTATATCTTGATTGACACCACCCTATACGGACTTGGCAAGAATCATCGTTTAGAACTTCACAAGGCCAAAAAAATCCAATCCAACCATCCATACTTTTTTTTTTTTCAAACATCCATCGAAACTATGGGTCCCAGGCGCCAGTTCTTGTCAGCGTCTCCCTCTTTTTTTTTTTTTTTTTTTGCGACAAAGCGTCTCCCTCTTGTAGAGACGCGGACTGCCAAACCCACCCATTCTTAGTTGTCAAAAAAAAAAAAAAACCCACCCATTCTTTAGTCACTGACAATCTGGCCTAAACAAATCAGTGGGTCCTACCGCCAGTGAGACGAAGGCCTCACCCTTCTCCTCCTCCCGTCGTCTCCTCTTCCATCCATCTCATCCGTTCACTCGGTGGAGGCCGTGGCGGCGCAGGAGCAGGACTATGCTCCAGCCCCGCCTCCACCGCTGCCCCCACCTCCTGCTCCTGCTCTCGCCACCGCCGCGGCCCGCCACCGCCGCGTGCCGCCGGTCGTCCACCGCCTCGTCCCGGGGCCTCAGGAGCGCCCTCGCCGTCTCCTCCGTCCCCGGGGCCCGCGCTCCTCGGTTAGCGGCGGCGGCGCGCGAGGAGCAGTGGGGGCTCGAGGCGGGTGATGACGACGGTGGCGAGGCGGACCTCGGGGAGGCGCTCACCAGGACGCGGGAGCTCGTGGAGTGCGCCATGTTCGCGGCCGTCGCGGGGCTGGCTTACTTCCTCAGCAATTCCCTCGCCATTGAGGTTGCTCTGCTCTTCTCCCCTTCCTTTCCTCCCTTCTGCTCTGCATTCGTCAGTCAGTCAGTCTGTCTGTCTTCCTAGTTTGCGTTGTTGCCATCGAACTGAATTGACAGTCAGAAACATTGAACGAAAATTGGGGTGGGGAGGGGCTTGCTTGTTCTGTGGCTAGAATGTTTCCATGCTTAGCCTTTTCTATAAGAACCTTTCATGATTCATCCAGCCAATGCTGCTGTGCTGGTACACTGTTGGTAGCACATGGAGCAGCAGCATCAGAAGGTGATGGACGGCATCAGAGTTTCTGCCATTTTTTTATGGACTTTGCAATCGATGGGTCTTTATGACGTGTTTAACACTGCAGAGGTTGATTGCCACCATATGCCTATGACACAAATTTATTCTTTTGTTTTATGCTGATGCAGAATTATTTCAGTTGCTTTTTCCCATTGCCGATAGTCATTTCCTCACTAAGATGGGGACTAAAAGCTGGCAGGAAAACTGTGGTAAGTTGAATTAAATTGTTCACTTAGTTTTTGTTTATTTTGTCAAATTTATATAGCTGTTTCTTGAAATGCCTCACCAGGTGGCTACTGTCTTGCTGCTATTCACATTATCTGGCCCTGTAAAAGCGTCAACTTATCTGGTAACTAAAGTTCTGCCTTATGAGTTTGTTTGGCAACTGTGTGGTTAAAACATCTAAACTAACTATTATCATACTTCATTAAAATTTAACCATCAGTGCTGCTGTTGACCCTGGGTGCTTCATTGGCTAAGCCAACAATGAAATGAATAATAGCATTCTATTATAGGAAACAATTAGACAACGTTTGATTACAAAAATAAAACATCATTTGCTGTAAAAGATCCTCCTAGATTACATGTTTCAAGCAGTAACAGTTGGGTTTATCTATCACTTAGCGGCAGCATCTCTTATACTATTCCAGTTATGATTTGTGTACTCAATTTCTCCTTAACATATGTTACATTAACTACTTACATGTGAGATTTAAAGAATATATTTGATTCTGCACTCAGGCTGAATTACACTCCTTTTGCAGCTTATGCATGGAGTAGTTGGTCTCATCATGGGTGCTGTTTGGAGGTGAGAAGTACAGAGGTTAAATATTGAAGCTTCTGCTTTCACCATTGGCTTCTTTCACCAGCAAGTGATGACATTCTTTCCTCTATCATCAGATTGGAGACTAATTGGATTGTTTCCATCCTCCTCTGCTCCATTGTAAATTCTCTGCCTTTGTTTTAAGTATCTTGCTGACCCATATAGATTATTCATGTCATTTTAAACATTATGATCTCTGGGTACAATCCTGTAAATTCACTACCAAGTTTTCCAATAGAGTTATTCATGTCATTTTAAACATTATGATCTCTGGGTACAAACCTGTAATTTCACTACCAAGTTTTCCAATAGAGTTATTCAGGCATGCAGGCAAAAATTTACAGTTATACATATAACCTGTAAACTCACTGCCAAGTATGCATTATAAGATTTAGGGTTTTGAATGATACTTTGGGACAAGTTTAAGGACCACGTGGAATTTACTCTTCATAACAGAACCAACCTTCATTTCTCATTTGAGAATATGAATAGTGAAACTTCAAAATTGTATAAGGGGCGTGGTGTGGCCAGGGCCTATATGTGCCCAGCTTTCTTTGTTCTTAACTTCATTTCTCTTGAGAATCTCATATGAACAGTGAAACTTCAAAAATTGTGTAAGGGGCATGGTGTCCTGGTGGGAACTGATAATAGATACTGGTACAAAAGTTCATGAGTCACTAAAGAAGAGTCAACATTATATCAAAACTGCTTAGTACTGAGTGCAAATAAACTGATACTACCAGTCTTTACCTTACTAGTTTCATAAAAGTCTGAATTTCTTAGGAAATTTAGTCAAGTGATCTCTGAAGTAGCATCAATCTATGTTGTTGTTGACAGCATGGAACAAACTGAGTCTTAACACTACAATCTGTCTTGTAGGTCCGTGCCCTGGGAGCTTGTGGTTATGTGCTAGTGTCATCTTTTCTGATAAGAGAAAACATTCTTGCATTGGTAACTCCCTTACTCAACATTAAGAGTAGACAGAGAGAAAATGAATTGGCTTGTTCAGTAACTTTGTTTTCATTTTCAGATAACGGTTAACATTCATGCGTCGTTGACATATATCCTGACGGCAGCTGGTGTGAACACAATTCCTTCCATGGATCAAATATATGTACTCTTTGGGACACTGGTAATTCCTGACCTGATAAGCAGGGCTTGTTGAACATGCTGTTTCGAGCTTTTAACTCTCTTTTTTTTTTTTCTATTCTATTGCAGCTTCTACTTAATTGTGCGTTCTTCGTCTTCCTCCTGCATATAATGTACACGGTATTCCTTATGAAGCTTGGGATAAAGTCGTCACTGAGACCACCGAGATGGCTGGACAAAGTGATATGAATTTAGGAGTAGGGCACCGTAGTGACTGTCTTTACTAATTTGTGGATGGAAGCTTGCATTCCCACTGAACCGAGTGACAGGAGACAACCTGGAAAATGAGCTCTTTTGTGTAACCTTTCTGGGTACATGATTGTCTGATTGAGTGACTTTGCAGCTCGTGAGAATGTATGACGTGATTCTGGAAGGGAATAAATGAGGAGATTTTCTTTTAAGCTTACAACTCGTAGTGTAAATAGATAAGCGATTTTTGTCTGATCTCTGTCGGAATGTAGTGCGGTTTTTTAGTTTACAAAACTCGCAGAGAGAAATGTTTTTTTTTTTGGTCAAACCGTTTAGCGGATTCATTCTCACATTCTCACAGAGAACCTGAAGCCGATAGCGCTCTCAAACCTACATACAACCCAAATGGTGTTGAACAAATTCTTTTTGTCAACCTAAATAAATCAACATCATGAATCACTAATATTGACAAAAATAAACGGATTCAAAATCAGGAAGAAATAACCAAACACCATATAAATCTCTAATATCGGCAGCGTACCATGAGAATATAATCATAATAATAATGACAAAATATATGAAATCAGCAAGAATAAAAAACAATATAGCAAATACAGAATCAGGAAGAATAAAAAGAGAGTGAAATTTCGCTCAAAAAAAAAAAAAGAGTGAAATAAGATGCGAGAAAAAAATGAAAAAAATACGTGCAGAAAGGACCGACGACGGCCCAGCCCAGGAAACACGATACTGTCCACAGACTCGACTCGAGAGGAGAAAAACCCCGTCCCCGTCCCCCTCGGCCGAACACAGCCGAGACCGCCGCCCGAGGAGCCCGACGCAGCTGCCCAGGTCTTCGCCGGCGACGAGCACCCACCCGTCACGCACTCCACCAGGTATGCCCACCCCTTCCCCTTTCCCTTCGTCCTTCCTGCTCTGCGAAACCATCCACCCCCAAACCCTCGCTCGAGCTACTCGCCTGTTCCTCTGTATTCGGGATCTGATCTGATTGCAAGAGTATCCATGTCAAATTATGCCTAACAACTCCGATTTGCTTGCAAAAGTTGTCGATCCAAGCGATCTGAACTGATTATGGTCTTTTTCCTTTGTGGCTATATCCTCACCTGAAGAGGAGAAGACGAGGGGATTCCAAGATGCCGAGGGCCACCAGCGATGCCAAGCTCCTGATCCAGTCCCTTGGCAAGGCGTATGCTGCCACACCAACAAATCTCAAGGTAGCATCACTCGATTCGATCTCCCCTTCTCCCATTTCCCCTGCTTTCGTCCACAGTTCCCTCTGACTCGGTGTGGTGATATGTCTGCAGATTATTGACCTCTATGTGGTTTTTGCGGTTGCCACTGCCCTTATCCAGGTATAAGTTTTTTAACAATTTCTTCTTATAGGTAAACATCTTTTTCAGATATAGGTTTGAAAGCCTCAAAATATGGTTAGGAAGTTTATCTGAATAGCCTGGAGTGTAAGCCGATGTGCCTTCCTCTGTGGATTTTGATTTTCAGTAAACCTGATGTGGAAGACACTAAAACACATGTCCTGGTCATTTGGTTGTGATATAATATAACAGTGGGTAGGTAGGTACGAATCAGTTACATGCACAAGTAATCTTATGAAAAGGTTGCTATGCTAAAGCTGTCAACTGCTATACTGTGTATGACATGTATGTAATTCTCAGTTATTAGCTACAAGCTATCAAACTTGCAAATTTCCGCTGTACCTAGCTATTGGCAACCTGATTGCGTGGGTGGCGTAGCACTGTGCCTTTGAACTTTTGCAAAGTGCAAACTCTATGCTCTTCAGTGTTTGATTGGATTGATGAAATTTTGAACTTTTGCAAACTCTGTATGCTCTTCAGTGTTTGATTGGATAGATGAAACTTATTAGATTGTCATTTTTTTTAAAAATTGTGCAACTTATTCCCCTCAAGCATGATTTATAGGTATTAGCACAATTTATCTTATGCTCTTGCTTTGTCAACTGTACATTCTTATTCAGTTTGCAACTCTTATCAGTTACTGGTTACAACAAAGCAGTTAACTTCAAATCTCAGCTCTACCTAGCTGTTAGCAACCTGATTGCGTGGATACTGTATGTTCTTCAGTGGTTGATTGGATACATCAACTTGTTACCTGTCATTTTGTGGAAACCATGGAATTTGTTGTCCTAAAGCATGATTCTTAGGTTTAAGGGCAGAATATCTTTGTGCACTTGCATTGTAACTGAGCATTGTTATTCGGTTGGTAATTCCTCTCTTGAGTTGTTTTTGCAACGTAGTTGGTAATTGCCCTTGGCATGCTAATACAAGTGAAACGCTATCAGAGACTTATTACTGGTTTGCTATTTAATGCCGATAAAACAGGTCGCTTACATGGGATTGGTCGGGTCGTTTCCCTTCAACTCCTTCCTCTCAGGAGTCCTTTCATGCATAGGAACTGCAGTTCTCGCTGGTAGGAGCTTCTTACCCTAGGGTTGCCCTTTTACCTTGGTTGCATGATACGAGCTAACTGTCACATTCTCTTACATTTTTCATTCAGTTTGCCTCCGCATTCAAGTGAACAAAGACAACAAAGAATTTAAGGTATCACTTTGTTTCATCTTCATATGCTAGGATCCTTTCGACTTTGGAAAATCTGTCATGATGTCATGTGTCAAACCATTTGCTGCAGGATCTTCCCCCAGAAAGGGCCTTTGCTGACTTCGTCCTGTGCAACCTGGTGCTCCACCTGGTGATCATGAACTTCCTCGGATAAGCAACTGCCACACCATGTGTGGTTAGGATTTTGTAGCCCCAGATTGTGGTCGCTAATTGTCGTGCTCAAATGTTTGGAACTGTCACAATGTCGAATATCCATATGATATGTTGAAGGATTACATATGTAAGCTGAGTACTCCTGGAGGAACTATTAGCCAAATGGACAGTTTGTTCTGCTTTTGTTGGTCCAGCGCTGAGAATGTGATTTACCACAGGAATTTTCTTAATTTTAAGATACATTTCGTTTTCTGAGGTATATATATATTCTACAAATATCCAATTGTTTGAAATTGGTGAGATCCGCATGTTAAGTAGACACACACTTTTCGTTTCTAAGGCCTGAGTTTGACTCAGAGATCTTCCCTTTTATTCTACAGAAAAGTGTAATTTAGAAAAAAAAAAAAAAAAAAAAGATGTATCTCAGACAATCAGGTAGGTGAAAGCTGTTGCTCCAAAGAGCATTAGAATGGTGAACTTTGCAGCGGAAGGAACAGAGGTGCAGCATGAGATAGACTCTGAATTTCTTTTCAGGTAACAGTTGAAGAGACGAAGAAAATCACACAAAGTTGTCTGGACATGAACTAATGAGTAACACTCTGAATTTCTTGTCTGATACTCTGAATCAATGCAGCTGCTGCTAGAAGTAACCTTCATGTGCCAAATTTTATTCGTCGGTGCTGTCATACTGTTATCCTTTGCAGTATATCAATTCATCTGTCACGATTCTTTGTTTATATGGAACTAACTAGGAGCATTGTTCTGAAAGTACATATGCTTATTGTACCTGCGCGCAGCTGTAGGCCCACAAACAAGATTGAGAGTATTTGTGATGCGATTGACAATCAAGATAAAATCAAGATCCAGCAATTCCGATGCACAGACACATACACCAGAAAAAGTTGGGGCAAAAGAATTTGAATTGACTCATCAGATCCAGATCATATCATAAAACAGAGGGAACAAACAAAACTTGGCATAAATTGGAAAGGAAATATGTAAAGAATGCGAGAACATTCAGATTCTCTCTTTCACCATCTACACGGGATACTAGACCGACCGCTTGTGGCCTTGACCAACCGTCCAACCGGGAAGGAAGTTGAGATTCTTCCCCCAGTTGATCAACAATTTCCAGAGCTGAACTGTCTCTTGTTCCATTCCATCAGGAAATTTCTGACTGTCTCTTGTTCCATTCCATCTGTACAACACGGGCGAGACCGGGGCGCACCATGTGTTCAGTTCTCACCAGAGCTGCTGTGTCTTCTCCTTGATCATGTTCGAGATGGGTTGCCAGCCCACCATCCACGGCTTCCTGCTCGTGGGGACTGCAAAGTTGAGCTCGAACATCTCCTTGCTGATGTTGCCGCCCTCGCAGAAGCCCACCAGCCGGGCCACCAGGTCCGCGCTCTCCTTGATGTGCGCCGGGTCGTTGGGGTCCGTCCAGAGCTTGTTCACCAGCTGCAGCTTCCGCTGCTTCGCATCCAGGGGGACCTGCCACTTGATGAAGAGGCGCTCCCGCTCTTCGTCTGTCAGCTTTGATCCCATCCTTCTCGCGAGAAATTCTCGTTCGTTCCTCAACACCTTCATACTGCAACATACAAAATATACTCTGTTATGGCTAATGAACACAGCAATGCTTCACTATGGATGGCTAAAAGGTATGTAGACACACTATTTTCCTTTCTTTTGTTTATTACTCTTCAACAGCTTAATGCTGGAACTACAATCGGTGAAACTCAGCGAAAACAAGCAGCATGTTAGATGCTATTGTACTAGTTATTCGGTACCTGGAGATAAGTGAAACTGCAGGGTCGTCAACAGCGCCAGGGCTTGCTTCGCCAACCTCAGCAAAGTGTTGTTTTAACCATAACAGTCTTCTTTCTTCGACTTCAATGTATATCTGATCAGCCTCGTCACCCCTGAATAACAGGTAGAACTGGGTCCTGTGTATGATCGACACATGACACTGATCCCACAGATGAATAATCAACTGCATCTGTTCCTTGAATGATCTGTCCCTTGAATCAGGACCATCCTGTAGAGGCCCAGAATTGTCCTCTCCATTCGACTTTCCTTCATTAGATTCCAACTCGATGACCTGTAAAATAAAGCAATGCAACATATTTTAGTAACAGGAAAGCAGACAATTTTTCTTGAAGGATAATAAAGATTGTATATGCGTTCAGGATCAAGTGAGTTCAGAACCTGGCAGACTAGCAGCTGCTTTTGGTACTGAAGTTTTGCAACTCGCTCCTTCAGTTCAGTCACGTAAGCCCTGATGCTCCTCACGTTTTCCTCTGCAGCATTTTGGAACATCCTCTGCATCTTTTTCATATTGACTGAACTGGAGCGTCTGTAGCGTGGTGTCTCATCACGAGATGATATATCTCCATCTTCACTCTTGGTGGGAGTAGCCTTTTCTGAACCCTCAACAGACATAGTGTCACCCTCTGGGGCCCTGTTCTCAACTTCTGATTCTGAAGGCCTACTAGAAGAATGGGGAGAGCAAGGTGCCCTGAGAAGATTTGCTCTGTTGATGTTGTTGCTCACACCCAGAGGAAGAAGCCTCTTCTTCTTCTTTGATCTATTTGACTTTGGGGTAGTCTCATTACATGGCATGGCAACATTTGGAAGTGACATCACCAATCTGTCAATAGACCGTTGCACATTTTCCAACTTCGCCTCAAGTTTGGCAATATCATTGTCCTGCATATGAAGTCTAGAAATCTCATCTTTCAAATCAGATCCATTTCCTTCATCTGTAATCATCTCCACGTCTCTGTTCTCAGACCTAACAGATTGCATCTCCCTGATTTCTGCTTGAAGTTTAGCGATGGTTTCTGCAGCATCCTGGTTGCCATGCTTGTGGCATTCAACTTCTTTGTGAAGTACTTCAATGGCGCGGTTTGCTTCAACCTCAAGCTGTTGTTGTAGCTGCTCCAGCTTGCGGATTTCATGCTTCAACATAAATGGAGCAGTAGATGATTGCCTAATAGAGCTCCTCATCATCTTAATTTTGTTACTTGGCTCTAGTGATCCTGAAAATGTAAGGCACTTCCGTGCCTTTTGTGGCGAGTCAAAGGGATTCCACCCCTGCAAGAGTTGAGTACGATCCAAAGGGTTAAGTTAGCGTTAATAAAGAATAGTTCGGGACAAACAAAGGCAGATTCTTACTGGCTGGTGATCACTCTTCTTCTTCCGCAGTTCTTCAAGCTCTGACTGTGCATTATCTCGCTGTTTCCTGAGTTCCTCTATTTCAATTTCCATCTACACAAATTCATTGATTAGATCATGTAAAACATGGCAATGATTTCAAGCATTTGGTGAACTCTTGAAAGTTCAAAGTGAACATGAAGCCTTGGTCAGAGACAAACCTCTCTAATCTTCCTGTCCTTTTCCATTATGAGGATATCAGAAGAGTTGGCACGGTCAGGGGTCCTCAGCTCTGATTCTAGCCTAGCAAGTTCTGTCTGAAGGTGCTTCACCAATTGCTTATCTGATATAACCTGCAAGGAACATGTATTGTTGAGTTCTATGTTGATGTATTTCAACAATTATTGAGACACAAAGAAATGTTGTCTCAGTCATGACTCACACCCTTACCATATTAACTTTTGCAGTATTTGTGACCTCCTTTGCACAGGTTGCAAAAAATAGAGTGTTTCTAGATTGTTCTACATGTGTCAGAGCTGGGCTCATGGTACAGATGATTGCTGTTCTTGCATTTCCACCCAGAGAAAGCTGTAAAATGCGTGTCAGCTTTGAGTCCCGGTAGGGTATGTGTCCACTTCTTTTCCCCGAACTGCAATTGAAGTTTACAGTTAAGTTTCAGTTACAAATAATGATGGATATTTGTCGCTTAAATTTTCTATAAAAACCTAGAAAAATGCATGTCTCTCTAGCTCATACAATGCTTACAGCTTGTATACCCACATTTCATCAAGTGTATGCATTGCAAAATAAGACTCGGGCAATTTTTGAGCAAGTGGGAATTTTGATATACAAGTTTGCAATGCAGAATCACAAAACACTCCAGAACACAGAGTCCTTTAAACCACACAGTACCTCACTACTATCTATTTTTCTACATGAGAAATTCATTAAGGACTGGAAAGTCACTCCCAATCACTTGCACTGATGCCAAATACATGTCATCTAGCTTTGAGGGGACCATACAAGCACTACAATTTCATTTATTAACTGGAATTTATTTTTAAATCATTGACAATCCACTGATACAAAATAAGCTAATGAAACAACATATTTATAGAACAGATATTTTAACATGACAAATGCTTTAATGTGAGAGATATCCTATTTTGAAAACTGAATATAGCAACCATCTTTAATTGCCATTATCTAACACCAAACCTAAAGTTATCGACTGTTGAAGCTCAAACTAGAACAAAATTGAATAAAGCAGCAAAACAGCCAATTGAGAGAAGTCGTCTTAGAAGCTTTTGTTTAGCAAGATGAATTCATGGACCAGAAATATGCAAGTACTTGTTAGTCTTGGAATAAATTTTTAATGTGTCCGCTACACATTTTAAAAGCATCAATCCTTCAGTTTTGACTTATATTGACTTATGCCAAACGATTAAGGTAGACATTCATAAAAAATGGAAAAGAATGCACTAAATGGAAAATGGCCAATGAGATCAGCAGAATGCATTTTATATGATTCATTTTCTATAGCACATCATCTATGAGTTTACTATGAGCTCAGTTACCACAATTACCTTCTACAAATCAAACAGGAAATAGCTAGAACTAAAGCTAATGTAACAGTAAATCAATACAGTTAACATCTGATGCATTTCATTAGCAGAAATCTCAATGTTACAATTTCTAGATGGATGCAGAGAACAGGTACTAAATAAATCTGACTGAGGATTCTTACGCATGAGTAGAACTTGAGTTTTCAATTATACCTTAGCTTTCTGATGACTGTAGTCAAAGTCAGCAAGCTGCGATTTATATGACAACCCTCTTTCAACCTTGCACCTATGGCATGTGTTTGTGCAGCTCGTTCACTTCCAGCAAGGTCAACAAAGTTCTGCCAGCAAAGGAGGCAATTATTGAAATTATGAATATCAGCATCACCAATATACAAGACCTTTGAGGATATCATGCTTACCAGGTTAGCAACGAAGATTTAACACATCCTGAAACTTCACGGAGCCTGCTCTCAAGAGTCTGCATAAGATATACACCACAAAAGATTAATACTTTCCTCACCATGTTTTTCCTGTAATGACTTAATGCAAACAGGACACGTACCAGTCTAATGATTTGGTGGGAACGTGAACTGGTGTCATTTAGTGCAGTCTCCCCAACCTGTCTTTGTTCTGCAATCATTCGAAAGGTTGTTAAAGTGATTAGCACTATTCATTTCTTCTTATTTTAGAGCACTTTGTATTTACCTTCACAAATGCTGATTAGATGCCTCAGATGTTGGCTGTCCTTCGCAATTTCTTCTTGCAACTTCTCCACAATGGTTCCTTTCTGTCAAACAAAAAATATTTTCATTTAGTTCACTATAAGAAAGTTTTCTTGGGCCATTATAATAACTGATAAAGTTGTAAACAAACCTCAGGATCATCTAACAACCGAAGGGGAGCAGAGTCAGGTCGTAGAAGATCCTTCACAATCTCATTGTAAATTTCCATAGCAGATATTTTGATCACAAATTCCCTCTCAGGAGTCTAAACAAGAACAATTATGAGTTATAGCACTTAACATGCATGCGTCTTAGAAAGCAATATACCATAACAGCAAAAAGCAATGACTTCCTCAGATTTATGAAACTCACATTATCTATGTGTCTATAAATATCACTAACAGCACTCTCTGTAACGCCTCTCATCGTGAATGTTTTACCACTGCTGGTTTGCCCATATGCAAAAATGGTGGCTGCAAAACAAACACAAGGTAAGGGATCAACGGCAGATGATCACTCCACTACCACAAATACACAAACTGAGCATAAACCTACCATTGATGCCTGTCAATGCAGACATTGCAACATCCTTAGCTCCGTCTTCATAGACCACGTCTGTTTGGCAAGCTGGCCCAAACACTTTATCTGGAAGGAAAGGAATTCAAGGACATCGATCAGTTGCAAAGAGATTTTCTTCAGTTGCATTGCTCATGAATTGATCATGTCACGCTACCAAAAGTGTAAGACGTCGGTGCAGCTCGGTCCTGCGTGGGGCCCTTGTACAAGATTGTCTGGCTATCAGCACATTCCCACGCCACGTCATCCTTCACAGCCAGCTCCTTCTTGCTTAGTGGCCTCACCCTCACTGTAACAAAAATCTTCTCTTCCTTGGCCCTTGAGCTGCCACCAGGAGTCGACATGGGTGTGTGCTCACCCTTTGATGCAGGGGTGGTTGGTGGTTTTGACGCGCCCATTTCTTTTTATTCCTCGCTTTATAATCTGTATAAAACAAAGATTTCAGGAACTGAATAAGGATCTGGAAACAACGGTCACATGAATATAAAACAAATTGGGGATTCATCTACAATATTCTAACTTCCAGTCCAAATAAACAATGCCTATTTTCTAGCAGCAGAAATAAACTACAGACGTTAGTAGTGTTTTACAGGGATCTAGGCACCAACATTCGAAATTTGAAATTCTGCAAAAATTGACACTCAGCATATATTATTATAGGGACGAAAAGAATACAGCTCTGATTTCTGCTGATTCACACAAGAACAAACAAATCAATTTCTATGTAAGCAAAAAATCTGTACTAAATTGAATGCTCATGTCACGTCACGAGCAGCATTCGTTCTAGTCGACTCCGCGGGGCTTGGACGAGGAACTGCTGATTCCAGGATCTCGCAAAATCCCCATATCCCCACGAATGCATCTCGAATTCGAGATGATTTCCGATCCGAACCCTTGTCAAAAGGGGGTCCGCAAACAGAACTAGTCGGCACTGAGACACCACCAGTGGACGCGTGGATGCCAGTAGCGAGTGGATCCGATTTATACACCAGCATAATATGGAAACCCGATCCGAAGAACTCGAGCAACCAAAAATACGAAATCCCGGAAACGAGTAGCCGCGGATAAGCAAACCACCTTCCTTTCTAGAACGAATCCACCGAGAGCGGAGCCAACCGATTTCCTAATCTACCGCGCACAAATCCACCCGGAACGGAACCAACCGGTTTCCTAATCTACCGCCGCGCCACTGGATGGACAAACCGGGGACGCACCTCGCCGGTCCGCCGCCCGTGCCGTTCCCGGAGGTCCGCGCCCCCGCGCCGCAGCACAGGAGCAAATCGGGCGGCGGCGGATGACGCTGGCGAGGACCCACCCGCCCAGACCCAGCCGGACGCGACACGCCGTCAACCCGACCACGCCGGGCGGGGAGTAGGAGTGGGGAGGCGGCGAGCGCAGAGCAGCAACCGCCGCGCGCCGCGCAAGGAAACGAGGAGATGGAAGAGGGAGGATGTACAGTACCGCGGAGAAGGCAGCCAGTCACCAGCGCGGAGGCCGGGGACGAGGAGGAGCGCGATCCGGCGGCGCCGAGCAGGAGCAGACGTCGTCCCCGGGAGCGCGGCGCAGCCGAGGCGGAGCAGGGAGCCTCTAAGAGGAGGCAGGCGGTCGGGGAGCCCGGCCCAAGCGCCGCCGCCGCGGGCGCCGCCCTCGCCGGTGCGCGTGCGATTGGGGAGGAATCGGCCGCTCAGTAGCAGGATGGTTTTTGAATTTCTCCGGCGGAGGAGAGCGGAGACCGGTAGCGTGAGAAGAGGAGAGGGGAGTGAAAATGATAAATGAAGAGATTCCAGGGAGGGAGCGGGTGTGGTGTGAGTGTTGGCGTGGAGCGAGCAACGGCTAGTTTTGGAAGGCGTTAACCAAAGCCCCCACTAGCAGTAGCTACGCCCACTAGGCCATTTCTTTTTTTTCTTTTTTTCTCCCACTGCCAAGTGCCAACCCAGTACAGCTGGAAGAATGCTCCATCTTTGACTGTGTGGCTGCCAGGTGGGGCCATCAAGCAGCTGAGCTTGACTAGTGAGTGGAGGTAGGGGTGTGTGGCTGCAGGTGGTGGTAGTAGTCATTAAATGCAAATTTCCACCATAAATGGAGGATATAAATATGATTTTAGCTACTTAAGCTAATATATTTTTTCACTAGTTATTGTGGTTCTAAAGTATTTTGCAGGCTAAACTTGAGATATATGCACAAATATATATGTTCGCCATGTTTGGTCGATAGTTTCTGCGATGTCGTTTCATTGGGATAGGAAAACAGTGGCTCTGTTTGGATCCAAGTGCTAGAGCTAGTTTGAGCTAGTTTTTGCCAAACTAGCTTAAAATATCCAAATAGGAGGGCTAGAGCTAGTTTTTTGGAACTAGCCCACCCAAAAAAACTAGCCCCCCAAAGAGGTGATTAGAGTATCTTCAAAAGACTTGGCATTTGGGTTGGCATTTGAGTAAAATGCAAAAAAGAGCAAAAACAACCCTCCAATGGTTTTGCAAACGAAGTTGGCATTTTGACAAAGTTGGCATTTGAGGGAGGAGACTTGGCAAAAATGCCAAGCCATCCACAACTTGACAAAAGGAAAATCTCACGTACTTGAGCCAAGAATAGCGCGCGTGCGGGAGCGAGAAGGAGGTCGCGGGAATTTTTTTCGGCTGACGGGTCCACTTTCCCAAATGCCAAGTTTCATTTGCCAAATCCCTTGGAGTACACCTATTTTTAGACTTTGCATTTCTATTTGGGACTTTGCAAACAACCACAAATGCCAACTCCAAATGCCAAGTCCCTTGAAGATGCTCTTATTTGAGCTAGTTTGAGCTAGTTGTGGTGGAACCCACCAATAAAGAATTGCCCTGCATGCGGGCAGGAGGAGTGCGCATGCACAGGCGGGTAGAGGAGCAATGCGCATGCAGATTTTGCGTCACGTGGGGCCCACCTCATATGCAGCTACAAAAAATGTTATAACTAACAAACCAAACATCCAAATAAAATTCTGATGACACCATTAAATTCGTTACAATAAATACTTTAAAACAAGATCCCACATGAATATATTTAGATGATTTATAAAAATAATTTATGGGTAGCGCTAGCGCTCGGACGTCCTAAGCATAGGACGCCCGAGCCCGGCCCACAAACACCCTTCGCTGCCTCCCTCCCCGCACGGATAGTGACCGCGAAACAGAAAACACAATCGCCCGCGCCGCCTTTTGCGCCTCCGCGATCGATCCACGCGCGTACGCCCCCTGGGCCCCGCCCCGCGCCCGCGTACGATCCAGCTCGCCAGGAGGACACCGCCGGCCCTCACTGTAACACGTGGGGGTGCGAACATGTGAAAGACTATGGGTGAAACAAACCATTGACACCGATTGAACCAATTGACACAAGCGATTTGAAACAACATGCAACACCACCCCATAATGAACCAAAAATGAGAATAGGACACATTTATCCACTTAAACAAAAAAGGAAAAAAATCTGTTGAAACAAAACACTTGCACCAATTGAACCAAAACAAACAAGTGATTTGAAACAACAATGAAAAACACCGGCCTGTTTTGTTCTGACAAAAAAGATAGAACACATAATGAACCAAATGAGAGTATAAACTGAAACAAAAAGGGGATGTGTTGAAACAACAAAAATAATCGATTGAAAAAAAGGAAAAAAATAACAGTGGTGCTATTGGGAAACAAGCACACACAACAAACTGAAACAACAACATCGGTGCAATTGAAACAAACAAAAACAGGGATGCTAGTTGAAACTAGCACAAACAACAAATTAAAACAAAAAAGGGTTAAGAAAAGAAACAAAAGGAGAAACAGGTTGGTGCGTGGAAGAAGAACAAGGGGGAGGAGGGGGCTCGCCGGATCAGGCCCCACTATGTCTATGGGTGTGCGCCATCGCGCCGTCCCCGCCATGGCCGCACCGTAGCATCCCGAAGGATCACGTGATGAAGCCCGGCAGTGCGAGGAAGGGGGGAGGAGAGGTCAGCTGCGTGGAGACGCTGAGAAAAAAGCTAGCAGCGCCCGCGGGCGGACGCGGCGTGGAAGCACGGCGAGCGCGTGTGGGATACCGCCCCCAGCTCCGGAGATCCATGGCCGTGGAGCCCAAATCCAGTGGACCCGCACCAGCGGCGGCCAGATCCGGCTCCCGCCATGGCGTGCCCCCGCCGCGGCGCAGTGAGCTCGCCGGCGGAGGAAGCGAGCACGGCGGCAATGGATGAGCGGCGAGAGGGAGAAACGCACGGGTGCACAGCGAGCTCTCGGCAGAGGAAGGGAGCACACGGCGCGCGCGCTGGAGCTGTACGGAGGCGGAGAGACCGAGAAGATGGACGACGCGAGAGAACGAGCGGACGGGGTGTGCGAGGCAGCGAGGGGATAAGGTCGCGTGATGGTCCGGTCGCTTGGTGGTAGGGAGCCTGGCGTGGTGTCGTGGGTTGTGTGCCACGCGGTGGGCAACAGGCAGGCGCGCGGCCCACTGGGCCATCAACACGCTGTCCTACGGCTCGGACGTTCTTGGTATAGCATTACCGATAATTTATTTGTGTCATTTGTGTGCGGGAGGAGGCCACACAAGAGGCTGCCACATTAAATCCGGATAAGAAGGTGGTTTAAATGTGCCAAATGATTAGAAAAATGTATTTATTATCAAACTAGCCCAAACTAGCCCTTGGATCCAAACATCTTCTTGGCTAGAGCTAGTTTGAGCTAATTTACAAACTAACTCTAACCTCTAGCTCTAGCCGAGCTAGAGTGATCCAAACAGAGCCAATGTACCATAATAAACAATTCAAGTCAACGGGGCGATTAGCAGAACATATATGCGGTATATGCGGTTGTGGTGCAAATATGCACTTCGGATGAATTCTTGGACTGTCGATTCATCTAATTTTGAGTCCACACGCAAATGTCCATCAACTTTGGACCAAGGGCTTCTTACTAATTATAGGACCCAAGGAAACTTTTTTTTACTGGGCCCAAGGAAACTTTGGCCCACCGCAGAGGCGGGAGATGTTTGGGCCGAGCGGGCCTGATGCGCACCGACAAGCCCATTCCTCTCCCCACCAAAGCCCCTCGCCGGCGACCCTCCCTCCCCGCCGATGGTCGCAGGCGAACCTCCCGCGCCGCTTGCCGCCGCGGCACCGGCGCCCGAACCCGCAGCGGAGGCCGAGCACCTCCTTTCGCTGGCCGAGTCGGAGCTGTGCGCGGGCCGGCTCCGCACCGCGCGCCGGCACGCCCTCCGCGCCGCCCGCCTGCGCCCGTCCTGCCCGCGCGCCCCGGTGGTGGTCACAGCCGCCAACGTGCTCCTCTCCGACGCCTCCTCCCGCCACGCCGCGCTGCTGCTGCCCGACCCCGACGCCTCGCCGCTCTCCGCCCCCGGGCTCCGCGCCCACTTCAAGGCGCTCGTCAGGTCCCTCCGCGTCGGCCCTGACTTCGCCGCTGACTTCCCCTCCTCCGCCGACACCGCCCCGCCGCCCCCGGGACCTTCTGGACCGCCTGCTCTGGATGCCGCCTCCTCCACGAGTTCGAGCGCAAGTTTGTGGGATGCCGCCTCACCTGCCCCTCCTGCCGCCGTATCTTCCTCGCCGTCGTTGTCCGGCCTCCGCCGAATTTTCCTTCTCCTGCGCCTCGGCGGTCGCCGCGGCTGGCCAAGAAGAGGAGGGGCGCAAAGGAGGCTCCGGAGGAGGACGCCGCCGAGGAGCCTGAGGCGGACCTGAGGCCTCTGAGTTCTACAACTTCGACGCTGACCGCGGCGAGAGGTGCTTGAAGAGAGGCCAAGTGTGGGCTTTGTACGACGCCGACGGCATACCACGCCACTATGCGCTGGTGGCTGGGGTTCAGCGAGCCGCCCCCCAATTCCAAGCGCAGATACGGTGGCTGGATGGCGAGGAAGGGAAGCCATGGGGGCAGTTCAAGGTTGGGACAGCAGAGACCACCGTGGATTCAGTAAACGTCTTCTCCCACCTTGTGGCCTGCGTCAGGGTGGGGAGGGACGCGTACCAGGTTTATCCCAGGAAGGCCTCGGTTTGGGCGCTCCATGTCCATGGCGACTACGCGGGGATGACGCCAAAGTATGACATTGTGGTGATGCTCAGTTTTTACGATGACCGCTCTAGTGCCAGCTTCGCGTGCCTGGAGAAGGTGGAAGGCTTCAGGAGCATCTTCACATGCCGGGACGTCGGAAGCGTCCACGTCCTTCATCTTGGGGCGCTTTCGCATCAGATACCGGCCAGGAAGGTGCCCAAGAGCGAGGCCCAGGGATTGGCTCTGCCTCCTGGGGATTGCTGGGAACTTGATCCTGCAGCATTGCCTCCTGAGTTGCTGCGCAATGATCTGGTTGTGGTGTAAAAGGTTGTTGCAGGTGTTTTCGTTGATAGGATCAGCTGTTCATATACCACGTAGATCGCAGAGGAAGGCTGTTGGTTTGCTCTGCCATGTCAAATGGTGTCAGGATGAGTCTGATTTGCCAACTCTAGCTCTAGCTGGGCATTCATCCTTCTTGTCAAGGGCGTTATGATCTAGGGTAGGCGGCCCTCGACTACGAAGCTCGTAGTCTCCTGCCGTTGTCTTCCGATCGCGGAGGTTATGCCCCTCACGGCGGCTCGGGCTTGAGAGTGAAAGGGAGAGACAGAGTTTGGGATATAATTCTTGATTGATCTCTTGTTCATCCGAGTACAGACTCAAATAGCCAACCGGCTAACAAACTAGGAAACAAACTTGTCTAATAATAGGGAAATATCTTCTCCTAGACTTAAGGGAAATAAACCAAAAGCAATCTAATTTCCTTTTAGCCACTCGTGGTGGCTCCTTCCAGCGCCGGTGCCGCCCGTGCCGCACGCTCAGCCCGCGCCTGACGTCCGGGCACGCTGCGCTGGTGTGCGTCACGCCCCACATGACATCTCTCCGCCCCTCGAGACTCGGCTCGTCCTCGAGCCGGAACGCGAGGAACCGAGGCGGAAGTCCTCCCAAGTTGCGATGCGGCCGATTGCCCCTTCCACCGCACCAACACCTGCTGGACGCCGAGCGAGGCGATACCGAACAGCACGTTCCGGTTCGGGAGCCACCGCGCCGTAGTGGATGAGAGGAAGCTCGGGCGGAGGCGTCGGGGCGCGCCATGGAACTTCTTGAGGACGCCAATGTGGAAGACATCACGAAGACGAGCATGTGGTGGAAGCGCCGGCCGGACCGCGACGTTGTTGATGAGCTCGATGACGCGGTACGGCCCGTAGTACTTAGGCCGCGCTTGCCGGTGGTGGAGGGCTGGTGGAGCGACGGGGGCGCGGTGGCGGAGGCGGAGGAGTGCCCAATCGCCCACCTGGTAGACCACCTCACGGTGGTGCTTGTCGTAATGACGCTTGTGGAGCTCCTGAGCCTGCTCGAGGCGATAGCGAACGTCGTCAAGGAACGCTGCGCGCTCCGCCATGCTCTTGGCCACGGCCGCCACCCTCGTGTCGCCCGGCTCGTAGGACCTGATGGAGGGGGGGTCGCGGCCGTAGACAATCTTGAACGGAGTGTCGTGGAGGGAGGTCTGGTAGGCGGTGTTGAAGACGAACTCCGCCCATGGGAGCCAACGCAGCCATTGCTTCGGCCGGTCACCTGTGAGGCATCGGAGGTACATGATGATCACCCTGTTCGCCGACTCGGACTGCCCATCCGTCTGAGGGTGGAAGGCGTAGACATGTGCGTTTTGTGCCCACCAGGGCGCATCAACTCACGCCAAAACGTGGACGTGAACACCGGGTCGCGGTCGAGACCATGGACTGCGGCACTCCGTGTAAGCGGACGATGTCGGAGAAGAAAGCACAGGCAACGGACTCCGCCGAGTAAGGGTGTGCCAGAGGTATGAAGTGGCAGTACTTGCTGAACCTGTCCACCACTGTCAGGATGACTGACTTGCCCTTGACGCGAGGAAGAGCTTCCACAAAGTCGAGGGCGATGTCCGTCCACACCCCTTGGGGCACCGGTAGGGGCAGCAGTAACCCGGCGGGGTGGAGGTGCTCCGTCTTGTTCCTCTGGCAGGTATCGCAAGCGCGCACGAAGTCCTGCACAACCTGCTTCATGTTAGGGATGTGGAAGTCGCGCCGCAGGCGGTGCAGGGTGCGATGGACGCCCTCATGGCCCTCCTCATGCACGGCCGCCACGATCTCGCGGGCCGGGGGCGGCCCGGTGGAATGTAGAGCGGCCCCGGCCGGACCAAGCCGTCGACCACTGTCCACGGGTCGCGACGCGAGCCAGCTTGCACCTCCTCTTGAAGCGCGACGAGGGCCGGTTCTGTGAGCTGTGCTTGACGGAGGCGCGTGATGAAGTCGAAGCGAGGAGCCGACAGAGCCAAGACCAAGCCGGTCTCCTCCGTGTCGCGGCGTGACAAGGCGTCGGCGACCGCGTTCGAGGCTCCGGGCTTGTACTCCACCACGAAGTCGAATCCCAAAAGCTTGCCCACCCAATGGTGTTGGGGAATCGTGGCCAGCCTCTGATCAAGCAGGTACTTGAGGCTGTAGTGGTCCGTCTTGACCACGAGCGGCGTCCCCACAAGTACGGGCGCCGGTGACGGACGGCGGAGACAAGGCCGATCGGTTCACGCTCATAGGCGCGGAGCGCGATGTCGAGCGCCACGGGCCGGGGCGAAGAAGGCGATGGGGTGCCCATCTTGGATCAGCACCGCGCCGAAACCGTACGTGGAGGCGTCGCATTCGACGATGAACGGCTTGGTGAAGTCGGGCATGGCGAGGATCGGCGCGGTGGTGACCGCGGACTTGAGGGCGTCGAAAGCCGCGGTCGCCTCCGGGGTCCAAGAGAACCCGTCCTTCTTGAGAAGCGCCGTCAGTGGGGCGGCGACCGTGCCATAGTTGTGCACGAATTTGCGGTAGTAGCCCGCCAAGCCGAGGAAGCCTCGCACCGCGCGCGCCGACCGCGGTGTCGGCCAATCGACGATGGCCTGCACCTTGGCCGGATCCATGGCGACACCTGCCTCCGAGATGATATGGCCGAGGTAGGAGACCGAGGTGGCGCCGAAGGCGCACTTAGCGCGCTTGACGAAGAGCCTGTGACGACGGAGCTCGGCGAGGACTGCACGTATGTGTCGAAGATGGTCTGCCCATGACGAGCTATAGATTAGTATGTCATCGAAAAAGACAAGCACGAACCGACGGAGGAACGGGCGGAGCACGTCGTTCATCAGCGCCTGGAAGGTTGCCGGGGCGTTGCACAAGCCAAACGGCATCACCAGGAACTCGTACAGGCCATCATGGGTGCGGAAGGCGGTTTTGTGGATGTCCTCGCGCCGCATCCGCACTTGATGGTACCGGACCGTAGGTCCGGCAGGTGAAGAAACGCGCCGTGCGGCTCGTCCGGGGAGTTCATCCACCACCGGGATGGGAAATGCGTCCTTGACGGTGAGAGCGTTGAGGGCTCGTAGTCGACGCGAAACGCCATGACCCATCCGCCTTCTTGACGAAAGAACCGGTGAGGAGAAAGCGGAATCGCTGCGTCGGACGATGCCTTGGTCGATCATGGCGGCGCACTGCCGCTCCAACTCGTCTTTGTGCGCCGCGGGGTATCTGTAGGGGCGCACGACGACCGGGGCGGCGTCCGGCTTGAGGACGATGGCGTGGTCACGGGCTCGCGGCGGCGGTAGCCCGGTCGGCTCGGCGAACACGTCGTCGAAGGTGGCGAGCAGGTCGTCGAGGAGGGAGCCTGTCGAGGCCACGGTGTGGGCGCGCGCGCCAAACGGAGACTCGACGCCCTGCCAGCAGACGGCGCGGCCCTGGAGCTTGAAGGACATGGTCCGCGCCGGCACGTTCCACGTGATGTCCTCCAGCGGTGCCATCCACTGCGTTCCGAGGACCATGTCATACCCGGCGAGTGGCATGACGTAGAGATCGGCGTGGAACTCCAGCCCCTCGATGGAGATGGATTGGCGTCGAAGCACGCCGGGGCAGGCGACTCTCTCGCCATTGGCCACCGTGGCAGTCAGGCGCGGTCGGGGCTGGATGTGGAGGCCAGTACGTCGCGCAGCCTCCTCGCCGATGAAGTTGTGAGTCGAGCCCGTGTCGACGAGGGCTATAAGGGAGGCGTCGCCCACCACCACGCGCGTAACGGGAGCGCGGCGTGGGTCGGCACCCCGGCGACTGCGTGGAGAGAGAACGCGGGTGCGTCCACGTCGTGTGTCGCCTCGCTGGACTGGCCCATGGTCACGGCAGGGACCGCGTGGATCGCCGCGATGTCCGCGTCGCCCTCGGCCGTGTCCTCGATCTCGACGCCGTCGAGGAAGAAGATCCGTTTGCAAAATCTGTTGTGGCCGCGAGAGTAGCGCTCGTTGCAGTTGAAGCAGAGGTTTTGGCGACGTCGTTCTGCCATTTCTTCGGGCGTGAGGCACCGCTGGGGGCCCTCGGCGCGTCCCGGTAGCGAAGCCGCCGGTGGCGCGGGTAACGCCAGCAAGGGTTGGGGTGCCGGGAGGGCGGGCCGCGGGGGTGGTGCTGCGGAGCCCCGCGCGGTGGCGCCCGAGGGTGCTGCGCCGGCCGTTCGGCCTCCATCAACTCCACCTGCCGGGCCAGGCTCATGGCCTCCGCGAGGGTCGTCGGGTTATGCAGGCGGACGGCGTTGCTGAGTGGTGGCAGCAGCCCCCCTGTGAAGAGCTGGACACGCTGTTTCTCCTCAAGACGGCCGGCGCGGGGAAGTAGAGCCTGGAACCGATTGGAGTATTCCTCCACGGTCCCGGTACGTCGGCATTCGGCGAGCTCGAACATCGGGGCGGAACGGAGAGGTGGCCCGAACCGCACGTTCAAGAGCTCCTTGAAGTGCGCCCAGTTTGGTGTGCCGTCGTCCTCCTGGACCTGGGTGAACCATAGTTGCGCAACCTCGTCGAGGTGGTACGAGGCGATGCGCACCTTCTCGTCCGGCGTTGTGCGATGCTGAAGGAAATATGCGTCGCACTTGTTGAGGAAAAGCATCGGGTCGGTCGTGCCGTCGTAGCGAGGAAAGTCCCACTTCTTGTGCTTGGGGTGGAATTCCTGACCGCGCCCGCCGTCGTGGCGGCGATCGTCGCCCCCTCCGGAGGACGACTCGGTCTTATCCTTCATGGTGGCCATGTCGGACTCCATGGTGTTGATCTTCGTGTTCATGGCCTTGAGCATGTCCATGACCTCCGCTAGGGTTGGCTCGGCCATGGCAGGCGCTGTGGGGCTGGCGAATGAGGGGGATGGTGGCGGTGGTGTGCTAGGGTTGGCGGTGGTGGGGGCTTGTGGCGCGGCGGTGGGTGGCGGTAGAGATGGCGGCAGGCTAGGGTTTTCGGTCGGAGTTGGCGGCGCGGCGGTGGAAGACGACGAGGATCGCTTGGATCGCGATACCAGGTTGTCAAGGGCGTTATGATCTAGGGTAGGCGGCCCTCGACTACGGCTCGTAGTCTCCCCGCCGTTGTCTTCCGATCGCGAAGGTTATGCCCCTCACGGCGGCTCGGGCTTGAGAGTGAAAGGGAGAGACGAGTTTGGGATATAATTCTTGATTGATCTCTTGTTCATCCGAGTACAGACTCAAATAGCCAACCGGCTAACAAACTAGGAAACAAACTTGTCTAATAATAGGGAAATATCTTCTCCTAGACTTAAGGGAAATAAACCAAAAGCAATCTAATTTCCTTTTAGCCACTCGTGGTGGCTCCTTCCAGCGCCGGTGCCGCCCGTGCCGCACGCTCAGCCGCGCGCCTGACGTCCCGGGCACGCCTGCGCCTGGTGTACGTCACGCCCCACATGACACTTCTTCATGTAGTTTCCCTAGGTAGCATGATGAAACTTGTAGGTATTTCAGTTTCAAGTTCTGCTACCTATGATGTAATCACATGAATGACTTTTCGGTATTGAATTGATGGCTGGCTATACACTACTCTGTTATATATGAAAGATTCTTGTGAACTTCGTTCCATGGTATTAGTACTGATGTATTTTTTTTTTAAACAAGAATATTTGTTTCTTTTGTTTCCAGAATTTCTTCGGGTGTCATGACTAGGGCAGCAGGGGTTGGTTTTCTTGCCAGGCTGGTCTGTAGTTAACACTTAACAAGTTGTGATGGTAAGGGAGCAATGCTGTTATAGTGTTATACAAATGCAATATACCTGTGACTGCATCTCATGGGCAATACAAACCAGTATTACCTTTTGTATCCAGATTTTCTTCAGGTGTGTGAATAGGACAGCAGGGCCTGATTTTCTTGGCAGGTTGATCTGTAGTTAACAAGGAAATTGTGATGAGTAGTACTGGTTTGTATTGCTTATAAGATGCAGTCACAGGAATACTGCATTTGCATAACACTATGACAGCATTGCTCCCATACCATCACAACTTCCTTGATTCATAATTTTGTTTTCCTTTAATTAGCACGGCAATTGTTTTGGTCTTGTTTAGAGATTTTTTTCCATAACCAAAAACAAAAATAACTTATGGTCAGCTTCTGCCTTTGTATAATTTTAACATCTAACCACAAAACTGCCTAACTTAGGCCCCTCAACTATCAAACCGTTTAATTTTGACCTAGAGCTTTTGAGTGGTTTTGAGATGACTCTGCAGTCAACATTTTTTTATAGTTGGGGTTAAAGTTAGACGAAGGCGTCCAAAAAATGGACTTAATTCTTCTATTAAATTCAGCAATAAAAGTTGCATCTAAACACCACGAAGAGAAAAAGGTCTGTGCCGGAGCACGTTTTTCACTAACAAGAAATAGAGCGCGTTTTTCATTAAGAAGAAATATAGTTGATACAAATACGCAGGCTAGGTAACACCGTGGTCACCAAAACCCACCCACACACTAAACATAATTAACAGGACTACATGATTGAAACAAATTTGCTACGAGGAGGACAGATATTGTCATGTCCTGGACAGAAGGGCCGCAAGGTGCCTAAATTTACTTGAATAAAAAAACTCTAAATTTACTCGCTTGAAAGTTGTGGTTGAAGCAATCTGACATCCAGATCATTCGATGTCGTCGTCGTCGATGCGCTGCAACTCAGGAGGCATTGCTGCAGGATCAAATTGTTTCGCACCTCATATCGTCCAAGGTTCAGTCAACTCTGTAGCAGCACTAGTTCTACCTTCTTTTTTTTTTTTTTTTGAGACCACGCCGGAGCTTGTTTTTCATTAAGAAGAAATAGAGCGTGTTTTCCAATTAAGAAGAAATAGAGTTGATACAAATATACAGGCCAGGTAACACCCTGGTTACCAAAACCCGCCACACACCAAGCATAATTAAAAGGACTACATGACTGAAAAACAAATTTGCTACTAAGGACGACAGATACTGTCACCGGACAGAAGGGCCGCAAGGTGCCTAAATTTACTTGGATAAATAAACTCTAAATTTACTCGCTTGAATGTTGTAGTTGAAGCAATCTGACATCCAGATCATTCGATGTCGTCGATGCGCAGCAGCTCAGGAGGCATTGCTGCAGCTCTGAATGGTTTGGCGCTCTGAATGGTTTGGCGCTCTGCACCTCACCCACCAGCGCGTAGTAGCGTGGCATGCCGTCGGTGTCGGCGTACGCAACCCAGACTTGGCCTGTGCTGAAGCGCGTCTTTGCTCGGCGGGACCGGGAGCGGAAGTCGACGAAATCAGAGTCCTCCACGGCCATCGGGCGCGAAAGTTTGATCTCCGCCTCCGCCACAGCCTTCTCGATGGCGTTCTCCTCCTATGACGTTCTCCTCCTCCGGAGTCTTTGCTCCCCTCTTCTTGGATGGCGGTGGCCGCCGAGGCGAAGGCATCGGCGGCGTAGTGGGGTGTGTGTGGGGGTGGGTGCGGAGGGACGTGACTGTAAGAGTGATGTTTGGGAGAGAATCACCGCAGCAGTGGAGGTACATATACAAGTACGCATCGTGTACAATTGAAGATCCTACAATCTAGGAGACGTTGGCAGGCTCAGTCTGGAACCAATGCCAGCCAATTGATTCTGGCGCTAATTGTAAACAAATTGTTTTCTGTTCGAATTTGTTTTTGGCGCCAGAGCTTGTGTTTTGAGCCAATTAATGCCAGCCAATCGTTTACAACACAAGATCCAACTGAACTGATGAAAAGGCTAAAATAGCACTACACCTGATAAAACTTTACTGTAGTGGGTCCTGTTTCAGTTTCAGCTGCCATTTTTACAGAGATCCCTCTTTGAACAAGGAAAAAAATATAAAACCCTAATGCAATGAAAACTTCTACTCCTAGAGACTAGTACATGTACATTTGTAGTGCAGGAAGCTGGATCGACTCGAACATTTCTTGGAGGACATTGTCCCTGTCATGAACTCCTTTTAGGAAAAAGTATATAAATCTATGCGGAGCAATTTTTACAGTCCCTGTAAATCACTGGACATGGGTGGTCTTCCTATCAGTTAACTTCCCTTAAGCCACCAGCACTCATTGAAGGGAACAGCAGCATGACTCACCAGCCTTGCAGGACAGTGGCAAAGGTTACAGATGGGATGAATGCAAACGCTGTAGTGACAATAAGAGGTTGAAAGGTCTCCACTCACTTGATCAATTAGCACTTGCGTCGCGAGAGCTGGCTGTGGAAAGCTTTCCTGTGCAGACATGGAATGCAATTATTGGAGATCCATATGCATCCGGAGCTTCTGCCAAACTCGTTCATGTCCTGCGTTGTGTGCACCTTGCCAATAAGAAAGGCCCTTGTCACGGAAGACATGATGTCGGGCAGCAAGGCATGGGTAAGTTGCATCACATTCATTGAAATCACCTGATACTATGTGCTCATGGTCAGACAATGTAACCGATCATCTCTGCATCCAACAAATATGCGTCCACCAACCATCAAGGGAGAAGAAAATATGTCCCCTGGAAGATCAATGGACGCCACTCCTTGGACCAACTCCTCAGATTTAACACATTCACCAGCTTGCTCCTGATTATACTTAGCATCAGCTCTAATCCTAATGACATGGACCTTCCCGGAACTCGTGCAGATACAAGCAAATCTGAAGAGAAAAGTCAGCCATGTCATTTCCTTTACATCTAATAGCTAACGACTATGCTACCAGTAAGTTCGGTACCTCTCAGATGGTCCAGATGACTCTGATGTTAACAGCTCATCAACAAAAGCGGATGCAGTAATTGGATCCCCAGCCTTGTATACCCAAAGAAGGGCACCAGAAACCTGCAGCAATGATATTAAGAGTTTATGCTACTAAGTTGTAAATGAAAAAAAAAAATCACTTCACACAAGCGATTTCTACCAAAATGCAAGAAAGGGAACCATTTTTGCATAACTCTCATCAACTACTTGAATATCATTGTGAAAAACTGTCATTCTTGTAGGACCTAACCAAACTTAATATAAATTGCTAGGTAATACTCACTGTGAAGATAACCTTTTTTTCTAACGGTTATTTAACAAGTACCATAGGCGCTAGGTAATATTCACTGTGAGAAAACCTTTTTTCTAACGGTTATTTAGTACCATAGGCACAGCTTACTTGGATAAGAGCCTAAGACTTATGACTGTTTTTAAAACTATTACCAGCAAGGACCAAGTTAACATCTGATTAGTATGGAGTACTAATATCTTTTAACAAAAATAATTACTAAAAATTAAAATTTGGAGGCACCTTGTTAAAAAACAGAGACTGGCAACACGAATCGGACTCTTAAGCATGCATGGCTGACTAGTCACTAAAATAAATGGTACAATGAAATCAAACTTACAGTATTGAAAGAGTATAAATTGCCATCACGGGAAGGTATAAGCACCTGCTAGTGACATAATACGTAAGATTTGCTTAGTTTCCTCCAAACAAGGCTCATCAAGTTATCAATGTAGTCAAGCACAAGCAAGTACCTGATGAGGAAGGGTGAGTGACAAACACGCACCAGCAAAAATAGGACCACCAACAGTTGCCTGGATTTTTATTAGCAAGTTATGGATTTGGACACTAATAAATATGTTGAGACTGCACTACACAAGAAAAAATGGATCAAATGTACAACATCAGAGTGAAAAATGTGCATTTTTGTTCTCACTGAAACAATGTCATATAGTGCCAAACTAGTGTAGATTCTAAGCATTGATAGCTCTTTCTTTCTTACTCAACTATGCATGTGTTTCTTTTGGGCACAAAAACAAGGTACAGAAGAAAAATTACCTTCCAAACAATAGAGCCTTGTGAGTTCAATGCCATAACTAGGCCATTCACTAAACAACAAATAACTGCATGTAGCAAGTGTGATAATCAGCACAGCACATAAAAGGAAAAGGTATGTACAAACACTATGTTGGCCCAGATTTGGATGAGCCATGAGGTATAAAAGAAGATGACATATATTCAAATTTTGTTATTACATATCATGCTTTTATATATAGACTGATCAAATAAGGCGTGACTGAAGGTAACTGTACCTACAACCATTGACCTTGCTAACTTAAACATGATGGCATATAACCAGCAAATGATGATTGGTTAGCGCAGAGTTACACTATGGCATTCAATGTAACATAACATGCATATTGAACCTAAGTATGACTTTTCAAATATAACAGTATGTGCATGTATATCCATATTCCAGAATATCCACATCAAATGGCTGGAGAAATACCTTTTCCACTTTGATGATCTATGGCGAGAGAACCAAAAATTGGCGCACCAGCTTCGTATTGCCAAAGAACTCTGAAGGATGGTTCCTGCTCCACCAAAAGAAATCAGTGGAGACTCTAAACATTCAAATTCAATATTGAAAGGTTATTGGTGTATTCATTTATCAAGTTTTGCTCAAAAGTAAGGACATCCAATGGACCAAATTGTGAAGTTAAAAAAAATGTGTGCTTTAGACATTCAAATTTCCCAAAGTAGTCTTAAAAATCACCTTAAATGATGCTGCAGTCACAAGGCCACTTGTAGATGCAGCATAGATTATATTTTGTGCCTGCATGGAGGTAAGATAGATGGCGCAAAATTAGTTGAGCCCATCTGCATATATATCCAATAAATTGACTTTTGTGAACCGGTGATGATACCATGTCAATAGCAGGAGAACCATAAATGCTTCCACCACAAGAAATTTTGTACGTACAGCAGCGATCTTTGTAATTTAATGCATACAAGTAATGGTCATAAGAGCCACACCTGCAAAATGTACACAACACTGTTATTTCTGATGTGGAAAGTTAGAATAATCTTTTGTGCACATTTTATGTTACATCTCTGATAGAAGAGGTCAAATTGGATAGACCATTGGTATACTGAAAACTAAAATTTTGTAGTGTGAATACATATGTTTTCACCAAAAAGGATACTATAGAAAACATGATGAATAATGCTCTTGTATAGTGGATGAAAGTAAAGAAAAATATTATGGAGGTACCATATTAAGTTCCTCATCTTGTCCACAACTGGTTGCATTTTTACCTGAAAGGAGATACCCTAATTTGAGACATGAGATGGTAACAGTATGGTTCGTTGTAAAAATGAACATCTTTTCCTAAGTAGTAATCTTAATGTACCATTATACATATCTTATGTAATCAAAATAATCATTACATAACTCTTGTAGCAGGTCAAATGTGTGGTTTTACAGCAGTCAGGGAACTATAACCATTTTAACAATCCAATGTGAACATAAATGGGGGAAATTCTCTGAAAAAAGCCAGGTTTCCCAGGTCAAAGTACCTCCCCGTCAGTTTGAAAGGCCCAGGATAGTTTTCCCGTATACATATCAAGGAAGTAAATTTTCCCTTTATAGCATCCAACAACAACCTGTATGGAATATATGTGTGAACTGGCTGCCAGAGTGTTTAAAAAATTGGTTATAATCTTTTCTCTGGGGTGAAGTTCAAGAGTTGCTGTTACCTCTGAGAAATCACCTGTTATAGTGGCAGAACATTCAATACGACCTTCCAATTTGACACTCCACCTCACTGAGCCACTGCAAAACCAAATCAGTATTCACACACCAGATGATACTAATTTTCGTCAAATATAATTTAAACAAATTACTGATAGAATAAGCTTCAATAAAGAAAAAAAAATATAGCATGAAGTACATTTGATTGTCCTAGTTTCAAAATTCATAGTAAATCAGAAAATCAAAAGAAACATAGAATTCCATGTAACAGGCAATACTCACCTATAACCATCAATGCAAAGAAACAAATATGAATGAGAACCAATAAAGATGGTCATCATCCCATTGCTTATCACAAGCAAAGGTGAGGCATCAACACATGAATCCAGAAGAATGCTCCAAAGTTTCATGAGGTAACCTTTTTTGTTGTATGGAACATATGAGCAAATATCTTCAAGTTGTAGCATCCCTTCATAACCATGCATAAATCTATTGCAACGCCCAATAGACCACACCTTTTGTAAGTGAAAATTTTGTATCCATGGACTGCCACTGGAAATTTCATCATTGGAACATGTATCTGGGCACAGGTTTTTTGCTTGGTACGCATCGTACGTCATACTTCTGCTAAGCTGGCCATTTGTTTCATTTACATGATTCCCTGCTAAGTG
The DNA here is from genome assembly GCA_018135685.1 of Themeda triandra. NCBI lineage: Eukaryota > Viridiplantae > Streptophyta > Magnoliopsida > Poales > Poaceae > Themeda > Themeda triandra. The sequence continues at coordinate 101,632 of JAENPR010000707.1, read as the reverse complement.
ATTGTATGCACCCTCTTTACTTATCTGCCCTTGGCCATGAAAGTTATTGCCCAAATATTCAGAAACTGGATCAAAGGAATCTGATATGCTTGCAGATTTTCTCAACCTCTTTCTGTTGTGAAACTCAGGAGTTGGAGGAACTACACGACCACGCTCCCCAAGTAAAGCATGAAAAAGTTTAGAAGGGGTGGTATAAATATAAAGTAATCTCATGTCAATCTCCAATTTGTGGGCCACATGAGCAGCGGTAATAGAGTTACCACCCAAGGCGAAGAAATCATCATACTCAGAAACTTCATCGACTAGTAGGGCATCAGAAAAAGCCTATTTCAGAATAAGAATTATATCAATAACTCATTATAACAATTAATATGCACAAAAACAATTATCTGCAACTAAACAGAAGAATTCAATAAGTCCCAAGAGAAAGGGTAGGAATAAAATACAGAAACAGTAATCAAGGATAAGCACAGACCTTTTTGATAACTTGCATATGAGGATCAACTAGACTGCTTTCTGGCTCAATTTCACAAGGCTCCAATGCACAATCCAAGCTAGATAACTTGGCATAGTCAATCTTTCCTGACAAAGTCAAAGGTAATGATTTCATGGGGATAAAAAGCCTTGGAACCATAGCTAGAGGAAGCTTCATGATGAGCCAATTTCGAAGTGGTGCAATGACATCTTGGGAAGAATTTAATCCATTATAAACCTGAATACGATTCAGAGTTTGATCATTACTCTTCAACACCAAGTATGCCTTAAAATCCAAAGATCCATTACTTTGAAAAGTAACAGCAGCGTCACTGACATCAGGATGTTCCCTTAATGTGGATTCTACCTCCTCCAGTGAGAAGCGCTGCCCATAAACTTTAACAATACGATCTTTTCTCCCGAGGAAAATAAGTTCGCCTGTCTTTAGGCGTCGGGCAAAGTCACCTGTTCTGTAGTGTGCTAAAGTTTCATTGCCTTCAGGGCAGTTACTTGTCATGGAATCAGCTAAATATCCAGTAAACAAGCATGCTCCACTCACAGAGATTTCACCTTCATCTGCTAGTCCATCGTCGTTGACAAGAGAAACCTCACAATTTGAAATAGGGAATCCAATTGGTACACTGTTTAGTTCTTCTCGCTCCAAAATTGCAGGCAAATCTTTGCAATCAAAGAATGCACAGTCACCAGAAACCTGAAATAAAAGTGCATCGGCAAACTCTTAAAATTAATCTTGCCATATGATGGTATGATTCTGTGAACATGTAGTCTAATGGAACTATGAAAATAAAATTCATTCTAGATACTAGTGTTCTTAATATTACTGATTGGCTTGGTCAATCTAGATATGTTCTCATATTAGACTATTAGTAGGCTACTTGGAAAGTGGAAGCATCTTGCCCAAAATCACACAGATTTGTAAATGTAGGGGGTAAAATGGTTACTGAATGTAGTAAAACTAAACAAATAACCAAAGCACCTCTGGTTATATCACAGGCCTACAATTACAAGAAGATATTGCAAAAAACTACTTCATTAATAGTGGATAATCACCTCTGTTGTTCCATACAGATTTATGATAGTAGCCTCTGGCAGAACTTCATAGACTCTCTTCCACAGTGATATAGATAAAACTTCCCCACTAAATATTAGGATCTTAAGTGGGTTACAGCCATCAGAAAGTTTTTCCGCCAGGGTAGGTAGTATTATCTCCATAAGTGATGGGACCAAAGTCATCCTTGATATCCTGTAAACCTAAGATGGACGAGTAAGGTGTGAATACAATGCCAAAAAGAATAAAGGAGCTAGTTAGCATTATAACAAACAGTCAATATTCTTTATACCAACCTAGTCAACAAACATACTATAAGAATGTGTATCCTCACTCTCATCTTAGTTTAGAGCATTAAATGGAAATTTCAAATCCCAAAGGCAGTGATACTAGCAAAGTTCTTGTGAAAGGCTATCCTTCTATACGTGTCAGTCTCAAAGACCAGCAGGTTAGCTAAGCATGTCAGTCTCAAAGACAAGCAGGTTAGCTAAGCATTGCGTGAAACATTTTGTAATAAACCTAGCTGGCACACAAAGCAGTACTTTCCTTTCGTTCCCTAATATTTCCATAAAAATTCATGTCAGTGACTCATTAGGATAAAGATCCATGTAACCTTAATCAAATTGGCCAAGGATGCTGGATTAGCTCTCCACTCACTGGGAGGAGGAATGACAAGTGGTGTGCAAGTCAACACCGCAGAAAGGAACTCCTGTAGATGGTCAACAAAGCTGACAGATGTCTTAAACAACAACACATCATCTGAACACAAAGGATTCCTTCTTTGCATCCACAAAAAGCGATTCAGAAGACCTAGTCATGGTATCAAAAGAAACAAGTCTTCATAAGGTGGCTGCTCAAATCAAACATAGCCATGCCATGGCAAACAAATAAACTATGTTCTGAGACATACAACTTCACTGCTTGTCACAAATATTCTAGAGTATACTATAAATTCCTGGTACTCGTCCAACCAGATAATATGCTAGAATTTTTAGTAGAATTAACTGAACAAGACATTGTTACCATATAAGACAATCACATGACTGAACAAATAGCAGACTTATTTTTTCAAGGTTTAATCAACATGTAAGGATTAGAAACATAGTGGGACCTATTGATTCACAATGTCAAAATCACAACAATGATAAAGAGGTAAGGTATATCAACATCTACAAGAATATACTAGAATTTTTAGTAGAATTGACTGAACAAGACATTGTTACCATAAGACAATCATGACTGAACAAATAGCAGAGTTATTTCTTCAAGGTTTGATTAACAATTAAAAATTAGAAACATAATATGGGAGCTATTGATTCACAACAGTGAGAAAGGGGCAAGTATGTCAACATCTGCACAAGCAAAGGCACAGCTTACCTTTCTCGGTGCCGCAAACGCCCTTCGGTTTTCCTGTTGAACCAGAGGTGAACATCACGTAGCAGAACTTCCGGCGCCGCCCGTGCTCGCACGGCCAGGCAAGCTCCTCGTCACCATCCCCACCGTCTTCATCCTGAAACCACCGCCGGATGCCACCGTCCAAGCGCAGAACAGGGCAGGCGCTGCTCTCAAACAGCGTGGCGCCTCGCGGCCCAACTGATGACACGACGAGCGCCGCGTTGGACGCCGCGACGGCCGACGAGACCCTCGCCTCCGGCCACGACGGGTCCAGCGGGAGGAACGCGGCGCCGCACCTGAGCACCGCGAGGACGGCGGCGACGTACTCCACCGACGGCGAGGCGTACACTCCGACGATCCTCGGCGCCACGGCGGCGGCCCGGAACCCTAGCGTTCGTTCCCCGAATTCGTCCCCGTCAGTCAGACACGATAGTACAACAGAGGGAGCAAGCAAGCGAGAACAGCCGAGCGGGAAGCACCGCGGTCAATTGACGCACCTGTGCCTTGCTCGCGGTCGTCGCGGGTGTCGGTGGGGGCGCCGCCGAGCGCGGCGGCGATGCGGCGGGAGAGGGAGCCGACGGCGGCGAGGAGGTCGCCGCAGGTGAAGCGGCGCTCCTCGCCGTCGCCGCCCGAGGCCGCCGCGTGGATGACGGCTAGGCGGCCGGGTTCCCGGCGAGCGGCGCGCTCGAACGCGTGCGAGATGCAGCACGGCTCCTCCGCCCCCGCCGCCGTCATGCCGCAGCTGAAGGATTCGGGGGGAAGCCGGCTTTGAAACAGCGCGGCGGCGCGAGCGGAGCAAGAGCAATTACACGCGCGGCGCGCCTCTGCTGCTACTATGCCTGAAGAAATACGCCTTCGAGCTTGGATAACGTAATTAGACGCTCCACACCGTTCCTGTGTCGGAGCAGGCTCCATTGCCTGAAGATGTGCTTTGGCTCTGTTGCAGGCTTGATCAGTGCTCATCAACGGTCCAGATGACCAGATCATTCAACATTGTTTAGAGGAAAAACACTAGTCGACTTGTTACTTTGCAACTGTCAATTTCCTTGTATATATTTTGAGAGCATTTTGCTAACCAAACTCTTTCGCTGATTCTGTAATATTAATATGCAAATTATTCAGACTTCTCTCAAGTCTGTACATTGTCTCTGGAGCATCGACTAAACAGGGAGGAACTCTGTACATTATTTTCGGAGTATAGTGCATCGATTAAACAGGGAGGAGCAAAACATCAGTTGTTCAGATGCTAGTCAAGGATTACCGAGGAAAAAAGTGTCTGTTATCAGGGTGAAGGAAATCAATAAACATAATAATAACGTCAAAATGCTTTATCCGTACAACAAACTTACTCATGCCTGCAAAGAATGTTAATCATAATAATCACGTCAAAATGCTTTAAACGTACAACAAACTTACTCATGCCTGCAAAGAATGTTAATCCAGATTCCAGAACCGACAGCATGAAGGAGTGCTAGAAAACAGTGTTTTCTTAAGGCGAGATTGATCGACAAGCACAAGCATATCAAAATGCCACAAGCATATCAAAATGCCTGTATTTATTCATACAACGAACTTACAAAGATCAAATAGAGAAGTTCCAAGAAACATCATTGTTCTCCATTCTGACCGCTTACACGGAAAGAACAAAGACAAATTCAACTTCCTGACCCAAATTAAGCACCGAGTGCGAAAAATCAAATTTAACCACAGTACCTCCCCTACAAGTAGTACATTACCGATTATACTCAACACTGCGCAGAAATCAAAGATGAAGAAAATAGGAAAACCATGTCAATGTGGTGCCATGGCATGCCCATCCGTGGAGGAGCATCTCAGTTCTTGGAGTTGCTGCGTGCAATCTTGAACCACTCGGTGTGGAAAGCGCCTGGCATGTCAACCCTCTCGTAGGTGTGAGCCCCGAAGTAGTCCCTCTGGGCCTGCACCAGGTTGGCAGGCAGCCTGTCCCTCCGGTAGGAGTCGAAGTAGGCCAGGCTAGCGGACATGCCTGGGGTGCTGACGCCATTGTTGATGGCAAGGCAGACCACCCTACGCCATGCCGCTTGCCTGTCCATGATCTCCTGTGCGAACTCAGGGTCCACGAGGAGGTTAGCGAGGTCGGCGTTCCTATCGTAGGCCTTCTTGATGCGGTCGAGGAAGATGGCGCGGATGATGCACCCACCCTTCCAGATCCTGGCTAGCTCGCCAAGGTTGAGGCCCCACCCTTTCTCTGCGCTCTTGGCCTTGATGATGTTCATGCCCTGCGCATAGCTGCAGATCTTGGAGGCATAGAGGGCCTGCCTCACGTCCTCGATCAGCTGTGCCTTGTCCACTGGTAGGCCAGTGGAGTAATCCCCTTGGAAGATTTTGGAAGCCTCGACACGCTCGTCCTTCAGTCCACTCAGGAACCTGGAGTCCAAGGAAGCCTCAATTGTAGGAGCAGCTATGGAGAGCTCAGCACCCTGCTGCACTGTCCATTTCCCAGTTCCTTTCATCCCGGTCTTGTCCAGGACTTTGTCGACCAAGTAGCCTTCACCCTGATCATCCTTGATGCCAAATATGTCAGCCGTGATCTCAATCAAGAAACTAAGGAGCTCACCCTTGTTCCATTCAGAGAACACCTGGTGCAGCTCACTGTTGGTGAGCTTACCAACTGACTTGAGCACATCATATGCCTCAGAAATCAGCTGCATATCACCATACTCAATTCCATTGTGAACCATCTTGACAAAGTTGCCTGATCCACCTTTGCCAATATATGTGACACATGGGCCACTGTCAGGGACCTGAGCAGACACCTTGAGAACAATGTCTTCAATGTACTTGTAAGCCTCAAGTGAGCCTCCAGGCATCAAGGAGGGTCCATTGCGGGCACCCTCCTCACCACCAGAGACACCCATTCCAAGATAGAGGAGGCCACGCTCCTCCATGGCCTTCTCCCTCCTCTCGGTGTTCTCATACCACTCGTTCCCTCCATCAATGATACAGTCGCCCTGCTCCAAGTGAGCTGCGAGCGTCGCAATGGTCTGGTCAACTGGTGCACCGGCCTTGACAAGCATGATGACGACACGCGGCTTCTGAATTGAGTTCACAAAGGACGCAGGATCATGGAAGCCGTACACGGGAAGGTTTCCTTCTTCCTTGGCACGCTCCACGGTCTCGTCAACCTTGGAGGTTGTCCTGTTGTAGACAGAGATGGGGAAGCCTTTCTCTGCAATGTTGAGGGCAAGGTTCTGCCCCATGACCGCAAGGCCGGCAAGACCAATTCTTGTGAGCGCCATCTCCTACTCTGGAAAAAACGCAGCAGACACATCAGGCATTGCAAAGTTTAGTCTATAGAGATCTCTCAACTCGAAAGGCTAAAAACATTGCATGCATGTTAAATCTTTGGAGACCCTATGAAATTAATAATATACTTAAATGATGAGGAAGCTTGAATAGTCATTTGTTGGAAACAAATAAGTGAGAAATATAAGACAGGAAATAAATTGAAAAAAAGCAGCCAGTATTTTGTTCCATGTTAAGCATGTGGACACATTGTGCTGCCAAAATTTAGAGTCACGGGTAACATAATTCAAAACGGAACTCTATCAAGTAGGACATCATGTATGTTAAATCTTCAGAGACCCTGTGACGCTGATCGTACATATAAGCGACAAGAAGGAATAAACTTGAATACTCATTTGATGGAAATAAAATACTGAGAAACTAATCAGACATTAAAAACAGGATGGTAAATAACCAGCATGGCAGAATTGACTGTATGTTATGTTCCCTTATATTAATCATATGGACAAGTTGTGGTGGCAAACCAGCAAAGCTACTGCCACCACCAACAAAGTTTGAAAGTAACCCTTGCATAAAATAAAATAAAACAAGTTTAAAAGCAACCCGACAGGTAAAGGACTTTTAGCAACGCATATGCAAGTGACAGGAAGCAGGTGGTAGGATCCTGGAAACAGAATCTACTTTTAAGTAGGAAGGATATGCGGTCGATGAGGTGAATAAATTAGTGTAGGATCAACATCATACGAATACATCAGTGTAGGATCAACATCATCCGCTGACCTGCGAGTCGCAGGCTACTTATATAGGCCTATAGAATTACAGAAGAGCGCCCAATTAACAACAGGCAGGTGTTTGATGAAATGAAACATCTGAATTTCGCTGGTACGAAGTAACTGAACACACATCCCTGCTAGGCAAAACCGAATGAATAAAGGTCGTAGTTAAGAGTAACGGCCTAATGTGTCTCTGTTCCACGGATCTGCAGCAACAGGCAGCAGACTAAGAATCGGCGATCGGAGCTAGCAGCGCCTAACTACCGCCATCACAATAATCGATCGCTTCTTGAATTCAACCGGCCGGCCCCATCTACCGTCCGGAACACAAGATGATAGGACCCCAAAAGAAAAGAAAAGAAAAGAAAATCTGAGCGCGGTGGAACTGAAACATGGGGATGGCGGAGCGGGAGGCGGTAGCTAGACAGATGATCGAACAGGCGGCAAGGCAGACCAAGAGATCGGGAGGGAGGATCCGGAGCCTCACCTCTGGTGGTGCTGCGGGCGATGCAGATGCGGGCGGAGGAGTTGAATTGGCACCACCACCACCGTCCACCTACCTCCCCTCTGCCCCCGCTTAAATATCTATCGCCAATAGACTCGGGAAGGTCGAGGTCCCTTTCGCTTTTGGCGGCTTCGGGCTTGGGGGTGGTTGTTGACGAGCGGGGGCAGCGGGCAGCCACGCCGACGGGTGGGCCCCCGCGTGGTCGCCTGCTCACACCACCAGTCCCCCGTCGACCGCTGCCGCCGCCGACGTGGGGTTGGTTGTTTAGTTGGCGAGGCTGACGTGGCGGGCCCAACAACCCCTCAGCCTTTTTTCAGAATTTTTTTTTTTTTAGATTAACCACCAACCCCCAGCTGACCTTCCCAGTTCTTGCGGAAAAAAAAAAAAAAGCTGACCTGCCCGGTTCCCACTCACGGGGCGTCACGGCGGCCTCGGCCTTGTGCCTTGGAGCGTTCCGACGCCGTCAGCGTGAGGTCACGTGCGTGTCACTATCTTATCGGATCTGTTGTGAGACAAACTTTTTTTTACACCTCTCATCTGGTACTGTAGTATGCTCACGTATAACTCACACCAACTCACACGTGTAGGGCACGCTCACACTCACACCACGCACGCGTAAACAAACCTACAACTACACTCGATCACACCGCGTCCTTCTCGAGATCATCGGGTCCATCATGGCTCAAGTAGGAGCCGAACCACATCATTCCATTGTGGCTCCACACGTGAGAGGGAATAAACCCCGGTGGGAAACCTGAGTTGCGATCACTGGGGAGCAAACTCAGGTGGCAGCGCTCAACGCCTGGAGTCGCTTGCCAACCGAGCTAGCGCAAACTTGGTGTTGGTGATTAGTAGTCCTAGGACATTACGTGTCACACAACCTTTTCAATCAGTTGATTGACGATGGAGGCGAATACATCGTGTCATCTTTGAAGGGCTCCGTCTTCTAATTCTCAAGGGCATGTTTGGTAGGGATCCGAGTTTTGTGGAAACATTTTAGACCTAATTCTTTAAAAGAGAAACCTTTTCAGATGCTAACTCAACCATTTATTTTTATGAAATCACTTAACTAGTAGGCTTGATTTTGATTTATAGAAATACATAGAATATCGGTACGCTTAAAAAAAAGCTCTTTTTTTAAAATGAACGCGAAGAGCAACTTAGATACGCTTCATTTAGCTTGTTGCGCCAAAAAATAATCACCGTAAAACCAAAGATATGGCCTTTTCGAGAGCTAGTGAAGAAAACGAGAATCGTTTCAATGAGAAACAAGAATGTACGGTTCACTTTGCTCCGAGTGCATTTGGAGTTGGTTCTGACTATAAACTGAAATGTCTTGAGTATCCAAACAAATTGTTTTTAGTTATTTGGTTTTCCGATGTGGTAGTTTCTGGTAGCGGTGCAAGTGGGAAGCGTGATTCTACGGTGACAATTGATAGGAAGTAAGCGTAAATGAAGAAATAACTTTTGTCTAATATCCGTCAAAATTTATAAGATTTAGTAGAAGTAAAGCTCATAGAAAAACTGGTTCAAACAACACGACAGAGAAAATGGTCTAATTTTTCCGTTTAACTTGAGACGCAGATCCATGAGAATGGTTCGGGCCAGATTTTGAGCACACGTGCGTATACCGTATAGTACGGACTGTGCAAGTACGAAAAAAGAAAACTTTGGACTAGTTCTGCTCGTAGTCTACGAAGATACGAAAGGGAGACAACTTTACCGTCAAAATTGCATTCAAAATACGCGATTTGACGCTCGAATGGAGGGAAAAGGCAAAGGCCTTGTTTAGATGCCCAACTTTGGGCATTCAAAGTTGGTAAAATTTTCGTGAAACTTTAGCGATTTTATTTTTATTTGGCAATAATTGTCCAAACATTGATTAATTAGTCTTAAAATGTTAGTCTCATAAAGTACAATCAAACTGTGCAATTAGTTTTTGATTTCATCTACGTTTAGTATTCCATGCGTGTGCCGACATTTTGATGTGACAGAGAATTTTTTTTTTGCATAGTGGAATTTGGGAGTGAATTCTGGGATCTAAACAAGGCCAAAGTTCGTTTTCTTTTCTCGTTCTGATTGTTCGGTGTTTCTCTCTTTCACATCGGTCGCCTGTCTGAGATTCTGAAACGTGTGCGAGTGATTGACCTGGTCAAAAACTTCACGGCCCGTGCGGAGGCCCGAAGGCCCGAGCCGAATGGCTCTCGCTTTCGTTTCCTCCGTGGGCCGTGGCCGTGGAGGCCCGACTTTGGGCACCACACCATTGTACAGTCGTTGCACATACATACTACGTGATGATATGCAGGTATGTTTCCAAACTTCACCCAAGCAATTCAGTCCTAAATTATGTTTTTATTTTTTAACAAAGAGAGATGGGACGGGACGATCCTCTTTTTTAAAGTGTTTGTTTCTGAGACAATCGAAATAAAATCCATCAGGGAATATTACACAATACTCTTTAATGTAGAGGACGTCCGATCCATCAAAAACAAGGGGATGATGATGAGGGACGACAGAATGACAATCGAGACTCACATGCTAGATGACTTATATCCTCATCACTTGTTCCCTTGAATTTATCGGCCCTACTTATCATGCATGGTATAATATTTTTTTCTCATAATAAAACAATATCATCCGACTTATCAGCCGCAGAAACTATCCAGCGGAAAAGATGTTAGATTGTAATGTCTTAGTACCAAACACAAAACAAGGACAATTTTGTCCCTTGCAACCAAATACAGGACAACGACGTTCTCGTCCATGAAATAGGGGATGAAACCATCCCATCCATCGTCACACACACGATTATAGACACTTTTTGAAATGCACACACTTTTTACTCAAAGGAATGCACACATTTTCATAAAAGTCAAACACAAATTTCACACGAATTAGTTCACGGTCGTTCCAAAGGAAGCACTAGATTTAAAAAGAAAAAGTCAATTCATCATGAATTTAACTAAAATAATAGGAAAATGTTAACGACATTTATGTTACCAATTGCGTTTACACTAAAAAATGTATTCCACGATTCAGTAATTTAATGATACTTGTTCATTATCATAAATCTGAATACCTTTATATATATATTTAAATTTGATGAAACATAACATTGTTCAACTTCTAAAAAAACTATATTCTCTCTAGATAAGGGAGTGTTTGTATATATTGTAACTCTTTCCTCAATCCTATGAATATTATTACCCCTTTCATTAAAAAGGTGGTATATGGAAACATGCCTCCAAGGCGGTTTGGTTTGGATGATTGCCGTTGAATATTGACGGATCGCTGCGCTGCCGTTTCATTTATTTTTCTGACATTTGTCTGGAACAGTGTTACTACGCCGTACGTACTGGCTGTGCCACCCTCTCGTACGGTGCCGTACCAAGAATGTGTCGGCCATGTCCGTTAGCAAATTCAGGGCTCTCTGGAGGGACCGCGGTGACTGAAAAAAAAATGTTGTTTCAATAGTTCGTTCTGATTCAACAAACTTATACTCCACCAAGACTTTTTTCCCTATATAAGAGTTTGTTCTGATTCAATAGTTAGCACTTAGAAACTAAAATCAATATTAGTGAATGTAAACAACTTACTGTAGACCAAGCTATTAGCTGGACGACTGCCGTTAACTATTAGTTCCACTAGTAGTTTTAACGCCGCTGATTGGTAGTACGTGGGTCCAAACAACCTTATATCGACAATTAGCTAGGTGCATTAGTACTAGTGCTTAGTGGATTTAAACATGTACACTAAATACAACAATTAAATTTTCCTGCTCACTTATTCATACAAATAAATTACTGCTCCCAAGCACAGTCGTCGAAAAGTGAAGCCACAAAAATCTCTCTCTACAGACAAAGCGAATCTAGTGCCTTTCGCAGATACGCCATGGCGCGCGTGCGCATACGACGCAACGCAATCGCAAGCACAGCCTTTTGGACAACAAAGGCCTGTTTGTTACGGCTCCCTCGAGCTATTGGGAGTTATTTTTCTTGTCAAACAGCCATTTATAAAACAAATTTCCGCTAAGTAAAGCCTATTTTTCTCTTCGAAATAGGAGTGGAGAGAGCTGAAAAAAATAGCTTCTTCCAGCTCCATCTGACGCGAGCACGCGGACACGGCCGCTGGGACGCACGCGAGGAGCTGCCGTGGGGCGCGGCCACCGAGGACTGGCACCGCTGTAGACGCCGCCGGATGCACGCAGGGGCAGCTGCCGTGGGGTACCGCCGCCGGGCGCGGCCTAGATGCGAACGAACACCGGGACTCGCGATTCATGAAGCAGATTACGCCGTACGGAGAAAATACGTGAGGAAAAGAATAGAAAATAAAAAACAAGGGGTATTAAAGTCATTTTGTTATTTTTTTCCTGGTGAAACTATTTTCGCTAAAACAACCTTTCTAAAACAATTTAGCTTCATTAAGAAAGCTGTTTAAGGAGCTATTTTAAAAAAAACAGTTTCACTACTGAAGCAGAGCCCTACCAAACCAGGCAAAAAAAAAATGTTTATTTTCTTTTTGAGCCCCACAACCTTTTTGATTTTTTAGATGTCACGGCCACGGGTTCGTGCTCGCGTAACCGAACCGTGCAACCCGGCTTTGCCGTTGCTCGGCGGGCCCACCACCACCACCACCACCTCCCTCCCTCCCTCCCTCCACACACGCAGCGGCGCCCAGTGCAGTCGTCGTCGTCGTCTCCTTCCTCCGCCTCTCCACGTCCTCCACCTCCTCCACCGCACCACTCCTTCCTCGTCTCCGTCAGTCCGTTCCCACTCCCTCCGTCTCCATCCATCCCCATCCCCCCCCCCGCAGTCAAACAAGCCACCTCCAGACCCGGAGGAAAGTTGCAGCGCCTTTCCCGCGTCGGTTTGATAAGATAATCCCGGCGGAGTGGGCGGGGAAACGACCGGCAGTTCCCACGCTGGCACGCTGTTCCTCCTCCTCTCGCCCGTTCAAAGATTTGTTCTTCGCTGCTGCTGACTAATTGACTGACCCGAGCGGGTGGAGTCGTTGGGGAGGGCCCGGCCGCCCGCGCTCGCCTGCACAAGCAACCAACGCCGGCTGCCGGTCGCGGTTGTTGGTTGACTGGCCGGCCGGCCACGACCGCCGCTAGTGGAGGGGTTGCGTTTCTCCTCTGGTTCGGTTCGTTGGATTGGCCGTCGTCGAGCCGAGGTCACTCCATCCACCACCCGGCCGCGAACCTGCTGCGGGCGAAAATATCTGCCGCGGAAAAGTCGTAGGCCCCCTCGCCAGCCGCCGCCGATGCTGGACTAGTCGTCAAGTCACCCGCACCGCCCGCACGCGCGCGCGCAAGGTGCTCGACGGATTGCTGCTGCACCGGGGAGACCAGGCAGGCAGGCATGGCGGGCGCGGCGACGGGGCGGGGCGGCGAGTGGGAGGAGCTGGTGCGGCGGATGTTCCCGCCGGGGACCGCCATCCCGGACGCGCCACCGAACCTGGACTACTCCATCGCGCTCGAGTACGACGGGCCCGACGTGTCCTACGAGCTCCCAAGGATCGACCCCGTCTGCCTCCCCGCCATACCCACCGCCGAGCCGGTGTCGGGGCCCCTCGGCGGCAGCGGCGTCGTGCCCGTCGCGCCCGTCATCGGCGGCCCCGCTGCTGCCGCGGCCCGTGCCCGTGCCAACCCGCCGGCAGCGTCCCGGGTTGCTGCTGCTCACCGTGCCGCGGCGGCGCCGGCTGCGCGCGCGAGGAGGAGAAGCTCGCCGTCGGCAGCGGCGCGGGATGAGAACAGCTGCTCCGATGCTGACGATGACGAGGAGGACGGCGGCTCGCAGTCCCGCCCGCCGCGGAGTTCCGCCAGGCCTGCTGCGGCGGAGGGACGGCGACCCCGACCCCGACCTCAGGTGGTCACGTTCGGGGAGCCGGAGGACGACAGCAGGTACGGCGAGAGCACCGACTTGGACGCCGAGGGGCAGGAGCAGTACGTGGCGGTGACGAGGCCGGCGGTGGAGAGGAAGGGGGGCAGCAGGAGGACGAGCTGCAGCCGGTGCGGGAAGAGCAAGTGGGAGAGCAAGGAGTCGTGCATCGTCTGCGACGCGCGCTACTGCGGCCACTGCCTGCTCCGCGCCATGGGGTCCATGCCCGAGGGACGCAAGTGCGTCACCTGCATTGGCCGCCCCATCGACGAGGCCAAGCGCTCCAAGCTCGGCAGGGGATCCAGGGTGCTGGCGCGCCTGCTCAGCCCCCTCGAGGTCAGGCAGATCCTCAAGGTCGAGAAGGAGTGCCAGGCCAACCAGCTCCGGCCGGAACAGCTCGTCGTCAATGGCTTCCCTCTTCATGACGAGGAGATGGCCGATTTGCTTAGCTGCCAACGCCCTCCTGGGAATCTCAAGCCTGGAAGATATTGGTATGATAAGGAATCAGGATTGTGGGGCAAGGTAACAACTCTTGCCGGTTTGCGACGAACGCACAGTTTCATGCAACCTCAGCAGCCTATTTCTGATGATAAACAACGTTCTGTTTCTGCTCATATATGTTTGTAGGAAGGTGAAAAGCCAGACAGGATTGTTAGCACTAACCTCAACTTTAATGGAAAGCTTCAGCCTGATGCTAGTAACGGCACCGCTCAGGTTTTCATTAACGGACGGGAAATTACAAAGATTGAACTGAGAATTCTAAAGGTGTCAATTATTCCTGGCCATTGGTTTTCCGAGAATATGATGATTGAAAGTTGCTGTTAAATGTACATTGTAGTTCTACTGTGTCACTCTTCTAACACAATCACCGTCTTTCATGCAGATTGCAAAAGTCCAATGCCCCCGTGATACTCACTTTTGGGTTTACCATGATGGCGGCTATGAGGAAGAAGGACAAAACAACATCAAAGGGAAAATATGGGAGTCAGTATGTATCTTGGCCAAACATTCCTTTTTGTTTTTCTAAACAATGTCTGTTTTTTTAGAAAAAAATTAACGTGTATTGTCGTTTTGTTGTTTTTAGCATGACTTGTTTATTCTCTTCTTTTAACAGCCTTTGACACGTTTTGCGTGCGCCTTGGTTTCACTACCGGTGCCTCCTACAAACTTTGATGCGACAAAAGATGAAGCTCCTTATTCATCACGAACTGTACCTGACTATTTAGATCATAAAAGAATACAAAAGCTTCTCATTCTTGGATCACCTGGAGCTGGAACAAGCACCATATTTAAGCAGGTCTCACCAAACTTTATGTACATCCGCTTCAGTTTCCCTATATGTTTCTGCAGCGTAGCGGCGAGGTGTCACGTGACATCACTTATAGGCTATAGCAGGATGCATCACTCATGTGTAGCTAGCTGTAGCGTATTTGTAGCTAGCTATTTAGAACCTTGGATGGATTTCAAATTTGTCATCAATTCTTCTAGGAAACTCAGCTAAAAGTTTATTAATAAAGCTTGTCTGTTCAAGTAGTCCCAAATTCTGGTAAAGTCAACACTTTGACTATTTAGCATATTTGTAGGTAGCTATTTAGAACCTTTGACTATTTTGAAGTGTCGGTTTCTGCAGTACTCCATAAAACCTTATGCAAACCAGGTCGTATATGCATTTATGTTTGGTAAGATCAACACTTTGAATCTTGGCGTAAAGTTTATTACTATAAAAGGACTCTGTTCAGGAAACTCCTGTATGTTTTCTATATATAAAAGGTGGTTTTACCTCTGTCAAAAAAAGGACTCCCTTGTTTTGATGTGAAAAATACTATTATTGTTTCAGAGTGTTGATTTGTGTGGTTAAACACTGAAATCTTCTGTAAGATAGTACTGATGTATGTCTACGTGTCTAGTTTAGTAATTATATATGCAAATAGATTTTAAATGAAAAATGGCGCCATATGAGTTCATATGCTGTTAACCTTATTATTTATCTTGTACAGTATATATTTGCATGACATTTGGTTTACATAACAGGCTAAGTTGTTATACGGCAGTAGATTTACTGAGGAGGAACTTGAGAGTATCAAACTAATGATCCAAAGCAACATGTTCAAGTACCTGGGGATTCTGCTCGAGGGCCGTGAGCGCTTTGAGGAAGAGGCTTTGGCTGTATCAAATCAGCCAAGCTCAGAGGGCAATGATCCTCAGCAAGGTATCAGGAGTCAGGACAGCTGATACTTGTTCTGCTAATTATTTCAGGAGGATATGCTGTATGCTAAGTTGGTCTTTTTGATGCAGATGAAAGTACATCTTCAAGTTCTAATTCTTGCATCTACTCGATAAATGCAAAGCTAAAGAAGTTTTCTGATTGGCTTCTGGACATCATTGCAACGGGGGACCTAGACGCATTCTTTCCTGCAGCTACCCGTGAATATGCTCCAGTCGTTGATGAGTTGTGGAAAGATCCTGCCATTCAAGCAACTTATAAAAGAAAGGATGAATTGCATTTTCTCCCTGATGCTGCTGAGTACTTCTTGAGCAGGGTATAAATCAAAGCGATTAATTTAAACTAATACGACCATTTCATTGCTTATAACTTGCAATTAAGTACCTGTTGATGACTCACATGTCATAGATTCTGCTAGATCAGCACTACATATTATGACTGTTACTCTACTATTGAATCCCTCTACACATTAGTGATATTGTTGCTAATTAGCCTAGGGTGTATCTTTCCTCTGAATTTTGGGGAAATGGAATTGATGGTCTGCAGGTTGTTAATCATTTAAGAAACTTTATGTTTCCCTATTTTGCTAGCCTTCTCTCATTTGCGAAGAAACCATCATGCTAACTGGATGTGCTGCTACTTTTTTTTTGGCCTCCACTGTAATGTTATTTGATTACCTAAATTGATATGTCCATTGTATGACAAATCCATGCAGGCTATTGAAGTATCAAGTAATGAATATGAACCGTCAGAGAAAGATGTGATATACGCTGAAGGAGTAACACAAGGGAATGGATTGGCCTTTATTGATTTCACTTTGGATGACCGGAGCCCTATGTCAGAACCCTTTGGTGACAATCACGACGCATACTCTCAACCAGTAAACAAGTAAAGTCTATCTTCATGCTCATGTCTGAAGCACACTGATACTGGGCTTCTTTCTTGTATCTTGTAGTCGTTTTGATGTGTTGGTATTGTGGAATCATATCTCTTGCTACCATTTTTCTGAATTCAATAGCATAATATGCAGGTTGCGTTTTTTTCATCTCTCCATCTGTCAAATTCTTTCCCCTTTAGAACAAGTTTGAAAATCTTAGTTGTCTCATCTGCTCCTATTATCTTCTCTCAGATACCAGCTGATTAGAGTAAGTGCCAAGGGCATGAACGAGGGCTGCAAGTGGGTGGAAATGTTTGAGGATGTTAGCATGGTGATCTTCTCTGTTGCGCTCAGCGATTATGATGAGCTTGGAGCACCAGTGAATGGCAGTAGTAGGACACTCATTAATAAGATGATTCAAAGCAGGGACCTGTTTGAGACTACAATCAGGTACAAGAACCTGTTCTTGGAATTAGTTGAGCACGATTCCAGTATAGTAGTATCAAATTAAGTTACTGAACCATATGTATATGTACTCCCTATATATACACAGACAGCCGTGCTTTCGCGACACGCCATTCGTGTTGGTGCTGAACAAGTACGACCTGTTCGAGGAGAAGATCGGCCGGTCGCCACTGACGACGTGCGAGTGGTTCAGCGACTTCTGCCCGCTGCGGACGCACCACAACAACCAGTCGCTGGCGCAGCAGGCGTTCTACTACGTGGCCATGAGGTTCAAGGACCTGTACGCGGCGAGCACGGGGCGGAAGCTGTTCGTGTGGCAGGCGCGCGCTCGCGACCGGCCCACCGTCGACGAGGCATTCCGCTACATCCGGGAGGTGCTCCGGTGGGAGGACGAGCGTGACGCCGCTGGTTACTGCCCTGAGGAGTCCTTCTACAGCACCACCGAGCTCAGCTCTTCCCGCCTCATCGCCGCCGCAGAGTGATCTGACATGTGTATAGCTGTGGTGTGGTTCATTTGCTGGCACAATTTTACTACTAGTACTTAGTATAGTCTTCGTGCGTTCTGTTTCATTTAAGAAATGTACTTGAAAACAACCAGACGATAAGATTTTTCTACAGTTTTGTCTCACAATTGTATATGACCATAAATATGATCCGAAATACATTCATGTACAAAAAGGCATAATAAAGACATGTCTGACATACTACAAATAAGTTCTACATTGCTTAAGTACATCTTTGAGTTCTCGAAAGTTTTCGCATTCAAGGTGCCTAAATCATGCTGCAAGAGTCTCATTGCTTGAATATCTTTCTTGTGCTCTTAGAAACATAACAACATTCTTTCTTTCCCTTTCCATAATTCTTCCATCATTCTTTCTTTCCCTTTCCATAATTCTGCACAAAGAAGTGAAATAGATTGAAATAAAATACAGAATAAATGATGTCGATTTCAAGATTTTTCTCTCCCTCACTATGCAGATATGAGCAGTGAGCACATGAACCAATAAATATAAGGTCCCTTTCCATAATTCTTTCAAGTTCTACCAATTTCTAGCAAGTCAAGATCAAGATTTTTTTCCCTCACTTGTATACAGGACACCTGGCTAGAACACCTTAGTATGGGCACTATGGTACATTCTGAATTTATGCATGAAACAAGCATCATCATTTCCAAACTTGTACATAGAAAGAAATCGAAACAACATACTGATGGACGTGAGCAATAATTTTTTTTTGTTTGGAATTTCTAAAGAAATTAGCCAACCTGTAAGTTTCTGATAGAGCTTTCTCAATCTGTCACATTTCTGATCCCAAATGCAACAGTATAGCCATCCATAGGCCCATCCTCAAAACTTAGAGGTTTTGCATTTCCTTGTATCCAGCTAAGAGAATGTTTCTCTTTGTAGCCTTAAAATACACTACGGTGGCGTCTAGGAAAACTAAATCATAAAATCACTGCACCTAAGATAGTCGCTATAATCACTGCTGCATATAAATCCAATCATATAATCTTCCGAGATGACATCATAAAGCTAAATAATTATGATGCATATCAAAACAGGGGCAAATTTAAGAGAATGAGGGGCTTCCAAAGATAAGCAATTTCAACATCATAAGGAAAGATAAGCACATATCAAAACAGGGGCAAATTTTAGAGAATGAGGGACTGCTGCATATAAATATTTTTTGTTTAAGATAGCAAGAGCTCTGGTTAAAAAAATTCAGCCAAAGAAATCTAAAATTGCAAAAGTCAATGAAGAGTAGTGCAACTGTAATTGGTTTCCTCAGAAAGTGGAGCTACAACAGGTAACATCTTAAAATAAAAAACAAAGGATCAAATCATAAAATAAAAACCCAAAGGGTTATACCCTGACTGGCTACGTACACCATTTTGGTATTTCTGATGACCCCAATGTAATGATGTGTGATGTTCTACAACTTCCTTTAAAGTAATCTAGAGAAATTCCAAGAGTAGCAGACTGAGAAGAAGAATGCAGACAGTTAAAATAAACCTGTTATACAAAAGGACAACAAAAAACATAGATATACCGAATAAAAGAACTTCTCTATATGTTATCAGCAAGCATCACCATATAAGAGGAACAATGTACCTTCAACCTTTGCTCCAAAACAAACATCTTAACAAGTTCCTGGACAGACTCTCTGTGATTAAAGATAACATCTTTTCACCATGTGGACTCGAAACATGAGATGAGTAACCCATCTGAATACTGGGGCTCCTCTACCATCCCTGAATCATTCAAATCATCTTGGCAGTCAGAAACTAAATGATATGTGTCCTCTTCCAAATATGCAAAAGGAAAAGACAAGCAATCAAGTTTAAGAAGAACAAAAAAAAAAAAAAAAAAATTATAGAAACTCGTAGTCATAGATCAAGAAAATGAATTAATTTATGCGATTGCCATGAGATAGGGGCAAACAAAAATTGGAGAAGCACAAATAAACTACCAGCTGTAACAGCGTAGTATCTCCTGTCAAGCATGCTCAATGAAGACTTGTCATCTCCTGCAGTGGATTCAATCACACAGCCGCTCGTCAGCTCGCTAGGTTATTCGTAGATGCAGCTGCTACTCGCGGAGCTGTCGGCCGGGACGCGGATCGATTGCTGCAGTGGCTCACGAGACGCGAGCTCGAGGTCGTGGCGTCGGCACCGCCCATTGCACACCTCGCCCGCAGCCATGCTAATGCGTCGCTGCCCCACGCGCCGCTCGATTAGGCAAGGGATTAAATCTATTGAAGGATTGCAGCATGATGGGGATTTGTGGAAAGAAGCATACCAATGTGATGGGCTCTTCCTGGGGATGAGCTCCATGGACCTGCAGTCGTCATGCTCGTCACCTCGCCGCAGCCGCCGCACGCCCGAGCTCACTGGAGCCGCTTCCATGCCGAAGCTCCGTCACTTGGCCGGAGATCGAGCTGCCGCTCGCCTTGTCGACCACACGGCCGTGGAACTCTAGCCGGCCTTCGCCAGGTTGGATTCGCCTTGCGCCGCCGAGGAGGCGTCGGCGCGACCCGTATGGTGGGGAGGAGGACATGAGGGCCCGCCTCTTCCCCTTCCACCGAGTCCACGTCCGCGCCGCGATGGCCCCAGTGGCTGGGCTGGGCACGCTGGCTGGGGTAGGGGTAGGGGTAGGGGCGCATGGCGGCGGCGTTGGCACAGGCAGGGCAGGCGCGGGTGGCAGCAGCACGGCGAGCTGCGGCGACTTTGTCGAGCGGTTTTGGTTGCGGTTCCTGCGAACGGGAGGACAATGATCTGGGCGTCGTGGGGTCTGGTGGGCATCGGTTCCGTGTCCTGTGCCTGGGAGCGGGCCGGGGGATTAGCGCTAATTACGTCGGAGGGGCAGGCCGATTAGCGCGGCTACGATACCTTTTGGGGATTTTTAGTAGTAAGATAAGACTAGTAGTAACTGTACAGTCTTGTAATCTTGCTGTTCGTCGTAGAGCAATGTTGCAGTGTTGTTTTGTATAATTGTATGCCTGCTAGTAAGTTTTGCAAACAAAATCAAATATAGTGAAGGAGGCTGAACTGCTGATGAGCAGAGCTTCAGAAATTCAGATTGTCAAATTCTCTTGTGTCAGTGTTACTGATGCTTCATTGCTTCCAGATTTGCTAAATCCTGTTCTGACCTGAGAACCTGAATGGTGGGTCCCACTTACTGATGGCTTACTGGACCTGTGCTGACCAGAGTGGCTGACATGTGGGCCCACTGGAGTTACCTTGAGCCAAGAAAAGCAGGGGAAAGAAAAGAAGAGAAAAAATTTAACGAACCTTATCTCATCTTCCCTTTCCCGCGCCCGTGGCAATGGCTGTCGTTCCTTCTCACGGCCACACTCCAGTGGGGGCCGCAGCGGCCACCTCCGCCGCCGTATCCATCGCCTGCTCGGCCGCTTCCCGTTACGAAGATGACGACGATGACTACGGCGGCGGCGCGTCCTCCTCCTGGTCGCTGTCGTCGCCGCGGCGCCGGCAGCCGTACCGGCGCCTCCTCCGCGACGAGGCGGAGCGGCTCCGGCGCGCACGCCGGGGCCAGGGCCCGGGCGCCGACACGCCGCGGTGGGTGCGCCGCACCACGGACCAGATGGCCCGGTACGTGGAGGACGACCGCGCGGGGCACGTGTACGGCCGCCACGTGGTCGCCGCCGTCCGCGCCCCCGCCGCGCGGCCA
Organism: Themeda triandra; assembly: GCA_018135685.1. Taxonomy (NCBI): domain Eukaryota; kingdom Viridiplantae; phylum Streptophyta; class Magnoliopsida; order Poales; family Poaceae; genus Themeda; species Themeda triandra. Next base: position 80,499 of record JAENPR010000707.1, on the reverse strand, counting down.
TGCGCCTGGCCATGGCGTCGTTCGTGACCAGGCTCACCTTCCGCGAGATGTGCGTCGTGCTCCGCGAGCAGCGCGGATGGCGCCAGGCGCGCGACTTCTTCGCTTGGATGAAGCTTCAGGTGGGTGATGACAGTCAACACTCACACGCCGGCACGCCGCCATCAGCAAATCAAACTCATAAATCTTTTCTGCTTTCTTAGATTTTGTTAGTTTACACCTGAAATTAAAGAAGCACTGCATGCTTTTGTCTGAATTCTTGGGCAATTTGTCCCAATTGTCAACTGATTGGCGTCCCTGACCGCCTGAGATTGCTGATCCCTGCAGCTGTGCTATGAACCAAGCGTCGTAGCCTACACCATTCTGCTCATGCTGAAGAGATGTTTCTTGAGATGCTCCAGGTTGGATGTGAGCCTGATGCAGTGGCATGCGGGACCCTCTTGTGCGCATATGCTAGGTGGGGGCGGCACAAAGACATGATGCTGTTCTACTCGGCGGTGCGCAGGCGTGACATAGTTCCCCCAGTCTCGGTCTACAATTACATGATCTCGTCTTTGCAGAAGCAGAAGCTGCATGGCAAGGTTATCCATGTGTGGAAGCAGATGCTGGAAGCTGGCATGCGGCCTAATCAGTTCACATATACAGTTGTCATCAGCTCCTTCGTTAAGGAAGATCTCTTGGAGGAGGCCATGGATGTGTTTGGTGAGATGCAGCGGTGTAGGTTTGTTCCGGAAGAGGCGACTTATAGCCTTTTGATCAGCGCGAGCTCCAGACATGGCAAAGGAGAACAGGCATTGCAGCTTTTTGAAGAGATGAAGGATCAGGGAATTGCCCCAAGTAACTACACCTGTGCATCTCTCTTGGCACTTTATTATAAGAATGAAGACTACTCAAAGGCTCTTTTGCTCTTCTCTGAGATGGAGAATAGTAAGGTCATTCCTGATGAGGTTATCTATGGAATTCTTATTAGGATATATGGTAAGCTTGGGCTTTATGAGGAGGCAGAGCAAACGTTTGGGGAAATTGAGAAGGCAGGTCTTCTGAGCGACGAGCAGACTTATGTGGCAATGGCTCAAGTTTACTTGAATGTTGGAGATTATGACAGAGCATTGGAGGTATTAGAATCTATGATGACGAGGAATGTGAAACCTTCACACTTTTCTTATAGTGCTATTCTCAGATGTTATGTTGCAAAGGAAGACATAGCTGCTGCAGAAGATACCTTCAGAGCTCTCTCCCAACATGGCCTACCTGATGTGTTTTGCTGTAATGACCTGCTCAGATTGTATATGAGGCTAGGACATCTAGAGAAGGCCAGGGCACTAGTTTTGAAGATGAGGGAAGATGATTTCCAGCTTGATGAGGACCTCTCTATGACAGTGATGGAATTTTATTGCAAAAGTGGTATGATTAAAGATGCAGAGAAATTATTCGAAGATATTCAGATAAATAGAAAAACTATGAAGATTCCAACAATGCTTTTGCTTATAGGGATGTATGCTAGAAACAGATCCAGTGTGATTCTGAAAGAATACAGCTCGTCAAAGGCACTTGATGAAACTGACAGTTCAGCAGCTAGTGTGGTGTGGAAATCCTTGTTGGGCATGCCTGGGGGCTTGTCCAATGTGTCCCTACTGATCAGCAAATTGGCTAGAGAAGGTGAGAAAGCTAGGAGCCACAGAGAACAGGGCACTCAGACCTACTCCCTCCGTCTTGTTGTCTTTGTCGTTAAAAAACCGTGCCCTCCTCACAAACACGGTTTTCAAGTGACAAACTCCATGGGACAGAGGGAGTAGTTGTAACAATCTCTGACTGCTGTCTATACATGTATTTGCTGCAGGGAGCACAGATGAGGCAAAGTTCATTTCTGACCAGCTGATAGAATTGGGATTCAAGCCTGATGATTCAGCAATTGCTACTTTAATTGTCCAATATGGCCAGGCCAAGCAGTTAGGGCAAGCACAAGAACTATTCGAGTCAGTATCAGCATTCTTTCCAGAAGGAGCAAATGTTTATAATGCCATGGTTGATGCATTCTGTAAATGTGGAAAAACTGAAGACGCTTATCATCTTTTCATGGAAATGGCCGATCAAGGCAGCAATAGAGATGCTGTGACAGTTAGCATTCTTGTCACCCACCTAACTAAACATGGTAAAGGTTTTTTATATCTATACTTGTTCTATCGCTCTATTTAGCTGATGCATGCTATGTATCCAATTCTTTTTAAATGGCCATGGTTACTGCCACTGCCAGGGAAATTTCAAGAGGTTGAAAACATCATACATGCCTGTTTCCAAGATGAAGTTCAGCTTGACACCGTCTTGTATAATACTTTTATCAAGTCGATGCTTGAGTCAGGTCTGGCTAACATATTCTCCTATTCATCAGATAGGCAAGCAAAATTTCTGTTTGCCAGGCATCATAGCTAACTTCTGCAGTTTTAGTTTCCAAGCAGGTAAACTGCATTCAGCCATCAGCATATATGATCGTATGATATCCTCTGGCATTTTTCGGTCTATGCAGACATTTAATTTGATGATAAGGTAGATAAGTTTCCAGAAACCCCTGGAAAGTGGGAACCCAAATTCGGAATTGCATTCTTTTTCTTGAATATATTGTTGGTAGCACTAAGTCATCACTCATCAGCTTCAATCTTCTATTCAGTGTTTGTGGCAAAGGTGGAAAGCTGGACAAGGCTATTGAAATGTTTGCTGCTGCACAGGAACTAGGCTTGCCGATTGATGAAAAGATGTACACAAACATGCTTAGCTTATATGGAAAAGCCGGTCAGGTTCTTGTGCCCTGTAAACAAATCAACTAAAGATCTTCTGATTGATTTGTTTTTCCCACTGCTTCAGTTTTCCTTCTATCCAATTCTAAGCCTATGGATTTTTCATATTTTCAGGTAGGCCTCATGAAGCATCTTTAATGTTCAAAAGAATGAAGGAAGATGGCATCAGGCCTGGAAAGGTATTCTTTCATTGCGAGAAATTTTGAAATCGATTTCACAGAACAAAGAATGCTGTAGTTCCGCCCTGACCATCTAAGCAAACATGGCTAATCTTTACCAGAATTTGCAATGTGCGGATCAGCTTCAATTCCATGATCAATGCCTATGCTACTTCAGGACTGTATAGCGAGGGGAAACGTATATTCCAGGAGATGCAGGACTGTGGTCATACTCCCGACTCATTCTCCTATCTCGCTCTGATCAGAGCATATACAGAGGCTAAATTGTACACGGAGGCAGAAGAAGCCATCCAGACGATGCTGAACAGCAACACAACCCCTTCCTGCTCTCATTTCAGCCACCTGATTTTCGCCTTTCTGAAGGAAGGCCAGATTGGTGAAGCCCAGAGGATCTACAACCAAATGAAGGAGGCAAGTGTGGCTCCTGATCTGGCCTGCTGTAGGACCATGATGAGGGTGTACATGGAGCACGGTCTCATGGACGAAGGCATCTCTCTCTATGAGGCGACGCGCGGCTCACTGAAACCTGACAGCTTCATCTTGAGTGCTGCGTTTCATCTGTATGAGCTTGTAGGCAGGGAGTCTGAGCCCAGGATGTCCTGGATGCCATCAGTGTGAGTGGTACCTCCTTCCTGAGGAATATGAAGATTGGTTCGAAGCTTTGATGAACCTGAAGTACTAATCGTGATGTGTACATAATCTGAAAGAAGTTAAGTTTGGGCACTTAAACATGCAGTTTTTTTCTTTTCATTTCCTTTGGGGGGAGCACAAGTGCAACTGCTTCAGAATTCAGGAACACATGTAGTACCACAATGATACGGAGTCAAGAATGAATGCTGTGACCCATGACTATTTTAGAAATTACTATTCCCTCTTTATGATTTTAGGGCATGCTAACTAGTTCAAATAAAGCAATTAGTTTGTCTTAAATACTCTTTCTATACCCATAAAATTTGATGTTTTGGATAAGGACACGGTCTCTAAAACATAACTTTATCCATTATTTTTATTAAAATATATAAAGAAAAACTAAAAATAAAATTACTTTTATAAAAGTGATTTCAAGGTGAATCTATATATATATATATAAAGTTTCATTTTTCAAACTAAATATTTTTAAAAGTTATTGATAGTTTATGTTTTCGAAGTTTGGCTTAAACCTTGTTCAAAACGTCAAGTATTATAGGTACCGAGGAAGTATCTCTCTCGTGACTCGCCATGTTAGCTGTGTTCTTGGCCAAGAACGTAACCCCAACTTTTGCCCATCTACCTACGTGGCATTCTTTAGCTGCTAGTGATGGACGCTGTGGAATAGCTCTTCCGTGGCCAGCAGCCCAGCACTACAACGTCGCCGTCCCTTAGCAGACATCTGAAATGGCCGTTCACCCGCACCATCGCCAGATGATGATGAGATGATGTGCACAATGGCTCATTAAGATTGCGGCGTCCCATGAGCAACTGGGGTGTATATTAGACAGTGAGTGACGGTGTAAATGTCACGGCTTGTGCAATACAATGTTTTTACTTTCAAAACAGTGTTCAAACCTTGGAACTTTCACATGAGTGCCGATTGCCGAACAAACAAGTGCTAATAAGTCACCCAGCTGCAACACTGAAATAACAGTGCTTCCAGTACTTAGTTCATAAAAACGCACAAGCATAAAGCTGCCTCAGAACATGAAAAATATGATGAATGCTATACAATGGATAAAGTCGTCATACTCCAGTTACAGATATACTTATCTCTTAAGAAAACCAGTGGCAAATCCTTAGATCAGAAAATCATAGACCATCTCAACATTAAGAGAACATAGTGGGTTACAAAGCTTGAAGTCATCATACCCCAATGTAATTAGATATACCCAGGTTCTAACACTTACAGATAGGTCTTTAAGGAAGCCAGTGTCAAATTCTTGTAGCAGAAATCATTGATCATCACAGCACAACGAGAACATACTGGGGACAACCCATGTAGGTAGCACTGTGTTGTGGATACATGGCAAAATAATCATATCAGATCTGGTGGCATCATCTTCAGGCAGTGGCTTGCCCAACTCAAATGCAACCAAATGGCCAGAACCAGAATCATAGCAGCACACACAGTTGCTCCTCCCTCCCCACCTCTCTGGGTTCATACACGGTAGTGGCTGAACTCTCGAGTCATTGCTGATGAATATCGCCCATTTCTCCAACCTCTCCACCTTCACCCACTTTGCAAGTTCAGTCGAAGTGTCAAATCGGTAAGCTTCAAATACAGACCCTATCACTTGGAAACCCTTTTGGCAGCCAACCATGAGAAGCATGTCGCCGCACACCACCAGCCAAGGGTTGGAAAGATGCCATTTGGTCATGCTATTTTTTCCACCCCAGGAAACTGGTATCTCCTGTAAGCAGATCTGGGGAGTCAACTGAACCATGAACAAACTACGATCAGAACGCACCATGCCAATGACTTGGCCTTTGAAGACTACAAATTTGTTGAGTGGCCCATTGCGAAGAGAGCATTTTGACCAAGAGTCACTACCAACAAGCCAAAAGAAGTTGGAGTACTCAGTGGACACAATGAGATGTGAGTTGGGAGACGCTAGAGGACCTGTGAAGGCAGCACCATACCAGAACTTAGTGTTTCCAACAGCTGGAAGTGGCAGAGGTGAAACCTCAATACCAGTGAACACATAAAAAATACAACATGTTTTGTTGCAGGAGAAGATCATATGGCCAAATGAAGCACCCAGAAAACCAAACTTATCCAAATCAATGGTAACGGCTAGAAAGCAGAGGAATCTGAGAGCAAAGTAACGTATCTTGGCTGCCTATATCAATGATGTAGCATGGGCATTTGAATATAGAGGTGTTTCTGGCAACATTTGGAAAAGGACGATGGGGGCAGAAAGAGACAATAGGGTCAAGGAGAAAGAGGCGGAAACAGTGCGTACAAGGAAGATTTAGATGGGTAAGATGAGAAGGCAGAGCGCCACAGGTGGCAGGTGGCCGCAAAGGCAAGAAGGTCAGGGAAGGACCCCAACAATTCAACAATGGAGTGCAGCAGGCCATCTGGGAGACCTGCCCAATCTCGAAGCTTAGACATAACTTGAAGGTGAAAGCAGCTTCTCTGTGATAAATTGTAAACCCAAAGCAAAATGTTAGCAGATTGAACTGGATAGAATAAAGGGAACAAAACTGGTAAATTTATAGAAAACATGGCTAGCACATATGTTTTATCAAAATGTCAATTGTAAGCACGAGAATGAAGCTGAACAGAACATGCAAAGCAATCCTAGTCACAAAAAAAAAGGTGTTATGGTTCATAGTTGGATTACATGGATAATGCTAGCTTTGCTAAGATAATGCAGTAATGCACACAAATGTCAAGCATTCTTGCAGTATAAAGTCTTTTGAGTAATATCCCTTCGATCAGTAATTTTAAAGAGCGGACCAGAATATAATAACTTAACACGATTTATCATCATTGATTCATTGTTATCCTATACTAGTCCATTCTATTACATAAAAATAACTAAAACATTGCTTTACTAGTAACAATTTAATGGATAAAAGCTAAGCTACAGCACTATTGGGGATACAGTAGCCATTTCAGACCCTGCCAGCCAATAAAAATGATATGCTTAGCACCAGCGATTTAATGGATAATCTTTTCAGTCTACATTACATGTATTTTGATCCACAAAATATCTACTACAATCATCACCAAAAGATGCCGTTAATATTTTAGTTTAGAACCAGAGCGAATCGAATAAAAACTGACTGGTACTATCGTCTGCGACAGCAAAGTAAGAATACGAGATTTGAATAGTTCATCCAAGATTTCCATCAATACTTGGAACAGACAACCAATGCTTAGAAACTCAACACAAGCGTTCCTGCATTAGGGTTAGGGATTTAGGGGATCCGCACAAAATAATGGTGGCTGAGGCGGAGAGGGAGACGGTATGGTTCGGACGAGCAATGAGCCAATGAGCGCACACGACTGACCGGCAGACCGTTAGCGGAGGGCAGAGGCAAACCCGGTAGATGGAGGTGCAGCGGCGTGTGGCGGCAAGGGCCTCCTCCGGCACCGGCAGTCGGCCTTCGATCTCTCACTGCGTACACCCTTCACTGGAACTGAAGCTTCCGTGTGCCGTATGACTGGGCTGGGCTGGGCTGCCACTGGGTCTCAATCTGGGCACATTTTAACCGAAAAACCGAAACCGAACCGAAACCGAACCGTAATGTCGGTTTTTCTGTTTTTCGGTTCGGTGTCGGTTTGCGTTTTTACGCTGTTCGGTGTTCGGCTTTGGCTTCGGTTTGACCCTCAAACCGAACCGAACAACCGGAAAAACCGAACTGCGAGAGAATAAGCGCGGGCGCGGCCACCCCGACGCCCGATAACTCACCCGACGGCCCACCCGACGCTCCCACTCGCCCCCCCCCCCGTGACTCCTCCCCCGTGACTCGACTTCGAGTCGTTCCCATCCATCCCATCCCGACCCGGCGAACCCTAAGCGGCTAAGCGAGAGCGAGAGGCGCGAGCGGGCGCGGCGCGCGCTGCGGCAAAGCGAGCGAAAAGCGCAAGGCCCAAGGCGGCAGCCGGCAGCGCAAAGCGGGCGGCGCGGCGCTCGGCGTCGGCGCGCGCGGCAGCAAGCAAGGCATCACAATCGAGGCGGGCGCGCGGCGCGTCGGCGCGCGGCAAGGCAAGGCCAAGGCGGCGGCCCGGCAAGCGAGCGCGCGGGGGTAGTAGTGATCCGTCGTCGTCGGGTTCCTCTACCACGGCACGCAGGACAGAAAGCAGTCCTCCAATGTAAGTTTACGGTTCTTCGGTTCGTCTTGCTTAGCTTGTTGTTTGTTGGTTGCTTTGCTTGCTTGTAGTTGATTAGTTGGTTCATCTTCATCGGATCGAATCTTTGAAACAGTGAAACACACATGGATGATGGATGGTTTTCTTTTTGAACTCTTGTAGATGGGGGACACTGAAGAAAGCTGTGGCGATGCACCGACACCTCGCTTGAATGAGAATGAGGCTGAAGTTGTAGATTTGGAGAAGGAGAATGACAAGGAACAGCAGCCCAAGGATGGAGAGGGAGTGGCGGATGAAAATGAAAGCGGGGAAAAGGAAGGCCATGAATCCAAGATCGGATGTTTGGGAGCACTTTAGCAAGGTCAAAATTGCTAATAGGGAGGAGAGAGCCAAGTGCAAGAATCTTTAACGAGAAACTCTACATTTGCGACACAAAGTTAAATGGTACGTCCACCATGAAAACTCATTTGAAAGTGTGCAAGAAAAATCCTCACAAAGAATTAGATAGTCAAGGTACTTTGCAAATACAACCTGGTGCTGGTACTAGTAGTGTTGGTACTTTATCTACTTGGAAATTTGATCCGATGATCTAAGGAGGACTTTAGCTGAGATGATAATAGAAGATGAGCTGCCTTTTGTGATCTGTGAACGTCCTGGCCTTAGAAAATTCTGTGCAAAAGCATGTCCACGTTTTATTGTGCCATCTAGAAGGACAATGACTAGGGAGTGTGTGAAAGTGTTTGATGATGAGAGGGGAAAACTTAGCAAATTTATGAAAGTAAACTTGTGAAAGGGTAAGCTTGACCACGAGACACATGGACAGCTAAGAATAGTCAAAACTTTATGTGTGTAACAGCACATTTTATTGACAATGAGTGGAACTTGCACAAGAAAATCATTGGTTTTTTTATGGTTAAGGGCCATAGGGGGGAGGACATTGGGAAATCTTTGGAAAATTGCTTGGCTGAGTGGGGAATTGAGGGTGTTTTCACAATAGCAGTAGACAATGCTAGTGCAAACAATGGTGCAATCAAGTACATGCAGAGGGTAATGACTTGAATCAAAAGGCTGCTTTCTTTGAAGGAGAGTACTGCATATTAGGTGTGTGGCACATATTATCAACCTAGTAGTAAGTGATGGGCTGAAGGAAATTGATAGATCGAGTCGCTCGTGTTGGAATTTCTTGTTAAGTATATTAGATGTGGAACATCTAGGTTGGTAAAGTTCAAGAGATGTCTTGAGTTAGCAAGGTTCGAGACCAAAGCAATGATGAACCTAGATATTTGCACAAGGTGGAACTCCACTTACCTCATGCTAAATGTTGCACAACATTATGAAAAGGCCTTTGAAAGGTATAGTGATGAAGACCCCTACTATAAGTTAGAGTTAGAGGGTGACAATGGTCCAGGAGTTCCAACCAAACAAGATTGGGAAAAAGCAAGGAAAATGGCTAAGTTTCTTCAACACTTCTATGATCGACCCTCGTGTCTCTACCACTAGTCGTCCAACATCTCACACATATTTTCATGAGATTCTTGATGTTTTGGTGTTGTTGAGACAATGGTGTAACAGTGAGGACACACTATGTCGGGAAATGGGCAAGAAAATGCTAGTGAAGTATTACAAATATTGGGGAGAGAAATATGGAGAGAGGTGGGGGATAGAGAGAAGAGAGGAGAGAGAGACAAGGGGATCAATTGCTGAACATTGCCATTTTCTTTTGTGTTGCTATTGACCCTCGATTCAAACTTTCTAATTATGTCAAGATGGCAACTACGGTCATGTTTGGTGATGACATAGGACCAAAATTGTGGAAACAGTGAACAAGTCTTTTCGTTCTCTGTTTGATGAGTACAAAGAACTCTATGCTCCAACTCCAAGTGACAAGGCCCCTTCTAAAAATCAAGAAACACCAAAGAAGAGCTACGGGGTGATGAGCTCAACTGCTACAACGAGATGAGCAATACTGGGAGTGGGAATGGCAGTGTGAAATCTGAACTTGATAAGTACCTTTCAGAAGATAATGAGGAGCTTAGTAATGGTTTTGACATTCTGAAATGGTGGAAGGTCAATGCTACTAGATTTCCCATAATGTCTCGCATGGCCCGTGATCTTTTGGCAATTCCTATCTCTACAGTAGCCTCTGAGTCAGCCTTCAGTGCAGGTGGAAGAACACTAGATGATTTTAGGACCTCACTGACATCAACAATGGTTGAGTGGCTTGTTTGTGCAAATGATTGGCTGCGTGCAAATGACTATCCAAGTGAAGTTGAAGAGGACTCAGAAGCAATGGCCAAGCTTGAAGAAGGTAATTTGTAACATTTGATGCATTCCTATTGTTCATCATGATTACTTGTTGCATAAAAATGATTGAGTACTAACTGAAATATAATCATTTATTGCAGATATGGGTGCCCTGGCAATTTCTAAGGATAGCACTACTGCATCTTAACTTCTTGAGCTAGCTGTTGGAGGTTTGGAGCCTTGGAGGAAGCTTGCTGATGGGCTTATGGGTGATGGCTGAGGCTGATGAGTGATGAGTCAAGTTCTGTTCTTCTATCACTTGAGACTTGACTCACTTCTGTTTCTGTAGTTTGTTTTCTTATCAAGGGACAAGGCTGATTTGTGATTTGTGTATTAAAACCAATGTTTGATGTTTGTAATAATGAACTAGCTGTGCTACTTTATTTGGCATCGATTTGTGTTAATAATGAACTAGATTGTGATGTTTGCTTGCTGTTCTGAACTTCTGATGCTGTGATCTGTACAGACTGTATGGTCGGTTCGGTTTTTTCGGTTAAAACCGAAAAACCAAAATTTTAAACCGAAACCGAAATTGTCGGTTTCTGGTTTTTTCACAAACCGATCGGTGGCTGTTTTCTGGAAACCGAAGTTTAAAAAACCGAACCGAACCGAAATTTCGGTTCGGTTAAAACCGAACGCCCAGATTGAACTGGGTCGTATGATTTTGACTAGATATGATATGAGTGACTTAAAATTTCTTTTACATAGAGCAATTTCTTTTTCAAATTTGTTTTCTGATGTTACGTAATCCATATATAATTATAATAAGTAGCAAAATTATCATAGATCAAGTGAATACAGTATCCATACGCATTTGGGTTTCTGCATCATTTCTCTCGCGCATACGCATTAGTACAACCTTTTTTTCTTTTTTTAATGATATATACAACTTTTTTTTTTTGGCCAAGGCATACAGGCATACAGATTGCATTTCACAGGAAACAAAGCAGAAAGACAATCACCTGGGCTTGTTTGGATAATGGGAAATGAAAGGTGGGATAGAGATAAGGAAATAGATGAATGGCTAGGATTAAATGAGATATAAAGAATGGATGACTAAGATCTTTTAGAGGGTGGGATAGGTGATTTCTTATCCCAATCCCTATCCCTACCCAAACATGCCATTAAGCGATTGCATCTCCACATTTTGCAGGCAATCACCTACGTGACATTCTTTAGCTGCTAGTCATGGACGACGTTGCCGAACAGCTCGTCCGTCGCCAGCACTACAACATCGCCGTCCCTTAGCAGACATCTGAAACGGCCATCCACTTGTACCGCACCATTGCCAAGACATCTGAAACGGCCATCCACTTGTACCGCACCATTGCCAGATGATGAGCACAATAGCTCATTGAGATTGTGGCGTACCATGAGCGATTGGGCAATACAATGTTTCTACTTTCAAATCAGAGTTCAAACCTTGGGAACTTCAAGCTAAAATAGAGTTCAAACCTTTGGGAAATACAAGCTTTAAGCTGGCTTAGCTTTCACACGGAGTGCCGAACAAATAAGAGCTAATAAGTTACCCAGCTGCATCAATGAAATAACAGTGCTTCCAGTACTTAGTTCATACAAACGCACAAGCATCAAGCTGGCTCAGAATATGAAAAATTTAACTTATACTAACACAAAACATAAAGTCGTCATACTAAAATGATAACAAGACATAACCAGGTTCCAACGGTGAATTCTTACAGTTAGATCTCTAGGAAAACCAGTAATAAATTCTTACAGCAGAAATCATTGACCATCACAGCACTAAGAGAACATACTGGGAACAACCCATGTAGGTTGCACCATGCCCATGTCCATGTGATCGTCATGTAAGTGAGTTGCATAAATAAAAGCTCGAAGCCTGGTGGCATCATCTCCAACCAGAGGCTTGCCCAACTCGAATACAACCAAATGGCCAGAACGAGAATCATAGCAGTATACACAGTTGCTTCTCCCTCCCCACCTCTCTGGGTTCAAGCACGATAGAGCCCCAACTACAAGGTAATTGCTGATGAATATCGCCCATTTCTCCAACCTGTCCACCTTCTCCCACTTTGCAGGTTCAGTCGAAGTGTCCAGATGATAAGCTTCAAATGAAGGCCCAGTTCCTGAGGAATCGCTTCGGCAGCCAACCACGAGAAGCATGTCGCCACATACCACCAGCCAAGCGAATGTAGGATGCCATTCGGTCAGGCTATTTCTTCCAACCCAGGAAACTGGTATCTCCTGCAAGTGGATCTGGGGAGTCAAGTGAACCATAAACAGCCTACGATCAGAACCCATCCCAAAGACCTGGTCTTTGAAGACTACAAATTTGGTGAGTGACCCATTGCGAGGAGAGCATTTTGACCAAGAGTTACTACCAATAGGCCAAAAGAAGTTGGAGGACTTAGTGTAGACAATAAGATGTGGGTTTGGAGATGCTAGAGGACCTGTGAGGGCAGCACCATAGCAGAACTTAGTGTTTCCAACAACTGGCAGTGGCAGTCCTGGCAGTGGTGGAGGTCTTGTGAGGTCAATACCATAGTAGAACATAGTGTTTTCAGCAACTGGCAGTGGTGGAGATGAAACCTCAATACCAGTGAACACATCAAAAAGAAAACATGTTTTGTTGCTGCAGAAGATCATATGGCCAAACGAAGCACCCTTAAAACTTGTTGGGTGGTTATTTCTATAATCGATAGAAAGCAGAGGAATCTGAGAGCAAAGTAAAACATGGGCATTTGGGTACAGAGGTGTTTCTGGTAACATTTGGAACATGGCGAGGGGAGCAGAAAGAGACATTAGGGTCGAGGAGAAGAAGTGGAAAGAGTGCGTATAAGGTAGATTTAGATGGGTAAGATGAGAAGGCAGAGCGCCAGGCAGGGCAGGTGGCTGCGAAGCAAGACAGTCAGGGAAGGACCCCAACAATTCAACAATGGAGTGCAGCAGGCCATCCGGGAGGCCTGCCCAATCTCGAAGCTTGGACATAACTTGTAGGTGAAAGCAGCTTCTCTGTGACAAATCGTAGACCCAAAGCAAATTTTAGTAGGTCGAACTGGATAGAATAAAGGGAACAAAACTGGTAAGAATTTAGATAAAACATGGCTAGCACATATGTTTTCTCAAAATGTCAAAATTGTAAGCATAAGAATGTAGCTGAAGCTGAACAGAACATGCAAAACAATACTAGTGGCAAGTTATGTTTTTGCGCTTCGTATTTGTCGTGCATAGAACCTTCCCCCCTCCCAAAACATACTAATTGCATTGCATAACACAGTAAACAAAAGGCACAAATGCAATCGCATCTAACAGGGCCATAGCAGGCTTAAATGAAAGCTTAGACCTAGCCCAGTAGCAGCTTGTCTTATGGATGTTTCGGAATTTCTAAACAACAACTGGCTATTGATATTATTTATTACACACATGATTTTATATTTTCAAGACAGAGTTCAAACCTTAGGAACTTGATTGAAGCTTAAGAAGGGGGCGTTTGGTAGCGCTCCCAAAACGGCTTCGGGAGCAGCTTCGCCTCGTTCGTTGCCAACCAAACGGGGGCGGCTTCAATTCGTCGGCCCCGCTCGTGAAGTCCCGAGAAACGCGGAGGTGAGCGCAAGATGGATGAAGCTAAAAAAGGCAGCTTCGACCGGCTCCCTGGGCGAGGCGCGGGGGCGTAGACACGGATGCTCCTCACCAACCCTGCAGCGAGCTCCTGCAAACGGTGAGGGAAGAACCTGCGGCGGCGGCGCGGTTAGCTGAGGCTTCGTGACTCCGGGCGGACGCGCAGGTCTCCTCCGTGGCTCCGTGCGGACGAGCGCGCAGGTGAGTGAGTCGAGAGAAGAGAGAGAGAGACAAATGAGTCGATAGAAGCGGAAAGGCGAGGAGGACTCATGTGGTTGTTGGGTGGAGAGAGAATATGGGGGGAGATAAAAAAGTAATGGGAAATTAAGAAAAGAAACAAAATAGTAAAAGAGTATATTTATATTATAGACATTTTATTTACAATCTTCAACAATCAAGAAGAGCAGAGATTGTTACAAAGCTGTTCATGAGTTGGTCGTGTTGGGTCACCTATGTAATTCTACAGAGGAACAAATCATGACTTCCATCCCTGAAAGGGTTCGTGTAATTGTTGCTAATTAAGAAAAGGAAAAAAAAGTTGCTCTACCACAAGTTTTTCTCAATAAAGCTGCTTCATCAGCTGAAGCTAAAACAAAAGAACTGCTTCCAAATGGCCGGTCCCCCTAAAGCTGGCTTAGCTTTTCATGAGTGCCCAACAAACAAAGGCAAAGTCACTCAACTGCAGCACTGAAATAATAGTGCTTCCTCAGTTCACAAAAACGCACGAACACAACAATCCTGGCTTAGAACATAAAAAATGTGATGAATGCTATACAGAGCACAAACGTCGTCATACTCTAGTTACATTACATAATTAGACAGACCCAAGTTCTAATGGTTACAGATAGTCAGATTGATAGATCTCTAAGAAAAATCCAGAGACAAATTACTACATCAGAAATCACTGACCATCACAGCACAAAGAGAGCATACTGGGGACAATCCATATAGGTTGCACCATGCTGCCAACAGCTGCGAAAACAAAGACATCAGACTCAGACCTGGTGGCATCATCTTCAGGCAGTGGCTTGCCCAACTCAAATACAACAAAATGGGCAAAACCATAATCATAGCAGTATACATAGTTGCTCCTCCCTCCCCATTTCTCTGGGTTCAGACATGATAGTGGCTGAACTCTCAGGTCACTGCTAATGAATATCGCCCATTTCTCCAACCTCTCCACCTTCACCCACTTTGTAGGTTCAGTTGAAGTGTTAAGGTGGTAAGCTTCAAATACATCCCGCGTTATTCCTGGGAATTCACTCTGGCAGCCAACCATGAGAAGCATGTCACCGCACACCACTAGCCAAGGGTTGCAAAGATGCTGCCTGGTCATGCTATTTCTTCCACCCCAGGAAATTGGTATCTCCTGTAAATGGATCTGAGGAGTCAAGTGAACCATGAACAAAGTACGATCAAAACCCATGCCAAAGACTTGGCCTTTGAAGACTACAAATTCAGTGAGTGACCCATTGCGAGGAGAGCATTTTGACCAAGAGTCACTACCAACACGCCAAAAGAAGTTGAAGGACAAGGTGGAGACAATGAGATGTGAGTTGGGAGATGCTAGAGGACCTGTGAGGGCAGCACCACAGCGGATCTCACTGTATTCATCAGCTGGCGTAGTGGAGGTGAAACCTCAATACCAGTGAAAACATCAAAAAGAAAACATATTTTGTTGCTGGAGAAGATCATATGGCCAAAGGAAGCACCCCTAAAAGCAAACTTATGCAAAGCACTTGGTGGACGATTGTTTTCATAATCAACCGAAAGCGAGGAATCGAGAGCAAAGTGTTGTATCTTGGATAGCTAGGTCAATGACGTAACATGGGCGCTTGGGTACAGAGGTGTTTATGGCAACATTTGGAAAATGGCGAGGGGAGCAGAAAGAGACATTAGGGTCAAGGAGAAGAGGCGGAAAGAGCACGTGTAAGGTAGATTTGGATGGGTAAGATGAGAAGGCAGAACGCCGGGGCGGCAGGTGGCTGCAAAGGCAACAAGGTCAGGGAAGGACCCCAACAATTCAACAATGGAGTGCAGCAGGCCATCTGGGAGGCCTGCCCAATCTCAAAGCTTGGACATAACTTGGAGGAGAAAAGCAGCTTCTCTGTGTTAAATTTTAAACCCAAAGCAAACACATTAGCAGATTGGACTTGATAGAATGAAGAGAATAAGCTGGTACTTTATAGGAAAAAATGGATAACGCACATGGTCTTTTGAGAAATATATCCCTTGGATGAGTAATTTCAAAGAGGCAAACTAGAATATAATAACGTAGCATGATTTTTCGTCATTGTTATCCTATTAGTCTAATATTACAAAAAAATAACTAAAACGTTGTTTTCCAAAAATTTAACGGATAAAAATCTAAGCTACAACACTATTGGGGTACAGTAACCACCATTTCAGATCGGGTTGGGCAATAAAAGTGATATGGTTGGCAGTAGGCACCACCAATTTAATGGATACCTCTAAAAAACGATTTAATGTATAATCTTTTAAGTCCACATTAAATGTATTTTGATCCACAAAATATCAACTAGCTACAACCATCACCATAAGATGTCCCTAAGAACCTGAATGGATGAAATAAAAACCGAACGAGACTCTCCTCTGTACGGTAAATGGGGGCTAGTCCCTCCCCTTAAGTTTATACAGCAGTAAAGTAACAATACCAAGATTTAAATAGTCCATTCAAGATTTCAATCAATACTCGGAAGAACCAACCAATGCTTAAAACCCCAATGGAAGCTTTCTTGCATTAGGGTTATCGATTTAGGAAATCGGCACAAATCAATTAATGGAGGCAGAGACGGAGGGGGAGAGGGTATGTGAGCCAATGGGCGTATATGACTGACCGGCGGAGGCAGGTGGTGCGGCGTCTGTGACGACCTCCTCCGGCGGTCCGGCGTCGGCGGAGCCAGGTCACTGCTTTCACTCTCTCTACTGGAACTTCAGTACTTGAAGCTTCCGTGTTTTGGGCCACCTATTGATGGAGGCTTTGCTTGGAGTGGGCTGGGCCAGGCACCTCTGACCTCTGGGCTGCCCATTGGGCCGTGTGATTTGACTAAGTTTCAACAACAAAAAAAGTTTTTTTTTCCTAAAAGTTGCAGTACGATGTGACTTAGGGCGTGTTTAGATGGTGTGGAAAAATTTGTGCCTGTGTCACATCGGAATGTCGGAGGGATGTCAGAAGGGGGTTCGAATACTAATAAAAAAATAAATTACAGAACTCGTCAGGAAACGATGAGACAAATTTTTGAAGTATAATTAATCGGTCATTAGCGAATGTTTACTGTAGCACCACATTATCAAATCATGAACTAATTAGCTTAAAAGATTTGTCTCGCAAAATTATCACAGTCTGTGTAATTAATTATTTTTTAGACTATATTTAATACTCCACGCATGCGTGACTAGATTCGATGGGACAGGGAAAAATTTTTGGGGAGGAATCCAAACACCCCCTTAAAAAATTTAAGGGCTTTTGTTTACTAACGTTTGTTTTGACATTTTGTTGCTCTATAAGCAGCAAAGTTATCATAGACCAAGTGAAGACAGTATCTTTACACATTTGGGTTTCTGCTTCATATTTCTCTTGCATATAACTTTTTTCTTTTTCCTAAGGCATAGTACAGATTGCACCGCATAGCACAGTAAACAAAAGCACGAAGGCAATCACACTAAGCGATTGCGTCTCCACATTTTTCAGTTTGCAGGGACAGAGGAAGCTCAGAAATTACTACTGATTCAATTTAAAATTAATGGGTTCCAGCCTTCCAGGTCCAGGCTATCCAGCACACACCCAACAAGTTCAGAACTAGTGCAAAAGATTAAAGTAGCAGCGAAACACAGCTGAAAACTAGTGAAACTAAAAGTCTGCAAACTCTCTCAACTACCATAAATGGCAAGTCCGTTTCTATTCTCTAAAGGAAGTCTAAGGTGAATTCAGCACAAGAGATGGAGCATGCTTGGGTACACCGCTGAACACAATGTCAGGGTCATTCTCTGGATCCCACACAGCTGCAGCACTGAAATAACACCGATTCCAGTACTTAGTTCATAAAACATGAAAAATGAGATGAATGCTATACAAAGCATAAAGCCATCATACTCCAATTACATAATTAGGAGGTTCCAACAGTTACAGATAGATCTCTTAGCAAAAACATAGTGGCAAATTCTTACAGCAGAAATCACTGATCATCACAGCACAATGACAAATAGTGGGTTACAAAGCTTAAAGTCACCATACTCCAATTACATAATTCGACATAACCAGGTTCTAGCCAGTGGCGGAGCCAGAAATTACGCATAAGGGGGGCCGGTGGAAGAGTTCGACCATATACAAGAAGAGAAAAGTTATACAATACTCAAGTAATTTTTAGCTTCTCGTCACACGATTTTGTTTGCTTGGATTTTGCACAAGGGATAGGCTCTTTTTATGAATTTATCTAGTATTTGACGATTTAACCATGCACGCGTTGTTTTTCTGTGATATATGACTCTGTCCGTCGACAACAAAATTAGGAATTATTCATAAAGGACACTTATCCTCACGAGGAGACATTTGGTAGGAAAATTTTGTACAAAATTTTGAATGCTAAAATACTAGGAGAAGCCACATCTCTAGGAGAAATCTAAAATTCTAGTTATGGCCTTGAGATAAAATGCAAATTTGTCTGATTTTATTGTCAATAAGTCATCAAAAAATACATGACAAAGGCATTTATTATATCGCTATAATATAGATTATTAAATTATATATTTACTACATAAAAAATGGTGTGATGTTGTGGGGGGGGGGGGCCCTGGCCCCTGCCAGCCCCCCTTGGCTCCGCCAGTGGTTCTAGCAGTTACAGATAGATCTCTAAGAAAAAAAGAGGCAGAAATCACTAACCATCACAATTAACAGCACAAAGAGAACATACTGGGAACAACCATATAGGTTGCACCATGCTGCCGCTACATATGAAAACAAAGACATTAGGCCTGGTGGCACCATCTCCATGCAGTGGTTTGCCCAACTCGAATGCAACCAAATGACCAGAAGCAGAATCATAGCAGTTGGTAGGGTTCCTTCTTCTCCCCTTGATCTCACGTAGGCGGTATGGGTGTGGGGCTGGTGCTGCTCGTGCTCGGCGCTGGGGCGCCGTCGCGATGAGATGACGGTGGCGCTGGGGCTGGGCGAGCAGGAGGAGGCGGCTAGGGCAACAGGCGCACAAGAGAGAGAGATTAGGGTTTGGGGGACTTCCCGATCTCCCGGCTCCCTAAAGGAAGCCGGAAACAATAATATGTTTCTGCTTAATTTGTCCACAAAGTGTCTTACAATATATATGTAACCTTCTAATGAAATTATCAAAGCACTCCCTGAACTATAATAATAATAATTATAAATGACGACGATAAATCTAAATCGGGCCCTAGGCCCAAGCCGATCGGGTGCCCTCTAGCCACTTGGCGCCGGCCTCCTCCGCTCATATGTAATGCCGGTCATAACATCTCTCCCCGCCTGCGCAAACAGCTCGTCTACGAGCTGGAAGTCGGGGAAAGCAGCGCGAAAATCGTCGAGGAGCTCCCAAGTAGCATCGTCTTCGGACTGGCCGGTCCACTGAATGAGGACGCGCCACACGCCACGCTTCTGGGCGCGCAGCGCGCGAGCTGGGAACGACAGGGCGCGCCCGTCCTGCACAGGAGGTAGGGCGCCCGGAGCTGTAGGGGTGGCGCCGATGTGCTGCTTAAGGAGACCCACATGGAAGACGTCGTGGATACGAGCGCCCGCCGGGAGCTGTAGACGGTAGGCGACTCGCCCGATGCGCTCTAGCACGAGGAACGGACCCGCCCAACGCGGGCCAAGCTTGCGCCGGGCGCGTGGGTCTAGAGACTGCGTCGTGCGGTGAAGAAGGCGCAGCCAGACCCACGACCCGACAGCGAACTCCACGTCGCGGTGGTTGGCGTCGTAGTACTTCTTCGAAAGTTGCTGTGCCTGGAGGAGGCGCTCACGGACCTCGGCGAGCATCTCGTCGCGGCTACGAAGGAGCGAGTCCGCCGCCGCAGTGTTGGCCGAGCCCGGTCGGTACGGCAGGATCGGTGGAGGAGGCCGCCCATAGACGACCTCGAAGGGCGTGGCGCGAAGGGCGGTGTGGAAGGATGTATTGTAGCAATACTCCGCCCACGAGAACCAGTCCACCCAAGCGCGAGGACGATCACCTGTGACACAACGAAGGTACATGGCAATCACCTTGTTGACCACTTCGGACTGCCCGTCCGTCTGGGGGTGGAACGCCGTGCTCATGCGTAGTTGGACGCCCGCTCGCTGGAAGAGGTCACGCCAGACGCGACCAGTGAACACGGGGTCCCGATCGCTGACGATGGACTGCGGAAACCCGTGGAGGCGGACGATGCCGTCGAAGAAGGCTCGAGCGACGGACGTAGCGGTGTAGGGGTGGCCGAGCGCGATGAAGTGCGCGTACTTGGAGAAGCGGTCGACGACGGTGAGGATGACCGACTTCCCCGCCACCTTGGGAAGCCCTTCGACGAAGTCCATGGAGATATCCGCCCACACCTGGGACGGCACCTCCAGGGGCTGCAGCAGCCCGGCCGGAAGTAGGGTAGACGTCTTGTTCCGCTGGTATGTGGTGCAGGAGCGCACCAAGTCCTGCATGAGGGCCTTGTCGCGCGGAACGTAGAACTCGGCGCGCAGGCGGTGTAGGGATTTCTGCACACCCTCATGGCCCGCTGAGTGCGCGAGCAGCAGCACCTGGTGGCGAAGGTCCTCGTGGTCGGGCACGAAGATGCGGTTCCCGTGGAGCAGCAAGCCCGCGTCGAGGCGCCACGGGGCTGCCAGGGAGCCGTCCTGGAGCTGCTGTAGGAGGCGCTGTCGGGCGGCGCGCGGCCGTGGCGCGCCTGATGTCGTCCAGGAGCGCGAACGACGGGCCTAAGATGGCCGCCGTCGCACCGTGCTCGGGCGCCTCGTCGTCGCCGTCACGGCGGGAAAGAGCATCGGCCACGGTGTTGAGGCGGCCCGGCCGATATTCCACCGTGAAGTCGAAGCCAAAAAGCTTGCTTATCCATTGATGCTGTGGCACGGTAGACAAGCGATGGTCAAGCAAAAATTTGAGACTATAGTGATCAGTGCGAACCAGGAAGGGGCGCCCCCAGAGGTACGGGCGCCAGTGACGAACAGCCTGCACCAAGCCAATCAACTCGCGTTCGTAGGCAGCGAGCTTGGCGTGTCGCACCGCAAACGGGCGGCTGAAGTAGGCGAGGGGCCCGGCGCCCTGGTGGAGGACGGCGCCGAACCCCGCTCCTGACGCGTCGCAGTCGACCACGAAGGTTGCGTCGAAGTCCGGCATCTGGAGCACCGGACCGGTGGTGAGGGCGCGCTTGAGCGCCTCGAACGCCGTCGTCGCATCGTCGTCCCACAGGAACGCGTCTCGCCGCAAGAGACGCGTCGGCGGGCTGCGATGATGCCGAAGTCCTTGATGAATTTGCGGTAGTATCCCGCCGGCCCGAAATCCCCGCGAGCCCGGGCGGAGCGGGAGGGGGCCATGCGGCGGCGCCGCCACCTTGTCGGCATCCATGGCGACACCGCCCTCGGCGATGACGTGGCCCAAGTAGGCCACCGAAGGCGCTCCGAACGAGCACTTGGAGCGCTTCAAGTGGAGGTGGTGAGCTTGCAGGGCGTTGAGGACGATGTTGACATGCTGCAAGTGCTCAACCCACGACGAGCTGTAGATGAGGATATCATCGAAGAACACAAGTACAAACCTCCGAAGGTATGGACGAAGGACATCATTCATTAATGCAGGAACGTAGCCGGCGCGTTGGAGAGCCCGAACGGCATGACCAGGAACTCGAAGTGGCCGTGGTGGGTGCGGAAAGCCGTCTTGAAGATGTCGTCCGGTGCATGCGCACTGGTGGTACCCGAGCGGAGGTCAAGCTTGGTGAAGAACCTCGCCCCGTGTAACTCGTCGAGCAGCTCATCGACCACCGGGATCGGGAACTTGTCCTTGGAGGTCTTGGCGTTGAGCGCGCGGTAGTCGATGCAGAACCTCCATGACTTGTCCGCCTTCCGTACAAGGAGCACGGGGGCGGAGAAGGGCGACGTGCTGGGCCGAATGATGCCTTGGGCTAGCATCGCGTCACACTGGCGTTCCAGCTCGTCCTTCTGTAGCTGGGGGTAGCGGTACGGGCGCACCGCAACCGGCGCGGTCTCCGGCAACAGGTGGATGCGGTGGTCGTAGGGGCGCGCCGGCGGTAGCCCCGTAGGCTCCGTGAAAATGGCGGCGTGCTGCTGGAGGAGGTCACCCAGCAGTGGTAGCCGCAGGTTTGGTTGAGTCGCGGCGCAGGCTTGGGCAGAGGCGGCCGGTAGCGGTGCTGAAGAACCGGCCACCCCCTGCCACGTGACGCGCCGTCCGTTTCGGCAGAACGAGAGCGTGAGCGCCTCGCAGTCCCATTGGATGAGACCCAAGGCACGGATGAAGTCGAAGCCGATGATGAACTCGAAGCCACCCAGGTTGAGGCCGACGCAGTTGATGACGAAGGCCTCGTCGTGGATGGTGATCGGCACGCCGCGCGCGATGCCCTCACACGGCATGCGGTCGCCGTTTGCCACCGTGATCCGCAGGTGGTCACCACCGGCGGGGGCAAGACCGAGGCGACGCATGGCACTCCCCGCCATGAAGTTGTGCGTCGAGCCGGTATCAAGGAGGGCGAGGAAGCGTTCCCCTTGATTGTCACGGGAAGCGGCATCGAGTTGGCCGGTCGAATGCCCGCGGCGACACCGAAAGAAACCACAAGAGCATTAGCGGTCGCCGCGGCGGCCAGCGTCGTCTGCGGGCTCTCCGTAGCCTCGGTAGCGGGCTCGTCATCGAGGAAATCTTCGCCCTCCAAGTAGAAGAGCCTCTGACAGATGTGCCCGCGAACATAGGGCTCATCACAGTTGAAGCACAGCCCCTGACGGCGACGCTCCTGCTGCTCTGCTGGGGAGAGACGTCGAAATTGGCGTGGCGGGGGTGCCCCGGTCGCACCCTGGGCTGGCTGCTGTGCCGCACCGCCCGCCGGTTGGTGCGAGCGGTGCTTTGCGGCGGTGTCCAGTAGCCGGCCCAGGCCGGGCGGCGCGGCCGCGGCGGAGCCGGCGTCGGGTTCGGGGTACTGTCCTCAAACGACCGCGCTAGGTACATGGCTGATTGGAGGTCGGGCGGCGCATGGCGCTGAACCTGCTTGCGGATGTAGTCCGGAAGACCTCCCACGTAGAGCTCGGCCTTCTGCCGAGCGTTGAGGTCGCGCGCGTGGCAGAGGACGACGTTGAAGCGCTCGGAGTAGTCCTGCACCGTCGACCCGAAAGGCAAGCGAGCCAGCTCCGCCAGGCGGGTGCCCTGGATCGGCGGTCCGAATCAGAGGGAGCATAGTCCACGGAATCGCTCCCACGATGGCATGCCCTCGTCGAGCTCCATGGCGTAGTACCACGTCTGGGCCGCATCGCGTAGATGGTAGGACGCGAGCCACGTCCGTGCCGAGACGGGCGTCATCGTCCCCGAAGAACCGCTCGCACCGGTTGAGCCGGTTTAGGGGTCCACCGAGCCGTCGTACGTCGGGAACTCGAGCTTGTAGGGCTTGGGGCCCCCTGCAACGCCGCCCATTGCGAGAGCCGCAGCCAGCCCCGGGTCGAGCCCTCCGGTGTGGGGGGCGGAAGCGGGCGGCGGCTGCTGAAAAAGTGGTCCGGTGACACCGCCGTACAGAACGCCGCTGGCCAGCGGCAGGGTCGGGGCCGGCACGGCGGTAGTAGCGACCGTCATGGCATCGGTGGGCGACGATTGCGCCATCTGGGCTTGCAGCCACGGCGGGAGTGGTGACGGGGAGGGCGGCCATCGCAGCTGGCTGAGCGGCACCCCGGATGTCACCGTCGCGGCCGGGGGTGTCGTGGTGGGCGCGGGCGGCGGTAGAATCGGCGTCGGAAGCGGTGGTGGGGGCGGCTGTTGAAGCAGACCTGCCCACGCCGAGCGCATGTCGCGCAGGTCGCGCTGCATCTCGAGGACGACGACGGCAAGTCCTTGCAGCGTGAGGGGTTCCCCTCCGGACGAGGCCGAGGCATCAGCAACGACGGAATCGGCGGAGGACGGCGCGGTGGGGGTGATCAGCGGGTTGGTGGTGGCGGTGATCGGGGGAAGCGTGGCGGCGGTGGTGGGAAGAGGGGATGTCATCGTGGCCTGGGAATCCGGTACCAGATTGGTAGGGTTCCTTCTTCTCCACTTGATCTCACGTAGGCGGTATGGGTGTGGGGCTGGTGCTGCTCGTGCTCGGCGCTGGGGCGCCGTCGCGATGAGATGACGGTGGCGCCGGGCTGGGCGAGCGGGAGGAGGCGGCTAGGGCAACGGGCGCACAAGAGAGAGATTAGGGTTTGGGGGACTTCCGATCTCCCGGCTCCCTAAAGGAAGCCGGAAACAATAATATGTTTCGCTTAATTTGTCCACAAAGTGTCTTACAATATATATATAACCTTCTAATGAAATTATCAAAGCACTCCCTGAACTATAATAATAATAATTATAAATGACGACGATAAATCTAAATCGGGCCCTAGGCCCAAGCCGATCGGGTGCCCTCTAGCCACTTGGCGCCGGCCTCCTCCGCTCATATGTAATGCCGGTCATAACAGCAGTATACACAGTTGCTCCTCCCTCCCCACCTCTCTGGGTTCAGGCATGATAGTGGCTGAACTCTCTGGTCAATGCTGATGAATATCGCCCAATTCTCCAAACTCTCCACCTTCACCCACTTTGCAGGTTCTGTCAAAGTGTCAAGACGGTAAGCTTCAAATACATCCCCTGTTCCTGGGTAATCACTCTGGCAGCCAACCATGAGAAGCATGTCACCGCACATCACGAGCCAAGGGTTTCTAAGATGCCATTTGGTCATGCTATTTCTTCCACCCCAGGAAACCACAATTTTCTGTAAGCAGATCTGAGGAGTCAAGTGCACCATGAACAGCCGGCGATCAGAACCCATGCCAAAGACCTGGCCCTTGACGACTACAAATTGGGTGAGTGGCCCATTGCAAGGAGAGCGTTTCAGCCAAGAGTTACTACCAACACGCCAAAAGAAGTTGGAGGACGCAGTCGAGACAATGAGATGTGAATTGGGAGATGATAGAGGACCTGTGAGAGCAGCACCATAGTAGATCTCAGTGTATTCGTCAACTGAAAGTAGTGGAGGTGAAACATCAATACCAGTGAACACATCAAAGAGAAAACAGGTTCTGTTGCTGGAGAAGATCATATGCCAAAGGATGCACCTCTAAATGCAAACTTATCCAAAGCAAATGGTGGACAGTTATTTCCATAACCGATAGAAAGCAGAGGAAGGCCGTGTTTAGTTCCCAAGTTGGGGGCTCCCGAATTGCTACAGTGCGCATTAAATGCGCACTGTAACAATTCGTTTGTATTTGGTAAAAATTGTCCAAACTTTGACTAATTAGGCTTAAAATGTTTGTCTCGCAAAGTACAACAAAACTGTGCAATTAGTTTTTGATTTCATCAATATATTTAGTACTCCATGCATGTGCCGACATTTCGATGTGACGGGGAATCTTCTTTTTGCATAGTGGAATTTGGGGTGAATTTGGGTGCCAATTTGGGAACTAAACAAGGCCGAATCTGAGAACAAAGTGACGCATTTTGGCTGGCTAGATCACTGACATAACATGGCCGTTGGGGTAGAGAGGTGTTTCTGGCAACATTGGGAAAAGGGCGAGGGGAGCAGAATGGGACATTAGGATCAAGGAGAAGAGGCGGAAACGATGTGTACAAGGTAGATTTGGATGAGGAGAAAGCAGAGCGCCAGGGGTGGCAGGTCGCTACAAAGGCAAGAAGGTCAACAAAGGACCCCAACAATGCAATGATGGAGTGCAGCAGGCCATCTGGGAGGCCTGCCCAATCTCGAACCTCAGACATAACTCAGCCTCTCTGTGACAGAATGTAAACCCAAAGTAAATGTTAGCAGATTGAACTGGATAGTATAAAGAAAACAAAGCTGGTAAATTTAGAGACATGGCTAGTACATATGGTTTCTCATAATGTGAATTATAAGCATAGGAATGCAGCTGAACAGAACACGTGAAACAATACTTGACTCACAAAACAGTGATTATTCTTATGCCCATGGTGGGATTATATGGATATTTCTGGTTTTGCTAAGATAATGCCTACCGATATGTCTTACCTTCTTGCAATATGAAGTCTTTTGAGCACTGCCTCAGTGTCCCTTCAGTTAGTAATTTCAAAGAGCTAGATAAGGATAATAACTTAACATGATTTTTCACCATTGTTATTCTACTAGCCTGTTACAGAAATATAACTAAAACATTGACTTCCTATAATATAATGGATAAAAGCTAAGCATAACACTATTGAGGACACAGTAGGCATTTTAGATCCGTTCAGCCAACAAAAATGATATGCTTGGCCCAGATTTAATGGACAGTTTTCTCATTCCAGATCAGATGTAGTTTGATCCACAAGATATCAACTACAATCACCCTAAGACGCCCTTAATAAAAACTGCTCCTCTGCCCGGTTAATAGGGCCAGTGAGTCCCTTCCCTTTATACAGCAGTCAAGTAAGAATGCCAGGATTCAAAAAATACTTCTAGTTCATTCAAGATTTCAATACTTGCAAGAACCAACCAATGTTTAAAAAATAAAAATAAGAACCAAACGTTCTTGCATTAGGGGGGGATCCACAGAACACAATGCAGGAAGAGGTGAGGGGGGAGAAGGTACAGTTTGGATAAGCAATGATCGTACCCTGACCAGCAGACCTTGAGCGGAGGCAGACCGGCCGGCAGATGGTGGTGTGGCGGCTAGAGCCTCCTCCGGCAGTCCGGCGCCGCCTTCGAGCTGGAACTGGAAGCTTCCGTGCGTTTGGGCTACTGTACCCCCCTATATGGATGGTTGAGGTTTTGCCTGGTGGGCTTGGCCTCTGGGCCGTATGATTTGAGTATGAAATGAAACGATTTCATAATTTAAGCGCTATTTCCTTTCAAATTCGTTATCTAACTAACGTGTCTGACCTGTGTGAGTGTAATGTATAAATTGCAAAATTATAAGACCCAGTGAAGACACCATTTATACGCATTTCGGCTGTCACAGAACCGACCAATTTATACAAGATTAAGTACAGATGTCCCCGCTAATACGTTGACACTCGTATACTTTGTCTTATATAAACCCGGTAGTCCAACGAAATTACGAAGGATTTCAAACCAACTTGCAACGAACCAAGATCGTAGTGATTCAGCATAACCACATCACCTGTTACAACCGTTTACAAATAATCCACATAGATTATATAATATCGGAGTACACTTTAGTTATTACAAACCAGAATACAAGGTAGCGGAAGAAGTATAGTTTTGAAACAAAACCATAGATAAGGTTTACATTGCCAGTACAAGCTCATATCCAACAAAAGCAATATAGATAAGGAGTCTACTAGAGACCATGCCCAATGGTCTAGTCTTCGTTCCCGGCAGGGAGAAGGCAGTAGATGCAGCAACCGTTATAGAAGAGGTCATCTGCAACAGGAGGGAATAAACCCTGAGTACTCAATTGTACTCAACAAGACTTACCCGACATGAAACAGAAATAAAGACTCCAAGGATTATGCAAGGCTTTATAGGTGGAGTTGGCTTACTCTTTTGCATAAAAAGCTTTAAGTGATAAGAGTAACCAAATTATTATTAGCATCAGGTTAATGTTCGTTAACCTGTCAACTATGTTTGCACCTGTGCTAAACAAGCAAGGAGAAGAGAAATACATAACCATATCAGGTTCATCAATAGCTATCTTGTGAATTTCCATTAACCTTCCAAACAACTTTTTGTTTTCAAGTATGGAGATAATCCCGTCAAGCTTCTCACTATCCAGGAGACGATGGCGATTCGAATCGATTACAACCCAGCTGGGGAAATATTCCTAACACTCTCCCGGTAAGCCCTGCTAAGGGTAACCGTAGAACACCATTCGTACAACTCAGGAATCACGGATCCGAACAGCGCCTCACTTAGGGTCGCCACCATGCCATGAGGTCAGGAATTATAACACCTGCCTCTGGACTTACGGACATGACTTCCCACACGGACATACCACGCCGGATATGCCAATGGATCAGGAATTATAACACCTGTCGGCGGGTGAGCACTTGATACTCTTCGCGATCCGGCCTAAGTTGAGCTACTAGGCTTCGCGGCGGATAACCTCGGATCCAGCCAGCTAAGTGCTAGGCACTGTTCAACATGACTAGGAAAGGCTCCATTCCTTGTGTGTGATTAATTTGCACGACGGTACGCTTCACTAACAAGGTTGGCCGACCATGTAGCTCATGCGCTCCGTCTTGCCTTCGATTTACATACACATGGTTATTTGCACGATAGCGTATATAGCCAACCGTGAACCATCATCCTAATTCTCGCAAGTGATCATTAATCACTCGACTTCTACCGTTTAAGCATGGCTAAGCAACGCTACGGTATCATATCATTAGGATTTCGGGGATGATAGCTGGACAAGGAATGATATAAATGCAGCAAGAGTTCCAATTCAATTCCTAGAACTTAATGCAACAATCATAAAGCATTTAGTAATTATAAAAGTTAGGAAGTTAAAATGCTCCGGGGCTTGCCTTTCACGAATGTTGATGGTTCGTGCGGCGGACACTCGATAACCACGTCCCGGTCGGCTTCGCAACCGGTTGGATGAGTCTCCCGCTCCCGAGGATTCTCCGAGTCTTGCGGGCACGTTCCTCGAACTCCAACAGGGGTCACTCCCGCGGCGCACCTATTGCATGCATATGCATTGAATAAGTATAACGATTGCATAAGTGAGGATAGTAATGATGACATGATGCTCATGATGACAGGTTGATAAGATCGTATCACTTGGACACTCGTTTACCGAGTTCTCCAAATATATTCAAATCACTATAACAACGATATTGTAACTTTCTTATGAAAAGCGATCACACTTACCAAACCTACACAACTGAACATATAACGACTCATCCTCGCTTAAAGACCTAACACCCGCACCTAAGATTTTGCTTTAATCAACTTAAGCACATAACTTAACATGTATGACATGTCACATGCTAATAAGAAATAATAAAGACATGTCAACATGAAAAAGCATGAGCTCAAACAATTAAATAAAGGTGCCAAAGGTCATTAGGGGTAATGACCTAGGGTCAACACTCAATCCAAAAAGTCAAACAATCCCTAAAATGATTAATCAAGATTAAGGATTAATTAAGGCATTAATCAATTAATTAATTAAGCCAAAATAAGGTATGAAATAAAATTACTCCAATTAAACCCAAAATTTTATTTTAAACTGCTTACATCATTACTAAGTCACAAAATAAATTTCATGATTTTTGCAACAGTAAATAAATTATTAAAATTGAAAGAAGAAGCATTTATTAATTAAATGAGCTAATTAATTATCATGCAAAACATTGCCCAAATTCAGATTTCATATTTTTCCTAGATCAAGCATCTCATGAGAAGGCTACACAAAAATTTTCATAATTTTTAGAGCTATGAATAATTTTATACAAAATAGACAAATACAAGCACTATTGATTCAAAACTAAATTTGAAAATCATTTTCAAAAAGGAAAACAGGCGCTCGGGCCGATTTGGCCATCTCGGCCCAACTCGGCCTGTAGCGCGGCGTAGGCACGCGGGCCAGAGGCGGCAACGCGGGCGAGCGGCGGCCCAGCGGCGGCGGCGGCAGTGGCGCGCGAGCGCGGCCCAACGCGCAGGCAGGCCGGCCTAGCGGCGCGGTGCAGCGGCCCAGACGAGCGCGTCGCGCGTGTGTGTGAGCGACGCGAGCACCAGCGGCGGAGCGCGAGACGGCGGTGACGAACTCGCCGGTTTTCTGGCCGAACTCGGCCGGCGCGCGCGTGCACATGGCACCAGGGCACTCGGGCGGGTCTAGGGCGAAGAAAATGAAACACGACGCCGTGGTGGTGACTCGCGGCGACGTGCACGGCGGCGGCGGCGCGCGGAGCACCGGTGGCAAGCGGCGTTCCGGCGACGCGGGGGCGCTAGAGCCAACAAGGGTTTCGGTCCTAGGCTATATATGGGCGGCGACTCCAAAACACTAGAGAGGGAGACAGGATGAAGGTGGAGGCGCGCTGGCGACGGCAAGCTCGAGCTCGCGGCCATGGCGGCCATGGTGGCGACGCAGTGAGAGGGCTCACCTCGCGATGGCGTGGGGCACGGTGTGGTTGGGGAGGGAGCGAGGCTTGTGGCGGAGCTGTGGCCAAGGCGAATTGGAAAATGGTGGAGCAGTGGGAGCGAATTTCGGGTGGCTTGGTGAGCGGCCGGCGGGAGCAGAGAGAAGAAAATGAAGGAGAAAGGGAAGAAGGATTGGCCGGCTTCGGTTCTGGGCGGTGCAGGGAGGTGGCCAGGGCCTTCGCGTCGTCGTCCACGCGCCCGATCGCACGGGAAAACCGGGAAGAGGCTCGATGGCCACGGCGGCGGAGGTGAGCAGGGGAAGGGATGGCGGTGCACTGTAGCAGTAGGAGATTTTCCCCTTTTTTTCAAAAACTTTCAAATTCATATAGAAACTTGAAAAAGTGCAAACATGAAAAGATTCAAAATAAATTGAATTTCACTTTTGCTTTTTGGACCATATTGAAATTCCTAGTATTTTTGAAATTAGGTTTTCAAATTTAAATTTGAATTTGAATTCAAACACCAATCAAATGCAATGTCATTAAGCACTTTAATGGTGCTTATGCACATGTGATAATGCAATTTGGGCTAATAACACCTTGAGGTGTTACAGCCTTCCCCCCTTAAGAAAATCTCGTCCCGAGATTTTGAAAAACGTACCCTTTGAAAGGGTCAATTAGATACACACCATTGATACTTTCACGTTTTTGGTCCACACCACTACTATTCGCCTAATATGGCTGGCACCATTGCTATTTCGCACTTCTTTGAAAAACACCATTGTGTACGCATGGACTCATTGTCTTTTTGTATATACCCTTTTTGCCCCTAGCTTTTCTCACATGGGCATGTTGACTGACGCCATTTTACCCCCCCTCTCTCTGTTCCTGGACGGCATGCACGCTTTGCATGTTTCTGCTGTTTGAAATAGCAGTTGCATGCACACCACGAATAAATGAGGCAATAATTTACATGAAATATTTTGCACGCCATGAAATAGCAGGTTCCACACAAGTTTGATCAGATTCATTAGAACACAAACATGTTTAGATCTTACCAAGTCCAGTTCATAACCAGAGCATACAAATAGAAATAGGTTCAGATCCTATCAATTCCAAGTTCAGCCTAACAAACCACTACTTGAGACCATAAAAAGACATCCAGTACAGGCCATAGAGTACATAAATTTGGGTCACTTGGACCAACAAAAGCACAGTAAAGAGTTCATCTACTCCACGCCGAGCCGCCTCATGAGGCTTCTCACCACTCTTGGTTCGAGAGCCATTGCGGCCTTCGAAGTTTCTTCCTTACTGAGTCTTCTTCTTCTTCGTTGGCACTTCCTCCATTGCAATTGTCATTTGCTTTTCCATTGGCGCTTGCTTGGTTGCACCTATCTTCTGCCTCTTTTTTGTTGTATTGCTCGATCCCTCATCTCCTTGCCTCACCCTGTAACAAATGGATATAAGTTAAACATTCTTTTTAGCAATCCTTTAAACATTCAGAAGGAAATCAGTAATTAGAAATGTACCTTTTAAGTGATGCAATTGTAGCTGCCTCGTCAACACCATCATCATCTTCTGTTGGTTCAGCAAGTTTACAAGTCTTCTCAAAGTGTCCATAGCCTTTGCACCTTTTGCATTTCACTTTCCTTTTGTTTGCCCTTTCTTCCATACTCCCTCTAATCCTGACCACTCTAGGCCTGCCTGCTGCCCTCTTCTGTAGAGGTGGGTGCAGTTTGTATCCTAGCTCCACCTTAGGCCAATCAGCCTTATCAGGCATGGGTGGAACTCTGTCTGCATATGCTGCTCTAAACCTGGCAACAGAGTAGTAATCATGCACATAATCCTTGATTTCCAAGCCTCTGTTGGATAAGATCCAAGCAAGTGCATGTCTACAAGGTTTTCCTGTGACCTGCCATTGCCTGCAGCCACAGCAATGATTGACTAGGTCCACTGTATGCCTTTTGGTGTTGCCCCAATCATCAAGCAGGGTTACCTCAGCAAAATCTGCATCACTTACTGCAACTTTGACCACCGTCAAGTGTTGGCCAATTAGGTTGAGCTCCTTGATGACACTTGGCAAAATGCCTTCTCCCATTTCTCTACCAATCTTTCTCCTAAGATACCTCTTCTCCATTATCATCTCCCTGAGCCCATCAACTAACTCATGTATGAGCAGCCCCTTCATGTCCCTCACCTGACTATTGAAGCTCTCTGACACATTGTTTGTCAGATAATCACATTTGCTGTCCTCGAGAAATCCCGCCTGTACTGCATTCGGTTATGGTGATCATGCAAGTACTTAATTGCTTCAGAGCAAATTCATATATCTTCTTCAAGTGCCACTTGAACAGCCCATCGCTGAAGCTTCTAGCCGCTGGATAGAGATGCTTTGAGAAAACTTCACCTCGTGTAACGCTTCATGAAGTTGGTATATAAATGCCTCATGCACTCTCTCGTACTCAAATCGGAAAGACCGCACCAACTGCGTTCTCCAAGCCCTTACATGCATCAGTACAAATCACTAGTCCTTTTGGGCTCCCAACAGCCCTTCTCAAGTGATGCATAAACCACTTCCAGTTGTCCTCATTTTCACTGTCAAAAATACCATAAGCAATGTGATATAGCCGCTTATGTCCATCAACCCCCGTAGCGATGCCAACCGTCCCGTGTATTTACCATTTAGACTTGAAGCATCTACACCAATGAATGGCCTACAACCAGCTATAAACCCATCCAGACATGGTTTGAGAGCTACAAATATCCTCTTAAACCTCATTTTCTTTCCTACTTTCTCCACATCAATCTCCACAATGCTACCTGGACATGTTATCTCCATCTGAGCTTTCCAATTAAATAGCAATTTGAATGACTCTTCATATTTACCATGAATATGCTGCAGTGCCAGCTGCATGCCTTAATAAAGCTTGCTGTACTTCAGCTTTATCCCATAATCTCCCTCAACCTTCTCCTTGGCGGCCTTTGGGCACTTGCTTGGATTCTTCTTCAACCAGTCTTTCAGTCTA
Organism: Themeda triandra; assembly: GCA_018135685.1. Taxonomy (NCBI): domain Eukaryota; kingdom Viridiplantae; phylum Streptophyta; class Magnoliopsida; order Poales; family Poaceae; genus Themeda; species Themeda triandra. The sequence goes on along the minus strand of JAENPR010000707.1, from coordinate 47,571 downwards.
TCTGACACCCACTCTTGAGAAGCCGCTTTGTTTACAACATGCTTTCTGGTTGGACAGTAGTATGCATGATCATGGAGGGTCTTAATCTGAAGAAAAGAAAAGCATGAATAAGTAGTATGCACATCCAAACTGAATTGTATATCAAGGATATAAATGGACAAGTCTATACCTGTATAGTTTTTTGATCATGAATCCTTGAAGCATGAATACGCCAAGGACAGCTAGGGTACTTGCACTTTGCAATATACCTGGTAGGGTCAGTAATGATGCCACGAGCAAGCTCAAAACCAGTCTTCACTGCATAGTGCCTCACCGCTTTCCTGAAGGTGATGATGTCAGGAAATAAGGCACCCTTCTCTATTCTTGAGTTCTCAGGATCATGGATGACCCTTATCTCATTAGGGTCTGCATCAGTAACCTCTGCCTCAGAATGTATAGCTCTTTCAACAAAAAGATTTTCATTGGCAACATTAGTAGGCATAGATGAATCTGTTTGTGCATTGAAAGATGGTCAGGGCCGGTGGAATTGTAATGTACATATTCTCATCATTGACGCCAACATACTCTTCTTCATTATCAAAGATGTCATGCTCTTCTTCGGCAACACCTTTGGATTTGTTACGCATTTTTGGATCAGCCGTGGTTCTCGATTAGTAGGTTCCGTGGTTCAGCCGCATTGTCGAACTGTTTTGCTTTCCTAGATCGGGAAGGATAAGGTCTAGTTGTAGTTCAAGATAAGTAGCAGGCTTTAGTGCTGAGTTTATGTCACTGAAGCACACACAGGGGTTGTTCCCACACAGTTTTATCCATCACAACTACAAGGACTTGGCAATGCATCTCTGACATACATTTCAAACATATGTTGGAACTGGGCATCATCTACAAGCATTACATCCTCACACACAGTCTTGTCAAAGAACCAAAATGTGGCCTTCGGTTAGAGCTCCAACTCGACCTCACTAGACACCCTAGAAAGCAGCAAATCAAAGGTTACCGTTCCTATCTCCACAGCCCAGCTTAAGAAACCTTCCCTTACAAGTAAGATTTTTTCCCATCACCGTCTTTCATCATAAAGGCCTCAACTTTGATCTCTAACGAAAACATCCTACCGTAAAAACAAAGGATAACAAGGTAGTCATGACGAATTGGAACACTAGAAACAAAAATGCAAGAACAAGTATCCTATCGATTTGAACCCTATCGATTCTTTCCAAAGCAATGTAGCAGAACAATTCGCATTGTAACCTATCGATTCGCATACTGGAGCCGTCCTTGGCCGAGTCATCGACGGCCGACCCGCCGGCGACCTTGGGCGGCGTCGCCGCCATTGGCGCGACGTGCGCCATCGCCGCCATCGGACGGGCGCTACTCCGCCGCGGACGTCCTCCTCCGAGACCGCCACCGCCGGCTCCGGCCGCCCGCCGTCGCGCTCGGGGTGGGTCGCTGCGCCGGCGCCGTCGCTCGGGGTGGGGTCGGCCGTCGCCCGCACCATCTAGGGTTAGGGATTGGATCGGGGAAGGAAGAGGAAAGCGGAGACGGGGAGCGGACGGAGCCGCGGTCGCGGGTGTGTGTCGCGGTGCGGCGGTGCCTTATCCTCTCGCGTGAAATAGCAAGTGAGTCCATGTGTGAGAAAAGCTAGGGGCAAAAAGGGTATATACAAAAAGACAAGTGAGTCCATGCGTACATAATGGTGTTTTTCAAAGAAGTGCGAAATAGCAATGGTGCCAGCCATATTAGGCGAATAGTAGTGGTGTGGACCAAAAACGCGAAAGTATCAATGGTGTGTATCTAATTGACCCCATTTGAAATAGAAAGATGGATAAGTATTTTTCAGATAGTCCTCTCATTCCCATGTTGCATCTTTCTCACTGTGATTACTCCAAACCACTTTGAATAATTTCACCACTCGACTGTGAGTTACACGTTCTATAACATCTAAGACCTTCACTTTGGCTTTTCTTCATATGAAAGATCGATTGTAATTTGATATTCCCGACTTTAACTTCTTCTTCGAGATGCGAAGACATTTCTTCAACCGAGAAACATGAAAGACTCGGGAAGATAGTTCCCATTTCGGAGGTAGTTGAAGTTTGTAGGCTACTTTTCCACACTTCTCGATGATTGGATAAGGCCCAATATAACGAGGTGCGAGTTTACGCTTCACACCGAAACGTTTCACACCTTTCATGGGCGACACCTTGAGATATACATGGTCACCCACCTTGAACTCAATAGACTTCCTTCGCTTATCGGATAACTCTTTTGTCGAGCTTGAGCAGCTTCCATATTTTTCTCGATTTTCCGGACTTGCTCTTCGGCATCCTTGACGAAGTCACTTCCATAATATTCTCTTTCCCCGGTTTCTACCCAATTCAAAGGGGTTCTACATTTTCGACCATACAAGGTGCTTCGAAGGGAGGCATTTTAATACTCTCTTGATAACTATTATTATAAGAGAATTCTGCTAGAGGTAGCCATTTGTCCCATGGTCCTTTACGGATATAACACAGGCTCGAAGCATGTCTTCTAGAATTTGATTCACACGCTCAGTTTGTCCCCAAGTTTGCGGGTGATAAGCTGAGCTGTGAAGTGTTTGAGTGCCAAGATCTTGCTGAAGACATTGCCAGAAATGAGCTGTAAATTGGGTTCCCCTATCAGAGACAATAGTCTTGGGTACACCGTGAAGACGAACTACTTGTTCAAGATAAATTTCAGCGTACTGGTGCGGATGGTAAATAGTCTTCATAGGAATGAAATGAGCCGACTTGGTCAGATGGTCGACGATTACCCAAATAGAGTCAAAACCCTTTGGAGTGGTTGGCAAGCCAACAATAAAGTCCATGCTTATTTCTTCCCACTTCCGATCTGGAATAGACAGGGCTCTAGTAAACTGGGTTTGATATGTATCGCTTTGACACGGCAACAATTGTCGCAACGAGCAACAAAGGCTGCAATTTCTTTCTTCATTTTAGGCCACCGAAGTAAGGTTTTAGGTCTTGGTACATCTTACTACTTCCAGGGTGAATGGACAACTTAGAAGAATGAGCTTCGGATATAATTTGATTCCTTAGCTCCTTGTTGTTTGGCACAACGAGTCTATCCTCGAACCAGAGAATTCCTTGATCATCAACTCTAAAATGCTTGGTTTCTTTCTCTTTCATCTTTCTTTTGATGCCTAGCACACTTTTATCGGTCTTTTGTAGCTCAATGATTTGGTTTCGAAGAGAGCATTCAACCGTGAGATTATGAAGAACAATAGGATGAAGAAGATGGGACATATGAAAGTCTTCAACAACTAAAGAGTGGCAATGAGACTTCCTGCTTAAGGCATCTGCAACCACATTTGCCTTACCGGGATGATAATGCACTTGTAGATTATAGTCCTTGATCAACTCCAACCATCTTCTTTGACGCATGTTCAGCTCAGGTTGAGTGAAGATATATTTGAGGCTTTTATGATCGGATAGATATTGCATACATTACCAAGTAGATAATGTCTCCATATCTTCGTAGCATGAACAATAGCAAAATCCTAACTCTAAATCATGAGTGGGATAATGGACTTCGTGTTTCGAGCCGACGAGGCATAGGCAATGACTCGGCCATCTTGCATAAGAACACAACCCAAACCGGTGCCCGATGCATCACAAAATATGTCAAAAGGCTTCTCAATATCCGGTTGAGCTAATACGGAGCGGAAGTCAACAAAGTCCGCAAAGTATCAAAAGCCTTTTCACACTCGGAGTCCGAGGAATTTTTCATCCTTTTGAAGCAATCGTGTCATGGGCTTGGCAATTTTAGAGAAGTCCTTAATGAAGCGACGATAATATCCAAATAGACCAAGAAAACTCCGAACTTCATGAACGGAAGTCGGGCTTTCCGCCTAACACCTCTTGCACTTTTGAAGGATCAACAAAATCCCATCTTCGATAATACATGACCTAGGAAAGGTACCTTTTTCAACCAAAACTCACACTTGCTGAACTTAGCATAAAGCGATGCTCACGCAAGCGAGTCAAGACAATTCTCGATGCTCGGATGCTCTTCTTCATTTTGAGAATAGATAAGAATGTCATCAATGAAAACCACCACGAATCTATCCAATTCGGGCATGAATACCTTATTCATAAGGTATGTAAAGTGGGCAGGAGCATTGGTCAAGCCAAAAGACATGACAAGATATTCAAACAACCCATAACGGGTTGAGAAAGTGGTTTTGGGAATATCTTCGGGACGAATCCTGATTTGATGATATCCCGATCTCAAGTCAATCTTGGAGAATACCTTAGCCTTTGATAGTTGATCGAACAAGATATCAATATGAGGAAGAGGATACTTATTCTTGACAAGAATCGGACATTGAGCGGGCGATAATCCACGCACATGCGCAAGGATTGGTCCTTCTTCTTCACAAAGATAACAGGACTACCCCATTCAGAGGAACTAGAGCGAATGAAACCCTTCTTTAAAAGTTCACCTAATTGAGTTTTAAGCTCTTTCAACTCATTGGGTGGCATTCGATATGGTCTTCGAGAGATAGGAGCAGTACCAGGGATTAATTCAATTTTGAACTCCACATCACGTTCCGGTGGTAATCCGTGCAAGTCATCGAAAGACATCCGGAAACTCACAAACCACAGGAATATCGCAATGGCCTTTGCTTCAGCAGATTAGCCGTATTGCGAATGGTGGTATCACGAGGAGCTCAACTAAGAAAGCCTCGTTATTAGTGGGATCTCTCAACATTACCACACGAGTGGTAGTGTCAATAAGAACTCCGTTCTTGCTCATCCAATTCATACCAAGAATTACATCGATTCCCGACTGTGCAACACTATAAGGTTCACAATATAGGTTCGACCCTCAACTAAAATGCTCACATCTTTTACTATCGATCGGTAGAGACACGAGTCCCAAATGGCACTAATGCAATAACCCCCATGAGTTACGTAGTTATGTGCCGACCGAACTTGGATGCAAAAGTAGGGCTCATAAAAGAATGCGAAGCACCCGAATCAAATAGCACAACTGCGGGTTGTTGGTTCACTAGGAACTTACCAAAGGGTGACAACCTCACCGCATGGTATCTCTTCAACGCAGTATAATGAACATTACCGGACGAACATTTCCTTGATTAATCTTCCTAGGATAAGGACAATTATTCGCCCAATGTCCCGGGGTTGCAATTCCAACATGGCTTATTGCCGGGAGGGACATTGGAACTACCCTGCCCAGATGTATTCTTGGGAAGAGCAATAGTATAACCTTTGCGATAACCAGTCTTGAACTGGGGTTTCTTCTGAGGAGGATGATATTTGATGTTAGCAGCAGGTGGACGGTTCTGAGTTCTAGCCATGACAGGAGCCCTAGACTGAGAAGCTCCTGCATCATACGCCCTCTTGCGGCTCTTAAAAGCAGCATAAATATTGTCATTATTCTCTTGAGTTAGGGCATCACTAACAAACTCATTGAAAGTTGTACACTTGCAATTGCCCATAGATTTCATCAGCTTAGGGCCGAGTCCCCTCTTGAAACTAGCAATCTTCTTGGCTTCAGTATCAACCATTTCTGGAGCATAACGAGACAAATGGTTGAAAGCCTGATGATATTCAGTAAAAGTTTTGGTGTCTTGAGTCGAGTCTCATGAACTCCGTATGCTTGATAGCCATAAGACCAGGAGGAATAAAACGTGCTCGAAAACCTCACGAACGATCCCGCAAGATTGGTATTAGCGTAATGCCTTCCAATAGTTGGCCCACCAAATACCCGCGAACCTTGAAGCGAGATAAGAAGCATACTCCACTTTCGGCCCTCGGTAAGCCCGAGCAAACAAAACCTCTCGCTCTACGTAATTCAACCATTCATCACCAAGTGGTTCTTTTGTCTCTTCAAAGGTAGGAGGCTTGGTGTCCATGAAATCCTTGAAGTTACTCGACGATTTGGTTCCCGATGGGCATCACGACCACCACGATTTGCCAACATACGAACCGTTTCACCCATGAGACGCTGACTTGCCACCATGGTATGCATAAGCGCCTCTGGAGTAGGCGGAGGTGGAGGCTGAGGAAGACCATGGTGCTCACCGTGATGGTGGTTTTCAGCCATCTGCAGATATGCGCAAATAGTGAGTGTTGATGATGTCCAAAAAGTGTGGGTAAATTATATAATCATGCCAAACTGAATTCATTGGAGAAGAAACTCGAACAATAAATAGAGGCACAATCATAATTTCCACAATACACATCACCAATAACCTCATTGGTCGCAATATCGCGATGTATCTAAAAACTCATTTTACTTAACAACTAAAAGTTCCTATATCTGAGGAGTTTCATTAAGACCATCCTAAAACAAGAGATGCAACTTCTTGTAAGAGGACAATTTTTAGAGAAACGGCGTATTAAAAACTTTTGAGGTAAGAAGTTTTATAAGGGAGGACAGTGCAAAGATTATGTGAATGTCATGATGCATGCACGATCCGTACGTCCTCACAATCCTAACTTTGATTCGACGTTCTAGACCGTGGCATACATACATTCTCTCATATATCGTAACTAGTCGAACTAACGTGAGCGTTGTTAGTGTACCCGCAAGAAATTTTCATTTCAGCCCAACAATTCCCAATATAACACACAAGGAAAGCAAAAGAACACAATTTATGCACCCCCCTCCATCTATGCATATTCCCAATATACATAGATGCAGGTGCACGATACCCGAATCATCGTCAGAAGACGGCATCACCAAGAATGGTGGAAAACACCCTCACATGGGGAACTTTCATATAAACATGTGTGGAACATGTGAATACTTCAGTACCATAAGCACTCCCCTAGATCGGCGTTTGTCCGATCATGCTCTCACAACTCACCTTACCTTGGCGACGATTCAAACATTAACACTAGCGACATATATGGCTAATTCATATATGAAGGTTACCACCACCATTAGACCACAGGGTAACAAGTGCGGTCAAGTTATCACTCTTCATACCATAGCAAAGGCGTCGATGCAATATTTAAATTTCCCCCGGTTAGTACTTACTAAGCCACCTGTAAATCCTTATATGGGCATAAAAGATATGAACACTGGCAACCTTTAAGTTTGAAATTAAGTTTTTGCAAAAGCTTTTGTTTTATTACACAAATGACGTGTTTAGTGCTGAACCATGCTCCGATGCCCTGTCATCCTAACCGACCAATTTATATAAGATTAAGTACGATGTCCCCGCTAATACATTGACACTCGTATACTTTGTCTTATATAAACCCGGTAGTCCAACGAAATTACGAAGGATTTCAAACCAACTTGCAACGAACCAAGATCGTAGTGATTCAAGATAACCACATCACCGTTACAACCGTTTACAAATAATCCACATAGATTATATAATATCGGAGTACACTTTAGTTATTACAAACCGAATACAAGGTAGCGAAAGAAGTATAGTTTTGATACAAAATCATAGATAAGGTTTACATTGCCGCACAAGCTCATATCCAACAAAAGCAATATAGATAAGGAGTCTACTAGAGACCATGCCCAATGGTCTAGTCTTCGTTCCCGGCGGGAGAAGGCGATAGATGCAAAGAAACCGTTATAGAAGAGGTCATCTCGCAACAGGAGGGAATAAACCCCGAGTACTCAATTGTACTCAACAAGACTTACCCGACATGAAAACAAATAAAGACTCCAAGGATTATGCAAGGCTTTATAGGTGGAATTGGCTTACTCTTTTGCATAAAAAGCTTTAAGTGATAAGAGTAACCAATTATTATTAGCATCGGTTAATGTTCGTTAACCTCGTCAACTATGTTTGCACTTTGTGCTAAACAAGCAAGGAGAAGAGAAATACATAACCATATCGGGTTCATCAATAGCTATCTTGTGAATTTCCATTAACCTTCCAAACAACTTTTTGTTTTCAAGTATAGAGATAATCCCGTCAAGCTTCTCACTATCCAGGAGACGATGGCGATTCGAATCGATTACAACCCAGTTGGGGAAATATTCCTAACACTCTCCCGGTAAGCCCTGCTAAGGGTAACCGTAGAACACCATTCGTACAACTCAGGAATCACGGATCCGAACAAACGCCTCACTTAGGGTCGCCACCATGCCATGAGGTCGGGAATTATAACACCCGCCTCGGACTTACGGACATGACTTCCCACACGGACATACCACGCCGGATATGCCAATGGATCAGGAATTATAACACCTGTCGGCGGGTGAGCACTTGATACTCTTCGCGATCCGGCCTAAGTTGAGCTACTAGGCTTCGCGGCGGATAACCTCGGATCCAGCCAGCTAAGTGCTAGGCACTGTTCAACATGACTAGGAAAGGCTCCATTCCTTGTGTGTGATTAATTTGCACGACGGTACGCTTCACTAACAAGGTTGGCCGACCATGTAGCTCATGCGCTCCGTCTTGCCTTCGATTTACATACACATGGTTATTTGCACGATAGCGTATATAGCCAACCGTGAACCATCATCCTAATTCTCGCAAGTGATCATTAATCACTCGACTTCTACCGTTTAAGCATGGCTAAGCAACTGCTACGGTATCATATCATTAGGATTTCAGGGATGATAGCTGGACAAGGAATGATATAAATGCAGCAAGAGTTCCAATTCAATTCCTAGAACTTAATGCAACAATCATAAAGCATTTAGTAATTATAAAAGTTAGGAAGTTAAAATGCTCCGGGGCTTGCCTTTCACGAATGTTGATGGTTCGTGCCGCGGACACTCGATAACCACGTCCTGGTCGGCTTCGCAACCGGTTGGATGAGTCTCCTGCTCCTGAGGATTCTCCGAATCTTGCGGGCACGTTCCCTCGAACTCCAACAGGGTCACTCCCGCGGGCGCACCTATTGCATGCATATGCATTGAATAAGTATAACGATTGCATAAGTGAGGATAGTAATGATGACATGATGCTCATGATGACAGGTTGATAAGATCGTATCACTGGACACTCGTTTACCGAGTTCTCCAAGCCTATATTAAAATCACTATAACAACGATATTGTAACTTTCTTATGAAAAGCGATCACACTTACCAAACCTACACAACTGAACATATAACGACTCATCCTCAGTTAAAGACCTAACACCTGCACCTAAGATTTTGCTTTAATCAACTTAAGCACATAACTTACATGTATGACATGTCACATGCTAATAAGAAATAATAAAGACATGTCAACATGAAAAAGCATGAGCTCAAACAATTAAATAAAGGTGCCAAAGGTCATTAGGGGTAATGACCTAGGGTCAACACTCAATCCAAAAAGTCAAACAATCCCTAAAATGATTAATCAAGATTAAGGATTAATTAAGGCATTAATCAATTAATTAATTAAGCCAAAATAAGGTATGAAATAAAATTACTCCAATTAAACTCAAAATTTTATTTTAAACTGCTTACATCATTACTAAGTCACAAAATAAATTTCATGATTTTTGCAACAGTAAATAAATTATTAAAATTGAAAGAAGAAGAATTTATTAATTAAATGAGCTAATTAATTATCATGCAAAACATTGCCCAAATTCAGATTTCATATTTTTCCTAGATCAAGCATCTCATGAGAAGGCTACACAAAAATTTTCATAATTTTTGGAGCTATGAATAATTTTATACAAAATAGACAAATACAAGCACTATTGATTCAAAACTAAATTTGAAAATCATTTTTAAAAAGGAAAACAGGCGCTCGGGCCGATTTGGCCATCTCGGCCCAACTCGGCCTGTAGCGCGGCGCAGTGCACGCGGGCCGTAGGCGGCAACGCGGGCGAGCGGCGCCCGCCGGCGGCGGCGCGGGGCATGCGGGCGCGCGGCGCGGCCCAACGCGGGCAGGCCGGCCCGGCTGGCCGCGGTGCAGCGGCCGGACGAGCGCGTCGCGCGTGTGTGAGCGACGCGAGCACCGGCGGCGGAGCGCGAGACGGCGGCGACGAACTCGCGGTTTTCGGCCGAACTCGGCCGGGCGCGCACGTGCACATGGCACCGGGGCACTCGGGCGGGTCTAGGGCGAAGAAAATGAAACACGACGCCGTGGTGGTGACTCGCGGCGACGTGCACGGCGGCGGCGGCGCGCGCGGAGCACCGGCGGCAAGCGGCGTTCGGCGACGCGGGGCGCTAGAGCCAACAAGGGTTTCGGTCCTAGGCTATATATGGGCGGCGACTCCAAAACACTAGAGAGGGAGACATGATGAAGGTGGAGGCGCGCTGGCGACGGCGAGCTCGAGCTCGCGGCCATGGCGGCCATGGCGGCGACGCAGTGAGAGGGCTCACCTCGCGATGGCGTGGGGCACGGTGTGGTTGGGGAGGGAGCGAGGCTTGTGGCGGAGCTGTGGCCAAGGCGAATTGGAAAATGGTGGAGCAGTGGGAGCGAATTTCGGGTGGCTTGGTGAGCGGCCGGCGGGAGCAGAGAGAAGAAAATGGAGGAGGAAGGGAAGAAGGATTGGCCGGCTTCGGTTCTGGGCGGTGCAGGGAGGTGGCCAGGGCCTTCGTGTCGTCGTCCACCCGCCCGATCGCGCGGGAAAACCGGGAAGAGGCTCGATGGCCACGGCGGCGGAGGTGAGCAGGGGAAGGGATGGCGGTGCACTGTAGCAGTAGGAGATTTTCCCCTTTTTTTTCAAAAACTTTCAAATTCATATAGAAACTTGAAAAAGTGCAAACATGAAAAGATTCAAAATAAATTGAATTTCACTTTTGCTTTTTGGACCATATTGAAATTCCTAGTATTTTTGAAATTAGATTTTCAAATTTAAATTTGAATTTGAATTCAAACACCAATCAAATGCAATGTCATTAAACACTTTAATGATGCTTATGCACATGTGATAATGCAATTTGGGCTAATAACACCTTGAGGTGTTACATCGACTTTTCGCATCATATTAATTTTTTACATGTGCATACCAAGGTAAAAACGGATTGCATTGCACAGTACAAAAGGCACAAGGCAAATCACAGAGAAAGCTACAAGCATTTTTTACTACTCATTCAAATAACATAACATTAACGGCTGGAGCCTTCGGGAAGTGAGTCTGGCTCACTTGGCTAGGTAACTCAATGTGGCACGGCACCTAGCCACCCAGGTTCGAATCCTGTCGGGAGCGAAATTGGGTGCCTATTTTCTAAAAAAAAATCAGTACTGTGGGGAAGTTCCCCACAGTCTTTTCTTGTCAAAAAACGGCTGGAGCCTTCCAGGCTATGCAGCACACACCTAACAAGTTCAGAACTACAGTGCAAAAGATTAAAGGTAGGAGCTAAACACAGCTGAAAACTAGTGAGACTGAAAAGACTGCAAACTTTCAACTACCATAATGGCAAGTCTCTTCTGTTCTCTAACCAAGTCTTAAGGTGAATTCAGCACCAGCAGATAGAGCACAATGATCACTTGCCATCAGCGATAGAACATGCTTGGGTACACCCAGAAGGGCTGCAGTCGGATGTACCAGTTCCTCTTGAACACAAGGTCAGGGTCATTATCTGGATCCCGCACAGCATCTGCATCATCGCCAAGCCCATGCAACACCCAAGGTTGATAGTAGTACCCGTAGTACAGGCAGTTGCTCCTGCCATTCCAACGTCCTGGGCTGGCACAAGAAAACGCCGGGCTCCTCACATCGCTCCCGATAAAGAGCGAGTAATTCTCAAGCTTCCTCACTTCCACCCAAACTGCAGGTACAGTTGACATGTCGAGGCGATAGGCTTTGTAGTTGACAGGTGCTCCACCAAACGAAAGGGTCAGGTAATGGTCAACCATGAGAAGCATGTCACCACACACCACGAGCCACGGCCTTAGATACGGGCATTCATTCATTCCATCCCATCAGACAGTTGCTATCTCCTGCAGACCAAGCTGGGGCGCCAAGGACAGAGTGTGAAGGTTGTAGCTGCCATCCAACGCGATGAACTGGCCGTTGAACTCCACAATTTGCTCAATCCGTGAATCACTGAGCCGTAGCTCTGACCAAGAATCACTTCTAACTGGCCAGTCAAGAAGGGAGGACTGAATACTGTAAATGTTGGATGCAGCGCAGACAAGGAGGTGTGCGTTATTTGATGCGAGGGGAGCTGTCAGCAAGCCACAATAGAAATAAGTGTCGTCGTCAAATGGGAGCTGTGGTGGTGAAACTTTGGCACCAGTAAACACATCGACGACAAGACAATTTGTGCCGCCACCACAAATCAACTGACCATAGGAAGAGCCAGCAAAGCACAAGTCCTCAAATGTCTCTTCAGGAATCTGGCAGCGAAGGGTACTTTTCAAGTTGGCTAGATCAAGGACCTGGCATGTGCGGAGCTCGTTACCATCATCACTGCTGGAAGGTAGATTAGGGGCACGGACACTGATATGGGGCCGAACGAGGAGAGGTGAGAGCAAGGTGCAGAATGTGGATTTAGATGGGTATGCGGTGAAAGCGGCACGCCAAGAGCGGCAGGTGCCAGCAAAAGCGAGGAGCTCAAGGAAGGAGTTCAACAGAGGAATGATAGAATGGAGCAGACCTTCTGGGAGATCTGCCCACCATTGAAGTCCACACACAGGAGAGGTCGTAGTGGAGGCAGAAGCACTAGACATTTTGCTAGGGCTTTGCATGATGTCAGACTCTCTGCAACAAAGGAAGAAAAAGAGAAAAGGTTAGAACTTAATAAAAAAAGAAAATAGATAGTTAACTTGCTAGATTTATACACTATTATAAACATTCTATGAGCCATAGACACTGGAAAATACAGTTTTTATCCAAGTCTTCTTTCTATTCAGTATCTTTTTTTCTTCAAAACTTCCTAAACCCCTAAACACATTAGTTAAGCATGAAACAAAGGTGAAAAGTATGGCAAAAAATGGTCAGTTATGTGCTGAAATACAGATTCTGTTCGGTGTTTGCAGTTCAACCATAGCATCCAGAAAATATTTCAATATTCTTGAATCTAGTTGATCAATGACGTCCATCATTCCAGGGTAAAGCGGAAGCAAAACTCATTGGAACCAAGATACTAAGAAAAATACTTAGGATGGATTGGAAATTTGGATTAAGAAATCAGAGCACTAAAGGAAACGCACAAATGTTCCAAATGAACAATAAAAAGAAACCAGGAACTAGGTGCCAGAGCAAGGCTCGCCACTGCCTAGTAGATATTAGCCCATAGGCATCTGAAATCTAATAAATTGGAATGTTGGTGTAACAGTAACACAAAGAAGTTTTTTTCCCTCTAGATTAAAGGTTCCCCAGTTCTACTTCCTACTTTGCCTAGTCTGCAGTCTGTACCAATGAAAAGAAATGATGCAACGATTGTTCAAATGGCATAAATGCACAGTAAGGGTCTAAAACATATATACAACTAGACAGTAACCCCGCGCTTCGTGCGGGGAAGAAACTACACAATATAACTAAAGAGAAAGAAGAAGAAAAAAAAATGTATAAACAGTAACCGAACCCGTCAACCCGTTCCAGAACAGTATCGGACCCGTTATGGAACAGTATTGGACCCGTTAAGGAACAGTGGTAGACCCATTAAGGAACAGTGCAACCCGTTATGGAACAGTGACAGAGCTGTTAAGGAACAGTGTAGCCCCGTACCTGCTAGACCTGTTACTGTTGCACAGTGTAGCCCGGTACCCGCTAGACCCGTTACTGTTGCACTGTTCATCATTTACTGTAGTTAAGGTGGTTGGAAAAAAATATAACTAGTATGATAAGCAACTGTGTGCTTCTAAATTTAAGCAGAGCAGGTTGCTAAAGTGGACTACAGCAATGATGATCCCAAATCAAGCCTCATGCAAGCTGCTAAAAACACCTCGCCATTACAAGGAAAACTAGCAGATTTACTAACACTAATGATAAGATTTAGCCACAGTAGCTGTGGGGCATAATAATCCCATTCAAAATCCACTCGGTCTGGTACGGTCCATCGATTCTAGGGTTCTTCCATGCCGTACCTCTCACAACCACACCAAAATCCAATCGAAATCCTAAATGTGATATCTCGATTCAAGTGACCCCAACAACAAACGCTCGACGCAATTCCTCGGATTGGTTCAAGAAATGTGTGCCAAATGAACCAAGGGGGAAAAAGACAAGGAGGGTCGGGCTTAGATGCCAGAGAGAGATGGTGAGGGTTCGGGACTTGCCTAGGAAGCAGGCGTCGATGGGAGCCGACAGTGCGGCGGCTGGTGCCGTCGCCTTCGCCGGCGACGAAGAGATCACTTCTCCCTCTCTTCCAGAACCGACGCTTCTCGTGTTTCTTCGCTTCCTCTGCTGTCTGCTCTGTGCTATGCCCTCTGTATCGGGCCAACTTTGGGCTTTGTGCATTAGGGCTGTTGCAGGCCCAAATGAAGCTTTGAATTGGCCCAACAACAACTTGTCTTATATTTCGGAATTTCTACCTAAACAACAACAGGCCACAGGTTATTTGTTATTTTGAGCGTGTCCCTTTCCCCGGTGCTGAGGCGGCTCGGGGCGATCTCCCTGTTTCTAGGGTTCCGTCCGCCGCCATCGGCGCTCCTTCGTATCTCGCCGCGCCGCCGACGGCCACCACCGGCCCTAAGCCCACCCACCTCGCCGCCACTTCACACCCGGCCTTCTCCGCAGGCACGAGGGATTGCGCCAAGAAGTTTCCCGTCGCGCACACCGATGAGCCCGCCGCCGGAGTCCCTGTCAGTGACCATGGCATCGTCTACAGCCTTGACGGTGCGCCGTTCGAGCTCCAGTATAGCTACACCGAGGCCCTACACGCGCTGCCCGTGGCGCTCCGTGAGGCCCCTTTCCTGTCGTTCGGGGCCAAGGCCACGGGGGCGGGCTTCCGCGCCGCCGTCTCCGCCGCAGCGGTGCCCCAGGCCACCGCCATCTCCTTCTGCTGCTGCGCCGCCGACATGGCCGAAGGCGAAGAGGAGGAGCTTGAGCACGGGCTACTCCCCATCAAGTTGCTCCAGGTATGAACCCGCTTCTCCTCCCCTCGCCCCCACCCAAAACCTACACGGCTTCTGCGCCTTCATCTCCTTTATGGCAAGTCGCGCAGGGAAGCCGAAACCCTCACCGACGCTGTGAGGCTGCTGCCGGTCGTCTTCCACTCCTCGACCTCCGCCTCGCCTTGCTGTGGGAAGATTCAGGGAGACTCTAGAAAATTCTCCTCCCCTCTTGATTACAACTGTATGCAGCTATTTCTGCTTATGGCGAGGATCGTCGTAACTGTTCTACTGGTAGCAATGTCGGACAGATCAATGGGGAGTTTAATCACCGACTTTGTGTCGCAACAGCTGCTCCAATCTAGTGAGATCATGTGCACAAGAGCTCTGTGTTCAATGGTGGGGGTGATCAAGGGATTTCTGGTGAAGAAATTGCCCACCCGAAGCCAACGACTCAGTGTTTCTTGTGTTCTCATGGACAACCGAAACGTGAAATTGAGAGGGGAGATGTTGGTGTTGGATGCCAAGAAGAAGAAGCAGATGATCTCGAGGAGCACTAAGGATGATAACAACAAGTCAGTAGATGTGAAGGCTATGGTGATGAAGGAGAACATTACTAATGATGGGGCGGGCTCCCTCGAGGAGTGCCGCCATTCCAGATGAGTTGCTTAAGCTGGAACTGTCGTGGCCTTGGCAAAGCCGCGATAGTCAAAGAGCTTCGCGAATTTGCGAAGAGTGCCGCCCCGGCAATTTTGTGTGTTCTTGAAACAAAGGTGCATAAATCATGGGTAGAGGGGCTGAAAAAGACACTAGGCTGTGATAATGCTTTTGCCGTTAGTAGTAGTGGCCGTAGCGGTGGTTTAGGAATCTTTTGGAATAATACTATCAATATGTCTTTGTTTCCATACTCACAATATCACATCGATGCCATTGTTACTGAGGGGGCACTGATCCTTGGAGATTTACTTGTGTTTACGGGGAGGCTCAAGTTAGTGAGCGGCAAAAAACTTGGGATATGCTCAAGTTTATGAGATCATCATCTCCATTACCATGGCTTTGTATCAGAGATTTCAATGAAGTTTTACATCGATCAGAGAATGTTGGTGTCCAAGAGTGAAGCGCTTCACAAATAGCAGCGTTCTGAGAGATGGTTGATGTGTATGGCCTTACTGACATTGGTTTCAGTGGTCAAAGCTGGACTTTTGAAAAAAGGTTAGTGGAGGATCTTTCTATCGAGTGCGGCTAGACCGGGCGCTTGTATCGGGTGATTGGCTGGCGCGGTTCCCTATGGCTGCGGTGCAGCACCTGGTAGCAGCGGCGTCTGATCATGGACCAATTTTACTGACATGGCGTGGAGAGGACAATATGTAAAAGAAGCACCGCCAGTTCGGGTATGAGGTGATGTGGGAAGAGCATGAAGCTTTCCCGAGTTCTCTTGCTGAGTCATGGCAGCAAGAGCATGAAGCAGTGACGGTAGAGGATTTGAAGCTCAAGCTAAAGGGTGTTGCCAATCACCTGGGAGGTTGGGAGTGCAAAACATTTGGTCATGTGAGACATGAGTTATAGGTTCTGAAGCAAGACCTGGAGAGGAGGCAGTCGGATCCTTGCAGGTTGGGGCCATCCCACGCTGAGTTGAAGATTGTAGAAAGAATCAATGAATTGCATTATAGGGAGGAAGTTATGTGGCGCCAACATTCAAGAATTCGTGGTCGGGTACTGGGATAGGAATACAATTTTTTTCATCTTCGAGCAAGCTAGAGAAGGAGAAAGAATATGATTAAAAATCTTAGAAAGCCAAATAGAGAACTTACTTCCGATGAGAAGAAATGGGGGATATGGCGACTGATTTTTTAGGGATCTTTATACATCGAGGATACATGAAACATGGAAGCAGTGCTGAATTCGGTGCCAGTTAAGGTTACGGTAGAGATGAATGAAGTGTTGCCGGCACCGTTTACGAGAAAGAAGTGAAGGAAGCACTTTTTCAAATGTTTCCAACAAAGGCTCCGGACCGGATGGCTTTCCGCCCACTTTTTCCAAATGACAATGGGATCTCTCGTGGCAAGGAGATCACTTCGTGGTCTTGAGAGTGCTTAGTGGGGATGATGATACGGCTACCATTAATAATACGTTCATTGTGCTAATTCCCAAGGTGGCTAGCCCGGAGGAGTTGGGGCAATTTAGACCGATAAGTTTGTGTAATGTTATCTACAAGATTGTATCAAAGGTGGCGGCCAATCGGCTCAAGGTGGTGCTTCCAGAGATTATAGCTGAGGAGCAATCAACATTTGTGCCGGGAAGGCTCATCACGGACAATATTATTACTGCTTATGAATGCCTTCATTTTATGAAGAAAAAGAAAACCCGGGAACTTAGATGTTGTGCTTTAAAGCTGGATATGAAGAAAGCCTACGACCGGGTCGAGTGGAATTATTTACAAACGATTATGCTAAAGCTCGGTTTCCACTAACTATGGGTAAAGTTGATTATGAGGTTAGTGTCTACAGTCTCTTTTTCTATCCTTTTCAATGTGGACAGTTTGAGGACTTTTAAGCCGACAAGAGGAATTCGCCAAGGGGACCCTATCTCTCCCTACTTGTTTTTGATAGCAGCAGAGGGCCTTTCGTGCCTCTTAAAATCACGATCACAGTCATCACAGCTCAGTGGAATTAAAGTGGCACCATCAGCACCGATGGTTAGTCACCTTCTCTTCGCGGATGACAGACCGCTGTTTTTAAAGCTAATAGGGAGAGTGCTAGGGCGGTGAAGGACATCCTTGTGGCTTTACTGTGATGCTTCGGGGCAACAGATTAATGTGCAAAAATCATCAATCCATTTTGCCAAGAAGTGTGAGCAAAGTGTTCGAGACGAGATTAAGATGGAGCTCAATGTTCAGAACGAATGCATTAGTGATAAATATTTGGGAATGCCGTCTGATGTTGGCTCTGCAACAAATGGCACTTTTAAATTCTTGAAGGATAGAATCTGGAACAAGGTACAGGGATGGACGGAGCAGTGCTTGTCGTCTGGTGGCAAGGAGGTGCTCATCAAGTCCGTTGCCCAAGCAATACCCACCTATTCGATGTCATGTTTTAAACTTCCTAGAGGGCTATGCAAACATATCAATGGCCTTCTGAGGCAATTCTGGTGGGGAAGTAAGGATGGAAAGAGGAAAACATGCTGGGTGGCATGGGATGATATGGTTATGCCAAAGTTCCTTGGGGGAATGGGCTTTCGAGATATAGAGCTATTCAATCTTGCTTTGCTTGCGAAGCAGGCTTGGCGGATCCTCCAGGAACCGGCATCTTTGAGTGCCCGGATTTTAAAGGCGGTTTATTTCCCACAAGATGATTTTCTGGAGGCAAATCTTGGATCCGCCCCTTCAAAAATCTGGCGATCAATTTTGGATGGTAGGGAAGTGCTTCGGCTTGGCCTGATCAGGAGAATCGGCACAGGTGCCACTACGTCAATTTGGAATATGGATTGGTTACCGACTAATGGTATGCGACGGCCAGTACGTAGCACAAACCCGCATCCCCCACAGCTCGTGAGCGAACTAATTGACAGTACATCGGCAGCTTGGGACAAAGTAAACTTCAGGAATTTTTCACGCAAGCTGATATTGATGTGATTCTTAATATCCCTCTGTGTCATCGGAATCAACCAGATTTCTGGACTTGGCATCATGACAAGAAGGGAGTTTTCACTGTGAGATCCGCATATCGAATGTTGATTATGCGGTGTGCGTTGTCAGAAAATGCAACAATATCTAATAGAAGAGGAGAAGAGAAGGAGTGGTCATCCTTATGTCAGGTCATGGTGCCTTCAAAGGTACAAATTTTTATTTGGTGGCTTGCAAAACACTCTTTGCCATCGGTGGATGTTCTTCATCGGAGAAATATGGCTGATCATAGTCAATGTGCCTTATGTGGAGCCACTGATTCATGGAAACATTCCCTACTGGAATGTAATATGGCAAGGTGTGTATGGGCACTAGAAAGCGAGGATATCGTTGAACACCTCAGCGAGATGCAGGAGGAGAACCCGAGAGGTTGGTTGATGAATCTGATTGAAACACTGTCAAACGCTAAGCTTGTTCGGGTGTTGGTAACTATATTTGGTATGCAAGAAGGAAGGCGATCTATGAAAATATTTTCCAGTGCCCGCTATCGACACATAGCTTTGTTAACAAGTACGTTGCTGAACTAAAAGAGCTGAAGCCGATTTAAGTAAAAAATTCAAAGGTTCAGACTAGACGTCCTTGGTGGTTGCCGCCACCTATAGGTTGCATGAAAGTGAACGTCGACGCAGCTATCTCAAAGAACGTCAGAAGGGCATCAGTGGCAGCCATAGCCCGTGACCAGGTTGGTAATTTTATGGGAGCATCAGGAGTGGTCCTTGATGGAGTCACTGAACCAGAAATAGCTGAGGTAATTGCCTGCAGAGAAGGTCTAGCCTTGGTGTCCGACCTCATGTTGACCTCATTCCGGGTGGCGTCTGATTGTGTCAATGCTATTAGAAGTATGGCAGGAACAAGTATGGGTCCCTATGACCAAGTTGTGAAGGAGATTAGAGAGCAGGCTCAAGATTTTTCTTATGTTGAGTTCGTCCACGAGAATAAAAATTCCAATGTTGATGCTCATACTTTAGCTAGGAGTTTGATTTCTTCTGATACAGGCAGACTGGCTGTTAGATCCGCCTTCGGGCATTTGTAAATCTTGTGATCAGATCCATGAATAAAGAGTACGGTTTTCCCTAAAAAAAAAAAGTTATTTGTTATTTGTTATTATTCCGTTATTTATTTATATGATTTCTGTTGATTTTTTGACTCAATTTCTGTTGATTTTTGTAGCGATCTGGTCTGCTGTTGGAGAATGTTATTATGGGCTGCTTCGTCTCCCTGTTCCTTTGCCTAATGGACAAAAAAAAAAAAAAAGGAAAATTTCTTTGCACCCGGATCATAACTATTACTATTAGCAGAGGATCTAAATATGTACTGTATTTTTTTTTAGCTCCGGTTAACAGTTAGCTTTGGCTGATTCAGATAGACCCATAATCACTCCTTTCGGAGCCCCTAAATTTCCTTTAACATGCGTTCTCTACTTTTGTCGTGCCATTTATCTATTGACAAATTTTCCAGCTTCTTCACTTCCACCCAAACTCCCGATAAAGAGCGAGTAGTTCTCCAGCTTCTTCACTTGCACCCACAGTATCCTTTTAATGATCTGAAAGCTAGCTGCTGCACTAACTGATTAAGGGCATCAGTTTCTAATACTGTACAACGAAAGAGTTATGCAATGGTCGACCATGCATCTGGAGCATGTCACCACACACCACGATCCATGGCCCTAGACATGGGCATTCATCCGGGTAATCCCACCATACAGCTGTTACTTCCTACAAACCAAGCTGGGTCCTATTATAGCTGATGATCCTCTGCAGGTCACCACTGATGACCATACCCCACTAACAAGAAGCATAATATGGGATAGCCACTCATCAAGCTTCAATTCAAGTCGATGTCAGTTCTGAATTTTCATGCCAAGCAGAACCATCTACCTGCATGCATGTTAACAGCAGACTGGGGAAGGGAAAAGGGGAATCAGAATTCGGGGAGAAGGCAGAGCAAAGGGCGTAGTGAATAGACGACGTCTTGCTTAACAGAACAGAGTAGTTGTTACAAGCCGGACTTATAAGCCAGTTAATAAGCCAAAACAACTGATTAGCTATGAGAGAAAAACACCGATAAGCCGGTTGATAAAGAAGATGCTAAACAATATAGGAAACGACTCGTACACTCACGCCCTCGGATGGGCCTCACACATTGATCCAGTCCGGTCCAAACACACGATGTCTCAAAGCCTTGGCCTGCTTCAGTCTTTCTCCTACAGTTCTGAAGACGAGTCTTCCTATGTACTAGTCACTTGTGCCGCGCTTCGCTGCGGGTGATCTGCTTGATAGATAAAACTTTGGAGACCATGTATATATGGTACTCGGAAGTATCTCAATGGAAGCTAATTGGTTTTTGTATTACCATGTTGTCGAAGATAACCTTCTTGGTATATCAAATCTTAGGGATCATATGTACGCTGTACTAAAAAATATCTCAAAAAAGCTAATATGTATTTTCCATCATAGTGTTATGTAATAGAATGATTGGCATGTTGGTGTAGAGAAATGTTTGCTCAAGTGAAATTCAAACAACTAACATCATCATTAAATCCAAAGCACAACACCATGTGGAATTACATTACTGGTGGAAATAATATGCACTACGGTGTGGGTTCTTGAGGGACCCTTTTTCCACATAGATCAAGTGGAATTCAAACAACTAACATCATTAAACCCAAAGCACAACACCATGTGGTATTACATTATCGGTGGAAATAATAAGCACTACAGTGACGGTTCTTGAGGGATCCTTTTTCCACTTGGATCATTCTTCGTAGCTTGTGAAATCCACCAGGGGGTGGAAAGAGGGCAGACGCCATCTCCTGGTGGTGCCTGAGTCATCAGGAGAATCTTTTCTCCATCGGCTGACTCTGTCTCAGAAATTCATTAGGAGGCCTCGGTTGGTGGAGGCGTGGGCGGCATATCCACAATGTTCCATTATTCACGGACATGTGTGTTCCTTTGTGCACGTTGTGTGGGAGGCTGCCAAAATAGTGGTAAGCATAACATGACCACACAAATAAAACAAAACTAAGCCAGGAAAAATAACAAGTCAGGAGCTAGTCAAGCCAGCTACATTTATTCCATACCAGTGCAACCCAGAAGAGTACACAGCAGACTGCATCCAAAAGCCATGCACGTAGCCATAGGACCAACACCGCACCACCGCCCCGTGACGCTGCTTGTGCTGTCACCTCTGCACCCCACGAGGCTGCCGGTGCTGTCACCCACGACAACGTGTAGTGCCATCAGCTCAGTCCCGCGATGCCCGCTCAATGCTGTCAATGATGGCGAGCACCCACTCCCCCTAACGCTGTCATTGACGCCTATAAAACGCAAAATATTCAGTGCAAACCACATCTTCAGTGCAATCCATGAAAACCACATCAAAATCATACTTAGAAGTTTTTAAAAAATTTGAAACTTTGCACACCGATAATACATCTATAGATACATATTGTCACAAAATTTGGGATTCAAACTCGTTTTATATAAATTCATATGAAAATAACAAATTTCACTTGCATATGCACTAGAGGACAAAACTTCATATGAATTTATATAAAACGAGTTTGAATCCCAAATTTTGTGACAATATGTATCTATAGATGTATTATGAGTGTGCAAAATTTCAAAATTTTTAAAAACTTCTAAGTATGATTTTGCAAATGGTTTTCACGATTGCACCGAATATGTGGTTTGCACTGAATATTTTACCCCTATAAAATGCCCCTTCGGCTACCCTTCTACCTCCCCAAGTCACCAAGACACCCTTCAATATATTGTGACAGTGTGTGGTGGATTCCAGGTGTATTGAAGGAAAAAAAGAAAGAGAAAATAAAAAACAAAGATGATTCAAAGGCTGGAAATTATTTGTTGGCACATAACAAGCCAGGAATCCTGTGACACCTATCCCGTCACGCTGCTCACGATCGCTGTATCGTATTCACCCGTTGGGTCACGTTCGGTCTCGTTCACCCGTGTTTCCTTTCTCCCTCTTTTTGCACTCGTGTCATTCCTCCGTTTTCACCCCTGCATTTGTACTCGACATCCCCGCGTGGCCTCGGTCATTCACTCGTCTCACATTGCGTGAAGTCTGTTGTTCCTCCTCGAGCGTGATGCCACGGCCATGCGGCCAAAGTTGCCGATGCCAGCACACTGAGCCCTAGTCCCACCTGTCGACCCGTCCCGACCACTGTAGACTGGTCAATCTTCTCGGAGAGGCCTTGCCCAGACCTCTACAAAAGAGAGTCACCCAAGTTGTCTTCACCACACCCCCATGCTTGCTAACCATTCCCCTAATCTTTTTTCTTCCTAAGCAAAGCCCATGGCCTCACAAGAGCCACTATGCCCCTGCCTTCAGTTTACCAACCCTCCTATCCAACCCATAAGGCAAGCGGAAGGAGTTTGGACCAGCAGCACCTGTCAGGGCATAGAAGGATTTCCCAAGCTCCTGTATACCACCACGCAGTGGCTAGGAATCCGAGATCACCCCATGTATTGTGGCGGAACCGCCTAAATTAATACACTCACAAGAGTACTTGTCTTCCATTAAACACTAAGTACTCAAGGGAGCACACTAATTTAATCGATTCCATCGAGCACACCCAACGGGAGAACTCAAAGATCCATAGTTTTCATCAGGATCATGAATAAGAGAAAGTTTACAACAATCTTTCATTTCTTACATCACATGCTTACATTGAATCAGAGCATTATATGACAGCAGAAAGAATTACTATAGTGTAGCAAAATAGAAGTTGATTCATTTTAAATTTACATGATGATGTTTATGAGATGATTTAGCAAGAGGTTAAGTATGTAACACCTGGGTGTTATAGCCTACCCCCTTTAAAAACAATCTCATCCCGAGATTCAGAGCAGGTAAAGAGAATGAGGAAAACGCGAGCACACTGCATAGATCTGAAGTAACAGGGAGATTACATGACCGAACCAATTCAACACACCTAAACAATCAATCCAGCAGCCGAGCAAGACGGGGACAATGGAGAAACAATAAGATGATGATAATCCAGATCATGGCGTATGTCAAACAGATCCAGAAACAAGTTAACGAGAATTCAATCATCATGAACTATGAGGCTAGACTCAACTTCTGGGAATGGAAATCAGAGCTTCTGCTTCGCCGGTGCACTTGGTGATCTCCGAAGATTAGATTCCTTGGGCTAGACTTGACTCGCAGCGCTGGCCTGCAAATCCTTCCTCCCTGGCTTAGCTTGTCTCTGGATCTAGCCAAGCTTCATCAGAGGGGAGAGATTTGCTTGACGATTTTTGCGTTGTGGAGATGGAGAGTTGGGTGGCGAAGGGAGGGCTCAGGGTCACATTTATAGCTCAGCGGAGAGGGCGAGTGGTTGCGTTGTGCAGCGCATCGAGAATGTCGAGGATGAGAGGAAGGAAAACGATAGCGGGTCACGTGGTGGGGTGGCCAATGGCCATGGTGCGCTCCGCACTCGAACCTGAGCGGGAAAAGGAGTGGGAGGGGACAGAGTTCGCGTGACGTGGTGGCGTGTGAGCGATTGAGGAAAAAAAGGGGAGTGGTCTGGTACAGATGTGAAAACGAGGGCCGAGGGCATCAATTTGTAAAGGGAAAGAGGATGACAACGGTCATCTCGCACATGTCTAAAACTATACGGAAAAGTTATACTGCTACCCAAAACTTAAAGCGACAACCTAACCTGGCTGGCTAGTTATGATTAGCAAGATATTAAACACAAATAAACATAATTATTGCAGAAAATGATATGCTTTTTCAAACGACCATACACAACATCACTGGGCTGCCAGACAAACACACTGCTTCAAAATGCAATGAAGGGTACAACATCTGCAGAAGGCAAGGGCATGTGCTATAGCACCATGGTACATCTCTCCCAAGGTAGCTAATATACTCCGTCGAGGCAGAGGGCTTCACGACTGTTCTCCTGGGGTTCTCCGCCGGTGGGGTTCGGCTGCGTGCAAAGAAGGGGAGACTCTACCTCAGAGGCTTCCACGGGAGTGGGTGGTGGAATAGTGGGTGCTGCCACACTCCTCTCCCGCTCCCAAGGACAGATGGGTATCCCTTCTAGGACAGGGGGTTGCTGCACGGCTGGGGCAGGCGTCCTCCGGTGGTCTCAGGTGAAGAGGTAGGCGTCTCTCAGCTGCTTGGCGTAGTGGTCTCTTTCTTCTCGCATGGCTTCAGCAGTGACGGTCTCCTGGCTCTCGACGGCGGCTTGGGAGTGTGCCACGGCAAGGCTCACATGGAGCTTCCAGCTGAAACGCTCTGCCTCCTCGGCTCATGTGATGCACTTCCTCAGCTCAGAGGCAAGCTGCTCGTGGTGCTCATCTAGGGCTAGTAGATACATGGCCAGGAATACCACGGCGGGGTCGACTGCTTCCCGAAGGTGCCTTTGCAGAGTCTCCATGCGGGTTCTCTAGAATGGAGAGTCCCGTTCCGTAGGCGGAAAGAACCTCATGGGGGGTGCGGGCAAGGGAATCCCCATAAATCTGGCACAGGATTCGAAGGGCTTTGTGAGCTACAGCTTGATAGGTGTCTGTTAACACTGGATTTTGGTGAGAGTAGGAAGGATGACAGATGGACCTGCATACGGCAAGAGGGGGATTCGGCAAATGTGCGAGCGGTCGGTTAAACCTCGATTATTCGGCAAATGCTCATGCGGTCGGCTGTTTCAGAAAAGCGGTGATCCCATTCGGGAAGCAGAAGGAAGCAAGTAGAGCTGACCAAAAAAAGGAAAAGTTGTAATAGAAAGACTTCGAGGAGAATTAGAGTTAGGAGTCGTAATATCCGAGGATTGTTTAGTAAATCGTAGTCTTCTAGGACTCATGTTTTGTCCGGGGTATAAATATTAACCCCCGACCATTGTAATAATATACACAATCAAATCAACACAATCGACCCTGTGCCAAGTTTCGAGTCTTTCGTCGTGTCGTCGAGTTCTTCGAGAGAAGCCATCGATCCGTCGACCTCCGTAAGTACCGGCAACCTTGCTATCATGTCTAGTATCATGCGGTGGATTTAGATCATGGTGCAAGTAGTCTCGTTCGTTGTGCTTAGTATCATGCGGTGGATTTAAGCTTAATGGCGGGAAGTTTTTGCTTATGCCTTGTATCGTGCGGCGGATTAAGCCATGAGTAAAAATAGTTATCGGCTCTATTATATTCGGCAAAATCTAGTAGATTCATCAAGTTATCATGTGATGCATTGTCTTTAATGTTTTATATATTTGTAACACTCTTTTGCCCAATCTAGATTGATACGCTCGCTTTCGATAGAACTATTTGCTCTTAATTCATGATAGGTAGATCATATGCTTGTATAGCCGAATTAGATCAATCTAGATTGCAACATGTTGTGGGTTCATACATGTCAAAGCGTATTAACCCTAATAGAACTAGGTGTCGTGCGGCAGATGCAGGTTTTATTAGGTTAAATCGTGTTAGCTTGTTTGTTCCTTCTTCATGGACCCCAATTCGGCAAGCTTGCCGAATATGGTTATGCTTACACGAGTAATAAGTATTTATAGATTTGTTTGGATATATACATTCTTTTAGCTTCTTATTATTAGATCGTATCATGCGGTGGATTAATCTGATCATGGGAAGTGGTGTAGACTCATAGCGAGCGGTATCATGCGGTGGATTAACTTGCTTGGGTTTATGCTTGACGGGTTTATGAAGGCTAGATGTGCGGCAGACTAGTTGAATTAGCCTATGCATGTGTTATTTTAATAGATTTATATTTATGAGTTATCTGCTTATAATTTATTATGTCTTGACGATGTCATTGGTCTAGGAATACATTTTACATAATATGTAATGATCAATTTTAACTTGTTCAAGTATATTCTTCTCATGCGTATGTATTCGGCAATCAATGCCTTTACATGTTTCATCCTTTGTTAGCCGAATAACCTATAAGCATGTTTGGCAGACAGCTTCTATAGCTGTATGTCATCGTAAGTGGCTTCAGGGCCGTAAATATGGAACTGTCTGGTCTCACCCGGCATGTTTCGCTTTGTTCTCACGGTTTTATCCCTTGTTGGTTTTCGTGTCAAACCGACCGGCACGTCTTCGATTCCAAACCGTCCGGCACCCGATTGAAGCCACGCTTTCCGGCTTGCTGTGTGTGAGGCACAGTGCGCCACATTTTGTGTCAACAAACTTTTTGGCACGCCCGGTGGGACAACCTTTAGTTCAAGATGGCTGACATCAGCAATAATCACGTTCTGGATGTGACCATGGATGAGTTGCCAGACAACTTCAGGGAATTGGTGCAGCAAGCATGTGAGCAGTACCAACAGAAGTGCTTGATGTCCTTCTCCAAGAACAAGAGCAACAAGGTGATCCAAAAGCGATCCACGCGCCAAGGGTTCTTCTTCCACACCAATCTGATTACACTGAAGAGGAGGATGCTCACAAGATGGCAGCGCTGGTCTACAAAGCTATGGGAGAGACCATGACAAACCATCATACAGCTTTTCTCAATACTTTTTGGGCAATCATGATTAACACTTTCGGTCCAACGGCTGATAAGTATTTTGAAGAAAATGTTGGCCCACTCAGCGGACCGACACTTTTCAACATGCAAAAGCATCAAGAGAAGCCTGCTGGAGGAGAGGGGGCATCTGCCTCAAACAAAGGTGGATCGGCTCCTACTGAAAAACAACTGCATCCCACCCATGGCCAGGTGACATTCGGTACAACAGGAGAAGTGCCACCATCAGCCTTCAGAATTTCTCCAGCGTCAAACGACATTACGAAGAGCATGTATGGAGATGGGTATCAGGAGTTTACTGATTACAGTGCTATCAATGCTATGCCAAATCCAGGATACAAGAGTGCTTCAGGTTTACCTTATGGAGGGCAGGTGCAGGGAGCTCAAGATTCAAGTATTGATGTTTTAGTGCATAGGATGGCTGATATGATACAAAATCAATTCGGACTAAAGCCAAAAAACCAATCCTACTCATACAAGTCTCCTTATCCAGAGTGGTACAATAGAGTGGCGCTTCCTCCAAGGGTGAAGCCTCCAACAGATTTGACCAAATTTTTTGGTCAAGATGATACTAGCACCATAGAGCACATCAGTCGATACTTGATGCAGCTTGGAGAAGCTGCTGCAGATGAAGCTTGGAGGATTCGATATTTTCCTCTCATGCATTGACCAGCTTTCACATGGTTCACATCTTTGCCAGCTCATTCCATTCGTACCTAGGCAGATCTAGAGCAGAAGTTTCATTCATATTTCTACACGGGTACCAATGAGAAGAAGGTGGTTGATCTCATGAGTTTGAGGATGAGAACCAATGCGACACCACTAGAGTATCTTCGCAGGTTCAGGGAAACCAAGAACATGTGCTATTCTCTGAATATACCAGATGATCAGTTGCCAGGAATGGTTATAGCAGGCATGTTGCCGAATATCAGAGAGAAGTTGTTCGGCATGGAGTTTGATGACCTTGGCCAGCTTTCGCAGTGGTTGGCAGCTATGAGCAATCAAGCTCAGGGGTTCAGAAGAGATAATCGCTTTCAGAAGAACAATGCTACTAATGAGATGTATCAAGGTTTTCTAGAGGAAGCAAATGAATATGATGATGAAGATGAGATAGCTGCAGCTGAGTTGAATTGGGCAAAGGAGCCTACTCAAGTCAATCAACGCTGGTTGAGGCAACAAAAAGGAACTTATGATTTTGATGTTACTAAGGCAGACAGGCTCTTTGCATTGTTGGTAAAGGAGGGGCGCATCAAGCTGCCGGAAGGACATCCCATGCTGTGCCCTGAAGGGGTAAAAGACAAGAAATATTGTGGTTATCACAACACTAATTCTCACTCTATCAATGATTGCCGAGTGTTCAGAACACGGATTCAGAAAGCTATCCAAGAAGGACATCTGAGGTTTGATGGCAAGATGAAAGTTGATAATCAGCCCTTTCCACAAAACATGATTTCTTTCTCTATGTGCATGGTCTCTGCAAATGATCCTAAGGGTAAAGGCAAGATGAAGGTTGTAACATCCACGATGTTAATCATGCATTAACTCTGCAAATCATGGGCATGATCATATCATTAGCATATAAATACATCTTAACATGATTTGCTTGATGATTGTTGCACCTTGTTTGACTTAGGCCCTAAGTGTGATTAGTGGTTTAAACTAGAAGTGGTAGCTAGCTCGCTTATCTCAAGTTGGTCCTTAAATAAAGTTTATTGAGAAAAATATTTGGAGAAAACTTTGCGTTGGGACCATTTCATGAAAATGCTTTCTAGGTGTTCAAAAAGGCCAAAAACAGCCTCTAGGGTTTTTAAAAGTGTTATTTTTATATGTGGAAATAGCCCAAAATTGCATCTCCAAAACCAGGCCGATTTAGCCAAAACTCCTTTTGGGTGAAATATTCTACTCATTAAATGGAGTAACTTTCATGTTGAAACATTTTTGCCAATTCTCAACCATTTAGAATCTGAACGCTTTAATATTCGTGCAAGGCCCATTTAAAAATAAAAGAAAAAGTCCGACAGGTGGGACCCACCTGTCATACTCCACCTCGCCTCATCTTCAACCTCCCGACCACGCTGTCCGTACCGTCGCGCGCCGCGTGGAGTTGGATCACCGGAGCCACACCGGTGTTCCCCGATCGCGCACCGCACCGCGACGCGCACCGTCCATTTCGCCACGCGCCCGCCTTGCCACGCGCGCGCTCGCCACGTACGCACGCCCGCGCCCACGCGGCATCGAAACCCCGCGCCGCGTGCGTCACCCGCGCCGCGGTCCGAAGGGGAAACGAGCCGGGCCGTCGTATTCACTCGCGCTCGCCTCACTCCTTCTCCCTCCACCTCACTCGCTCTCCATCTTGCTCCACTCCTCCTCCCTCCCGTTCCTCCCCCACGCGCAGTCAAGGCCACCATTGGAGCGCCGCCGCCTTGCCTCCGCCTCCACCGCTCCCGGCCGCCATTGTCTAATCCAAGCACGCCGTCCTTTCGCCGACCCACACCGTCATCGCGCCCGCTCTTGCCGTTTCCCTCAAAGGTAGGGCCAAATCGGCCGATCTTTCTCCGCGCCGCGCGAGCGGGAGCCCGGCGAGCTCTTCGGCTCCACCGCGCACCTTCCTCCCCGCTCTTTTGCTTTCCTTTGGTGCGCGCCGCGCACCGTGTCCGGATGACGACCTTAGCGCCGCCCGTCCCGCTATTGATGGCCGCCGCTTTGGCCTTGGTTGGCGCCCGGAACGCCCGGCCCGCCACGCTTGCCGAGCCGTCCTATGCACGGGTTCGCCACCTTGCCGCACGATGCGCCGCTTCTTGCATTCCGCTTTTTCCACACGCTCCGCCGTCTTGCTTCGCGGAGCCGATGTGCTTGCCTTGATCCGCGCGCGCGGGATTTGGCCGGCACGGCCACCACCCGCCATGCACGCCATGTCCGCCGCCGCTCGCCGTCGTCGTGCGTCGCCGCGTGATTGGCTCCATCTTCTAGCCTCACGGGTCCGCCTCGCCATGAGGAGCATGCCGGCACCGCTTGCCGTTCGCCGGAGACCTCGCCGCCGGCGAGATCCGCCGGCGGGAGGCGCCTCCCCGCGACCGGACACCGACGGGTGGGGTCCGCGGCGACGTCATCTCCGGCGTCGCCAAGGCCCGCCGGTGCACAGTGCTCGGGTGACCATAGCATAGATCCGTCTCGGGGTGCAGCACCGGGTACCCGTAGCGCTTAGGGTTCGGTTTTTAAAAGAAAAGGGAAATTCCAGATTATAGTTTTGATCTTGTAAATTTTATATCTGGAGCTAGGAGTGTCCAAATTCAGTGATCTTGGTCTTGTTGTAATCCTTGTAAAGTGTATTATCTAGGAAAAATATGATATATCATGTTTGAGCTAACTTTTCTGTATAGCTTTATTTAAATTGTATCAATTGGTATAAATATGGTTTATCTTTGGAAATGCATAGGTAATTCTAGGATGCTCAGAAAAATGTGATTTTGGTTTTGTTGGTCTTGTGTTAAGGTGATCTATCTATGATAAAGATATCACATGCATGTTTAGTGTAATTTCATAGAGTTGTAGCTCAAGTGCCTAATATTGCCATGATCTTGTTTAAATTCATAAATAGGGTCTAAGTATCTAGTTAGGTTTAATTCTTTTTGTGGGCTGTTTATATGTCCTTAGGAAGTCCTTGATGTGATTAAACATGAGTTTGCTATACTTCATAGTGCAAAGTATTTATTGGTTCCATGAAATGTGCTGCCTTGTGAATTATGTATAGGCCAGTAGGACTATCCAAATGAAGTGAAATTTTGCTGGTAGACTAGTTTTGCCTTGCTTTGTCTACTGTAATTTTTATAGAATTTTATGAGATGTATAACTAGGGGTTGCTGTTCAAACTCATAGATGCTTAAATTTGGGGTGCTTGCATGATGTCATGCTTAACCCAAGTGTAGATTGTTTTTCTGGGAAACTTGTCAATATAAGATAGGTTTGAAATTTGTTTATTTATCTACTGCTCAAATTTGGTAAGCATTGGATGGATAGTTTAGTAGTTATAGAGGTTGCAATCTAGTCAATAGGGGCCGTTCAATTGCTGTCTTGCAGAACCTAGTTCTGTTGTTGACTGTTTTAGGTATAGCTAACTTGAGAATCAGGTTTTGATGTCTCAAGATGAATTATGCACAATTTCATAAGATTTACAGAATGTCCTCAATCATGATCATAGGATTTATAGAACAGCAGTTAAGAATTATTTACTAGGCTGCTAGTTGTATGTCTATAATTACTAGTCTTTGGCTTTACTTGGCTTGTTTGCTAGTGATAAGTGTAGCTCTTGAATCAACTAGTCATCTTTGAACACTTATCATCCTTGATCATGCATACACCTGCAATCACCTACTCATACATATGCACATGCATCATTCCAGGATCACGTGTAGAACATTCGTCGTGGACTCGAGGATCCGTAAGGACAAGTTGCGAATGGAGATCCGCACGAGAAGTGATCAAGCACCAGGACCCGACTTGAAATAGTCGAGTACCCGGGCACTAACCTCGATCTTCTAAATAAGGCAAGCCCCGAAGCATCCCTCCTACGTTTGCAAATGGTTTACTTTGCGTCCTTTTATTCCTTATGCTGCATTAAGTTTATAGGCGTTGCTTGAAAACGTAGTTGCATCGACTATCTTGCCACCAAAATATCCTACTTTTACGTACAGATCGACTACATGCTTAGGCCCTGCTAATTAAACGGTAGAAGCCGAGTGATCGACCATCACTCGCGAGGTAGGTGTTACTACCCCTTGGGATTGAGATTGGTGAGATGTTGGATATGAACATAACCATGTGGCCATGAAATCACCTCTAATATATCATGGCACACGAGCGTCCTCGGATCATTTTGAACAGTGCCTCACATATAGCCGGAAGGGCGGGGGGCCTAACCGCGAAGCCTTGAATCTACTTGGGCCGGGTTTCAACTTCCGGTATCCATGCCGGCGATGGGGGTGGTGTAAACAAGGGCCCGGTCGTGAGTCCTTAAGATGGGGCGATGTCATTTGATGGGCACGCTTACCCGTTGGCGGGGGAGTTTCCTTGGTCATGGTGGTGAGTTGTTGATCCCGCGTTTCCCGAGTAGATCGTGGTGACCGTCACTCACTATGGCCGGTGAGTGTGGTTTGTGTGATGGAATATCCGCCACCGGTTTGCAATCGATTATAATCGCCATCGGTCCCGGATAGTGACTAACTTGACCGAGCGATTACGGTGCCGCAAATAAGATTTGAAATGCGAGTTGGTTATGTTCACTCATGATGGTTTAATGATTACTCAGTCAATGCGGTATGATATAATGTTGATTGCTTCTACCTTAAAATGATGAAGTAGTATGCAGGTGCTAATGTAGTAATGGCAGGATCCAACTTAATTGGTTAAGCTAGAGAGTCCTTTGGTCACTAAATGAATACTAATAATCTCATCTTTTGGCAAACAAAGGAGTCGGCTAACCCACTATAAAGCCTGGCATCCTCCAAAGAGTCTTTATTTTCTTTTAGTCGGGTAAGTCTTGCTGAGTACAATGTACTCAGGGTGCAATTCCCAATGTTGTTGTTGTAGGTTGGAGACTTACTACCGTGGTGACACGGTGGACTTATATCCCACTACGGGAGGACTAGACTTCAGGCAAAGTCAACTCTTATACCTCTTCTACCCGCTTGTTGATGGAGTCGACCCTGGCCGGCACCGATTTAAAAGTATAGGTGTGAGTGTATTATCAAAAGAGGTTTTCTTTCGCTTTATTTATGATTTGGGTTGTAATAATCCTAGTGTGAAATGTAATTAAAACAGTGAATCGGGAACTGCTGAACTTTGGATTCGGTTTGTTGTAAAGATGTTTGAAATCCTTCGAGATTTCACGGACTACCGGGTCTGGTTTGGTTGCTAAGTACTAATTGAGTTGCCACGTTAGCTTGATTAGTGCTTCGTAATTAAATTAGTTGGTCGGTTCCGCTACGGTATCGGCTCCATGGTTCAAGATCCTACCGTTCACTTGGGTGTTTGCAAAACAAAAGAAATTGGTTTCACAAAACTATTTGCCAACTTATATTTATATAGGTGTTCCAAAACTATGAGTCCAAAACTAGAGTGTGCCAGTGGTCGTATCCTATATGCCCAGTTAAGGACTATTAGGTGGCTATCTAACAGGCTAACTATGGGTATTGCATCATATTTTCCTTTGTCGCGCTCATACACGACGGATATGTATGGGGGCCATTCACTTGAATGGTTACGTTTGGTTTCATATTCCTCTACGCCCAAGGTAAGTGTGAGTTGCGAGAGCATGATCGGATACACCCGATCTAGGAGAGTGCTTATATGACACCGGATTATTCACATGTTTCACACATGTTTATATGAAAGTGTCCCATGTGTGGGATGCCGTCTT
The DNA here is from genome assembly GCA_018135685.1 of Themeda triandra. Lineage (NCBI taxonomy): Eukaryota > Viridiplantae > Streptophyta > Magnoliopsida > Poales > Poaceae > Themeda > Themeda triandra. The sequence goes on along the minus strand of JAENPR010000707.1, from coordinate 14,048 downwards.
CGACGATGATTGGTTAGCGTGCACCTACATGCAGGGATATCGGGGATATGCCTGTGTGGAGGAGGGTGTTGAATAAGAGTTGTTTGTATTCGAAGTTTTGACCTTATTCTTAAGGTGCCGAGTTTTTACGTCGCTTGCAATCATAGGGGATTTTGGGCTGAAATGGAATTTTCTGCAGGTACACTAACCACGCAAGTTCGTGTAGTTCGATTAGTTCCCGCTATTTGAGAGTCGTATAGATGTCATATGTATGCCACCGCTTTGAAATGCTAGGATTTATCGTTTCTAGTTGTGAGGACGTATGGAAACGTGCATGCATCATGTCATATGATCATCTCATGGGAACGACACTTTTTCTTTCCTTATAATTGAATATTTCTCTTTTCGATAAAAAAGTTGACCAATGTAATCTTCGTCTCATGAGAGTTGTGTATCGGTTCTGACGATGGCACGCATGAAGCGCATCAAGTCCAAGTCAACCAAGATTCAAACCCGAAAACCACAACAACTTGTCACCCGTGAGCCACGAGGTACCAAGAAGTTTCGAAAGAATTTGGAATGCCGTCTCTTTTATGGCGAGTTCGCACTCGTGGGTTACACCACGGGTAAAGAGCCTCGCTATCGTGGAGCAAGGAGTTGGAAAGTCAACGTCCAAGTTTACTTCCCGTTGAAGTTGTGATTCCCGCCGAAGCGATGGGGTGTCACTTTGGTGTGGCCGCCGCTTTGTCGCTGAGCGTAAAACCCTCGGAAGGTGCAAATATTGTTGCATACAAAGCCCCGAGGGATTTGCTTAAGAGGTGTCCGGATGAGGTTGCTCGTGCCATCGCGGTGTGTTTCCCAAGGGTGATCCATACCATGCCGTATGGCGCCGCATTGGAGACTGCACTTGTTGGTGGTGCGAAGAGGCCGAGAATAGTAACGGAATTGCTAGCAGTGCCATGTTTGCCATGATGAGGAGTTACTCATGCCTGGAGAATGCACTGGAGTCACTTCACAATGATTACCGTTACGTCACCTCCGACGGAAGGAAGCCCGTGAGTATACACGAAAGACATAGCGCGTGTGACCGGGATGTTTGAAGAAATGACGCTTTCCAAGGATCAAGCTCTGCAACGGGAGAATGCTGCCATGCATGAGACCTTTGTGGCGCAGAGTCAGTTTCTGGAGCTATCCGCCATACTTGGTCAATGGCAGGAAGCCTTTGGCATAGTCGCGCAACAACGGAATGAAGCCTGGAACGAAGAGTATCGTTTGAGAGAATGGGTGCATGTGTTGATGATTGAAAATGCTGCTCTCAATGAAGAAATTCAATGGGTTTGTAATCAGCATCCCCATAATCCGCCTGGAGTTGTTGATCCTGAAGGTGCTCAAGTTGTGCCCAACGTCGACAATGTTGATGATGCTGGGAACGCAACGAGCACGGGAGGCATGGACTATAACTAAGTAGAATGAGCTTAAGGCTAAGCCTCTTGTGGGATCAGTGTTTTCTTTTGTAAAACTTTATGTAACGACGTGTAATCCTAAGTAGCTAGTCTTTCGGTGATGTATCAACTAGAACTTGTTTTTCATGACGAGCCTGGATCATGTAATGTACTTATCCCAAGTAGTAGTCGAAACCAGTATGTCGGTTCATTAGTCTGTTGGGTTTAAATTTCCAATATCGCTCCAATGTTAATTCGAATCCTTGCAATATCAAGATAGAGTAATAACGTTTAGAATGTGCTGGCTGTCTCGAGGAAGGTGATTAGGGAGATTCGATGTATACCTCCTTGATCGAAGATGACACATTGATACAGATGTCATACGGACATGTGTTTAGGTCTATCCTATTAAACGAGTACAGTTGTTAACTATCACGTTGCAAGCAGCCGCTGATAACACTCGCAACATGTGTTGTGTTTGTTATGGTGACATCCTTGCCATTTCTGAGTTTTATGCTTCTTCGTTGTCCCTGACCTCGTCATATATGCAACGCTCAGTTGCACAAGAATGTTTAATTTTACCTCTCGAACCCAGTCTATGGATTACCCTATCGTCCACCAATTAGTAGCGTTGTCTCGATCAAAGTTGTTATAGTGCCGCGATAACTAGAACCACCTTGATAACCGGCCGGAACATGGTTGGATTTCTAGCAAGCGCTGGTATTATAATGCTTGATCAGGACCACTATTCCAGTCTTGTCGAAACCATGTTCTCGATGTGAAACCTTCTCCGGGGATAGTCGTTTAGATCCTACCCTACCAATGTAAGCCACATCACCTCAAATCCGAGATATTTGAAGTTTAGTAACGTTGCGTCTGCTAGCAAGGCTTATCATTGCCGCTATGGCGATGATTTGATCCTCGCATGTTACTCACGGCGATTAGAGCCTAAGTATGTATTACACGCACGTTTGGAACCGGTTAGTGTATTTTGATGAAACGAATCCCAAAATTACGGATATGTTGATATGAGAATGATAACCTCATACCTACTCGCACGATAGCTTTCGTCACTCTTTCAACAATAGGAAGTGGCTCTCGTATCGTCCCGCAAGTAAACATTTATAATGTGCCTACATTTGAGGCATGATTATCGGAGTAGCGCAATGAAAACGTGACTTAGTCGATCAACTAATGCCATGAATAGTTTGCACGTAGTTAACTAACTTTGACCATGGGAGAATTACCCCGCCTACCTATGCTAACGCTTCCCGGTAAACCTTTTACCGGAAGAGGATAAGATAGGTATGAGATGTCCCTAAGTATGCGATGTGTTGAACCTATCTAGTTCTCCAATCATGCGATCCTATAACCCCGCGCTTATACTCAATTACCCACTTTTGTCTTGCACGCAATGTCTTTTAGTGCAGAACCCATCCTATTGTGAGATAGCATCTCGAATGTAAGGATCTGTAGTGGCATTTTGATTAATAACGGATGGTGCCGCAACGAAATCGAGAGCGCCTTGTGGGCGTACGACACATGGTAGTGTTGCTCGGCACGCGCGGGTATCATGGTTGTTGATCTTGATCCATTATGGAGATTACCTCGATGTGTTGTTTTACATAAACCTACTTAGAAACCTTATAATCCCTAATCATCTAGCCAACGATGGCATGAACTCTCCGAGGTGTTGTCACTTGTAGTGTGACGAAAGAGGGCTCGATATGAGCAAGCCGCTAACTATTCCTTAGTAAACAACGAGAGATAGAAACGGGGACTCAATCGAGAGTTTCTCCGGAGAATTGTACTATCTCGTATAGGACGTATATCTCACCCTTTGTAGTATTTGTAGGGATATACCTTATTCGTGTAGGACAAGTTCGGACGAATCTCGAGCTAAGTAAGGCCTTTACTTCCTTAGTGTATGCTTGTTCCTTTTATCCTTCTCGGATAATGCCTATATCGGCATTAATCGCGACCAATGCGAAGCTTTTAATGTTGACAGGCAGCCTATCGGTGAATTAATGAGAGGTCATTCCCTAGCCTGAACATAGACGGATAACTAACCAATTAGGTTGATTGACTCGTGAATGTTGAAAATGGTCGTGGTAGATCTGTCTATCGAATAGTAATGGTTGAGCTCTTGATTACGTCTAGCGATCCCTTTGTTGCTGTTGGGATCACTCTTGCCGACACAAGCGTCAGAGTAGTTGGAGAAGTCAGCTTGAGTTACATGGGATACAAGGTTTTGCCGATCAGTGAATTGAATCTTTACTCCATCATATTCCTTATAGAGAAGAAAGAATTCTTTTTAAGGGGGTTAGATTGTCTAATGTCCTAAAAAGTACTCTTACCTTATGGGAATTAATGAAGGGGATTCATTAGACATGATATTTAACAACCTTGGGATTATATATATGAGTCTTACGCATTGTATGCAACATGAGTATGATGACTATGACCTTGGGTATTTTCTAGTAAGTCCTGGCACGTGTTTGGTTGGAAGAAATAGATTTGGTATACCAATGTTAGCGGACCTTTAACCTAAAGAACACGTGTAGTATGCATGAACTGCTACCTATAAATGCTTATTATAGAATTCGCCCATCATGTCGGACCTGCTTAATGGAAGAAAGAAGTTGGTGGTTTACGGTGAGTCAAGGAGTCATTGACCTAAGAACTTTGACTTCTACATGATAAGACTTGGTTATCTTGTCCTAAGAACTTTGACTTCTACATGAGAAGCTTTGGATACCTTGACCTAGGAATTTTGATTTCTACATGAAAAGGTTAGATTATCGAGATTCAAATGATTCATATTGGCATCCTATCAGCCAGTGTTCCTACACAGATTGAGCCAATATTGAATTGCTTTGTGGACATAGTCCTAAGTTACCACCTCGGAAGAGAGTCACCTGGTTTCCGTTTTACGGAAAACTACGCTCTGCTTTCTAGTGGTAAACATTATGAATTTTTGAAGCACCTTTTGATGTATTTGATGATGCGAATAGCAGATTCCCTCTCATGTAACCCTCGACTTTTTCCAGTTGGGTAGTTGTTGGGTCATGTTGTATGATGAATCACCCATTGGAATATAGTCTCGGGTTCTAGGTGAATGCTTCTCATACTATTCTTTGTCATCTTTATACTTTAGATTGACATAGTAATGGTAGCATCACCTCGAAGGGAAACACGTTGGTTCCAAGTTATGCTTGAAGACACTCACTAGGGAGTGAGCATTGATTAACCAATAAGACAGCCGATAATAGATTGCCTTATTCATCCGGCCTTTCCCCGCCCATGAAGTTTTGAATCCACCATCCGCATCAAACGTTTGGTAAATTGCAACAAGGGGCGGATCGGTTGGTGTGCTAAATTGGATTCCATCGGGGTTATCTTGTTTGATATACCTCTTGCATGGGATATGACATCGAAACCGGCAAGTTATACTCGGAGAAGTATTGGATCTTAGGCATTGAGGGCATGTAACTTGGAATATGGTCACTTGGCTGTGACAAGTAATGAGAAGTTTATGGATAAACGTGATGGCAATGGTACAGTATGAAAGTGTCGCTATGTGAGGTATCGTTTTCGAAAATTAATCCACTTCCACAAAATCTCGGGACGAGATTTCTTTTAAGGGGGTTAGGCTGTAACATCCACGATGTTAATCATGCATTAACTCTGCAAATCATGGGCATGATCATATCATTAGCATATAAATACCATCTTAACATGATTTGCTTGATGATTGTTGCACCTTGTTTGACTTAGGCCCTAAGTGTGATTAGTGATTTAAACTAGAAGTGGTAGCTAGCTCGCTTATCTCAAGTTGGTCCTTAAATAAAGTTTATTGAGAAAAATATTTGGATAAAACTTTGTGTTGGGACCATTTCATGAAAATGCTTTCTAGGTGTTCAAAAAGGCCAAAAACAGCCTCTAGGGTTTTTAAAAGTGTTATTTTTATATGTGGAAATGTGCCCAAAATTGTATCTCCAAAATCTAGGCCGAATTAGCCAAAACTCCTTTTGGGTGAAATATTCTACTCATTAAATGGAGTAACTTTCATGTTGAAACATTTTGCCAATTCTCAACCATTTAGAATCTTTAATATTCGTCCAAAAATTCCTGTTCATAAGAGAGTCCGACAGTGGGACCCACATGTCATACTCCACCTCCCTCATCTTCAACCTCCCGACCACGCTGTCCGCACCGTGCTCGCCGCGTGGAGCTCGGTCATCGGTCGCCTTCCGGTGTTCCTCCCGACGACCGCACCGCGACGCCACACCGCCACATTCCACCGCGCCCTTGCCACGCGCCGCGCCGCGCTCGCCACGCACGCACGCCGCGACCCACGCGGCATCGAAGGCCCCGACGCCCGTCGTCACCCGCGCGCCGTCCGGGCGGACGAAACGGGGTCTCTTGTATTCACTCGCGCTTCGCCTCACTCATCCCTTCCTCTCCATCTTGCCGCGCCGCCGCTCCACTCCTCCTCCACCCGTTCTCCCCACGCGAGTCAAGGCCACCATTGGAGCGCCGCGAGCTTGCCTCGCCACTCCCGCTCCGCCATTGTCTAATCCAAGCGCGCCAATACCTTCGCCTCGACCCGCATTCCGCATCGCCGCCCCCGCTCTTGCCGTTTTCCTCAAAGGTAGACGCCAAATCGGCGATCTTTTCCTCCGCCGCCGCGGCGGCGCTCCGGCGAGCTCTTCGGCTCCACCGCGTCGCGCACCTTCCTCCCCACCGCTTTCCGCGCGCACCGTGTCCGCTTGGGATGACGAGCGCCGCCGTCCCGCTATTGATGGCGCCACTTTGGGCTTGGCGCCCCGGAACGCCGGCAACCGACGCCGCCTTGCCGAGCCGTCACTATGCACGGGTTCGCGCCGGTCCGCGCCCGATGCGCCGCTCCTATTCCGCTTTTTCCACATCGCGCCGCCCCTTGCTTGCGGAGTCGATGTGCTTGCCTCGATCTGCCGCCGCCGGATTTGGCCGGCTCGGCCTCCACCGCCGCCGCCATGCACGCCATGTCGCCGCCGCTCGCCGTCGTCGTGCGTCCCCGCGCCGATTGGCTCCATCTTCTAGCCCACGATCCGCGCCTCGCCATGAGGAGCATGCCGGCACCCTTGGCGTCGCCGGAGACCTCGCCGCCGGCGAGATCCCGCCCGCGGGAGCACTCCCTGCGACCGGGTCACCGACGGTGGGACCGGGCCGACGTCATCCGCCGCGGCATCAGCAAAGGCCCGCCAGGTGCACAGGCTCGGGTGACCATAGCATAGATCCGTCTCGGGGTGCAGCACTGGGTACCCGTAGCAGTTAGGATTCGGTTTTTAAAAGAAAAGGGGAAATTCCAGATTATAGTTTTGATCTTGTAAATTTTATATCTGGAGCTAGGAGCGTCCAAATTCAGTGATCTTGGTCTTGTTGTAATCCTTGTAAAGTGTAGTATCTGGGAAAAATATGATATATCATGTTTGAGCTACTTTTCTGTATAGCTTTATTTAAATTGTATCAATTGGTATAAATATGGTTTATCTTTGGAAATGCATAGGTAATTCTAGGATGCTCAGAAAAATGTGATTTTGGTTTTGTTGGTCTCGTATTGAGGTGCTCTATCTATGATAAAGATATCACATGCATGTTTAGTGTAATTTCATAGAGTTGCGGCTCAAGTGCCTAATATTGCCATGATCTTGTTTAAATTCATAAATGGGGTCTAAGTATCTAGTTAGGGTTTAATTCTTTTTGTGGGCTGTTTATATGCCCTTAGGAAGTCATTGATGTGATTAAACATGAGGATTTCCATACTTCATAGTGCAAAGTATTTATTGGTTCCATGAAATGTGCTGCCTTGTGAATTATGTATAGGCCAGTAGGACTATCCAAATGAAGTGAAATTTTGCTAGTAGACAAGTTTTGCCTTGCTTTGTCTACTGTAATTTTTATAGAATTTTATGAGCTGTCTAACTAGGGGTTGCTGTTCAACCCATAGATGCTTAGTTTTGGGGTGCTTGCATGATGTCATGCTTAACCCAAGTGTAGGTTGTTTTTCTGGGAAACTTGCCAATATAAGATAGGTTTGAAATTTGTTTATTTATCTACTGCTCAAATTTGGTAAGCATTGGATGGATAGTTTAGTAGTTATGGCTGTGGCAGAGGTTGCAATCTAGTCAATAGGGGCTTGTTAATTTTATGCTGTCTTGCAGAACCTAGTTCTGTTGTTGACTGTTTTAGGTATAGCTAACTTGAGAATCAGGCTCTGATGTCTCAAGATGAATTATGCACAATTTCATAAGCTTTACAGAATGTCCTCAATCATGATCATAGGATTTATAGAACAGCAGTTAAGAATTATTTACTAGGCTGCTAGTTGTATGTCTATAATTGCTAGTCTTTGGCTTTACTGGCTTGTTTGCTAGTGATAAGTGTAGCTCTTGAATCAACTAGTCATCTTTGAACACTTATCATCCTTGATCATGCATACACCTGCAATCACCTACTCATACATATGCACATGCATCATTCCAGGATCACGTGTAGAACATTCGTCGTGGACTCGAGGATCCAGAAGGACAAGTTGCGAACGGAGATCCGCACGAGAAGTGATCAAGCACCAGGACCCGACTTGAAATAGTCGAGTACCTGGGGCACTAACCTCGATCTTCGAAATAAGGCAAGCCCCGGAGCATCCCTCCTACGTTTGCAAATGGTTTACTTTGCGTCCTTTTATTCCTTATGCTGCATTAAGTTTATAGGCGTTGCTTGAAAACGTAGTTGCATCAGGACTATCTTGCCACCAGAAATATCCTACTTTTACGTACAGGATCGACTACATGCTTAGGCCTGCTAATTAAACGGTAGAAGCCGAGTGATCGACCATCACTCGCGAGGTAGGTGTTACTACCCCTTGGGATTGAGATTGGTGAGATGTTGGATATGAACATAACCATGTGGCCATGAAATCACCTCTAATATATCATGGCACACGAGCGTCCTCGGATCATTTTGAACAGTGCCTCACATATAGCTGGAAGGGCGGGGGTGCCCAACCGCGAAGCCTTGAATCGACTTGGGCCGGGTTTCAACTTCCAGGTATCCATGCCGGCGATGGGGGTGGTGTAAACAAGGGCCCGGTCGTGAGTCCTTAAGATGGGGCGATGTCATTTGATGGGCACGCTTACCTGTTGGCAGCCGGGAGTTTCCTTGGTCATGGTGGTGAGTTGTTGATCCCGCGTTTTCCCGAGTAGATCGTGGTGACCGTCACTCACTATGGCCGGTGAGTGTGGTTTGTGTGAGGAATATCCGCCAGCTGGTTTGCAATCGATTATAATCGCCATCGGTCCTGGATAGTGACTAACTTGACTGAGCAGTTACGGTGCCGCAAATAAGATTTGAAATGCGAGTTGGTTATGTTCACTCATGATGGTTTAATGATTACTCAATCAATGCGGTATGATATAATGTTGATTGCTTCTACCTTAAAATGATGAAGTAGTATGCAGGTGCTAATGTAGTAATGGCAGGATCCGACTTAATTGGTTAAGCTAGAGAGTCCTTTGGTCACTAAATGAATACTAATAAGCTCATCTTTTGGCAAACAAAGGAGTCGGCTAACCCACTATAAAGCCTGGCATCCACCAAAGAGTCTTTATTTTCTTTTAGTCGGGTAAGTCTTGCTGAGTACAATGTACTCAGGGTGCAATTCCCAATGTTGTTGTTGTAGGTTGGAGACTTACTACCGTGGTGACACGGTGGACTTATATCCCACTACGGGAGGACTAGACTTCGGGCAAAGTCAACTCTTATACCTCTTCTACCTGCTGTTGATGGAGTCGACCCTGAGCTGGCACTGTATTTAAAAATATAGGTGTGAGTGTATTATCCAAAGAGTTTTTTCTTCCGCTATTATTTCTAAGTTGGGTTGTAACAATCCTAGGTGCGAAATGTAAATAAAACAGGTGAATGGGAACTGCTGAACTTTGGATTCAGGTTTGTTGTAAAGATGTTTGAAATCCTTCGAGATTTCACGGACTACCGGGCTGGTTTGGTTGCTAAGTACTAATTGAGTTGCCACGTCAGCTTGATTAGTGCTTCGTAATTAAATTAGTTGGTCGGTTCCGCTACAAAGGTGTTAACTTCTGATAGAGCAAAGAAAAGCGGTGCTGTTGACCCCGATCGGCAAGTCACTAGTGAAAAGCTGCAGCAGCGAGTTCGGTTCCAGAATAACCGAATCAAGGAAGGTCAAACCTCCAGGCCCAGAGTTACATCATGCATCTTGCTAAATGAATGGCAGGGAGAGCAAGAGAGAGAATACTGTGAAGAGCAATGGTTTATGGAAGAATGCCGGAGGTATGAAGAAGAGGTATATCAAAGGGAACAAGAAGAGTACATGAGAGAACAAGAGCAGTCTCATTGGGGTTGTTCATTTTTTAAGCATTGACGGAATGAAGGCTTGAAATTGCCTGCTAGAAATAATTGCCCTAAGTGCAGTGCTCAATATTCAGAGTATAGGCAATCTCGAGCCAACCGCCGTCCCGTCCATGAAAGACTTGGAACACAGTTTCCTGTGGACGATCGACGCTTAAAAATAGATGGTTTTGAGAATCAGCAAAGGAAGAGATTTGCAGATCAAGGTCGGACTCATAATAGGCTGCATGATGAAGAGGAAGATTCTTATGAATACGTGTGGCAAAAAGGACAGTGGTGCCCTCTAGGTTTGAGGAAAAGCCAGAAGAGAAGAGTTCGATGCTTGAGGAACGAGGAGTTGAAACGAGCAGCTGCTGAGAAAAAGCAAATGTGGTGTCCCAAGAAGAAACCCGATGAGCATGGTCCTTCGGCTGATGCTTGCATGGCTTTCTTCCTCCCATCAAAGTTTATAGCTCCCGAAAGCCAAGATGTCCAAGAAGAAGTGTACTCGATTTTGATGAGAGTGAATATCAAGATTTGATGGCACTTTGTATTGAGACAACGAGCAGTTTTTGACAAGCCGGCCAAGCATCATCACTTGAAGCCACTTTATTTGAAGGGATATGTCAATGGCAAGCCTCTAACCAAGATGTTTGTCGATGGAGGAGCTGCTATCAATATCATGCCATATACTACTTTCAGAAAGCTTGGGATGACAAGTGAGGACTTGCTAAAGTCTGACATGGTTCTCAGGGATTTTGCTGGCAACCCTTCTGACACCCGTGGAGCTGTACACGTTGAGTTAATGATTGGATCAAAGACTCTGATCACTACCTTCTTTGTCATTGATGGCAAGGGGGCATACAGTTTGCTTCTAGGAAGAGATTGGATCCATGCAAATTGCTGCATCCCTTCAACCATTATAACACCCTGGTTTTTGAAAGAAGACCAGAGGCCGTCATATGTGTGCCCAGGAAGTCCACACATATAACACAGAATGGAAATATCAGTGTCAATGTACTATAAATAGTGGAAACATACATAATAACACTTACAATCATCAGCTAACGCGAAACGGTTGCGGAACTCTTCTTCAGGCTCCATCTTCATAGGGACGGTCGACTAGGGGCTCCGTACGCCAAACACCTCTGACATCTCAATGTCTTTGTCCTTTTAAGCAGCACCTTGCTAGCAAACTATAGCAAGGTGAGTCCATGTCGAACTCAACAAGTACAGGCGGAAAATGCAATAATATGCAAGGCTTAACAAAAGATAAAGCTGAAGGGTAAAGACTGCGGTAGCTTTTAATGTAACAGGCATATTTTAATTAGCAACCTATTCACTAACAACTTGGTTGAGAAACCCAACCCTTAATTAAGGTTCAAGTCGAATTTAGGTACATTAAGATCATTCAAAAAGATAAGCTTTATTAACAAACTAAATGAGATAGCCATCTCGATAACACAGATCGCTATCCCGGTAAAGCCTGAGGTAGCAACCTCCCAAAAACCACCTCCATGAACCAAGAAAACCTTTTGCTAATCATGCGAGGATCTGGGCCGCTCGTAACCGTGAGCACGGACGATATATCGATTGATCAAACTCTGCGCAGAGGTGTACACTTTACCTCCGGTTGTGAGTTCCCTTTCGCCCGAGGGGATCGGCCTCTTAGCCCGTTTCCAAGACAGCCTACGGTGTCACAACGAGGCTGTTCACGGGGTCAAGCGTGGCAACTCGACAGGGGAATGTCGCAAGCATATGGGTGACGTACTCGTAGCCTACGCCCGGGTCTACGGATCGTCCGAACACCCATACTAGAACTTGAGATCACCCTTATCACCATCGCTATGGCACCCGCTCGGTAAGCCGCCCAACACCTATGATGATCCCGCTAATTGGCCAAGCAAGAGCCCATTAGCTCGGAGATGTACGGAAGTCCCGGTGGCCGCTCCACGAACCGGTCCTTAGGGAGAGACGACACGGATGCCCCCGTCGCTACGGGCAAAACTCTAGCATCCGCATCTCCCTTGCTTCACCAACCAACGATGCTCACCGCATCCTTGCCACTTCTCCCATGGCCGCATGACCATCACCAATTAGCACAACTTTTATTAAAGAAGCAAGTTTTAAAAGTAATTAACTTTAGTGACAAGGTGATAGAGCACTAGCAGACCTACACCTAGCTACTAACCCCCATGGGTGATATATGGATATAGGTGGCTAGTATGTCCTTAGGTTTACACAGATTTACACACATGCATGCAATAAGATATCATTTCATGGGTTCAATATGATCAAGGGGTTGCCTGCACTTGCCTTAAATCCAAAGATCTGCTGCTCTATAATCTTTAGCTTCTATCTTTTGGTCTCCAACCTCAGCTGCACTTGTTGGTCCTCAACTCCTTGTCTTCACCACTTGTCGATGGCTCGTCGTCTATTCGCAACAAACAAGCAACACAAACAGACAACACTATGAACAGACATTACACAAAAGAAACGTTAAAGAAAGAGTGGCTAACCGATAGAGCTCTATGCTAGTATCGCGAGAGCGCTAGAACGACCAAAAGCGGAGCTACCACTAAAAGAGACGACTAATCTACGCAAGCCGCATTTTGAAAAGAACATTGAATAGACACTAATCAAGATAGCATAATTAATTTTATAAACATGTGAGAAGATAAAAGGTCATGGTAAAACACGTAGCTTATGGTCGGCACGGTCGCACACAAACAAAAACGGATTATAAATCCTAGGTGGATTTTATTTATAAAGCTATTAAATAATTATTAATCAAATTAATAATTTAAATAAATAAATTCACAGTTGAATTATGCAATAAACGTTACTACTACTGCGTAGAGCACGACGACACGATTCTAACGCATCTTGAATCGCTTGAATCGGAGTTAAAATGACGAAACGGCGGCGATTATACGATCAATGGCATTTCTGTAAATAACCTGCGCGATGGCAAAACTGTAAATAAGATCATCTTCTACCTTGGTCTTCCTCTTCCTTTGTACGTGACCATGGCCATGGCAACCATTGGGGCTGCTGCTGTTCGCGTGGGGAAGGAAGGGGCCTCGGCCCCGGCCTGCTGCCCGGCCGGCGGCGGCACGGCGGCACGCGGCCGCACGACGCAGGGGCCCCCAGTGGCGGGCAGGCATGCACGCACCTGCACGGGCAGGGCGGCGGCGGCCACCTGCTGCTGCTGTGCAGCGGCGCACCAAGGGCGCGGCGAGGCCTGGAGCGGCGGCGCGGGGCAGCGCGGTGGGGCACTCCGGTGGCGGCGCCGAGGGCTGCCGCGGGAGGAGGCTGGAGATGATGAACATCATGCTGCCATGGACGCACCTCGCCGGAAAACAACAAGAGGTGATGGGAAACGGGTCAAACGGGCAAGGATTCAAGGAAATAAGGACGCGACGATGTGGAGAACGATGAGAGCTACCTCGTGGTGGTGGCGGTTTTCGCCGGTACGCGACGAGATGGCCGGAAAAGCTCGCCGGAGAGTTCGCCGGAACCCTATCTGCAGCAAACTTCGGCGAGGGATGGAAGGAGCTACGAGTGGTGGCTCGAGATGGGGTTTAGTGTTCCGAAATCAGGGCGACGAGAGGAACACCGGCATATATATATGCTTAGGGTTTGGGTCGCGAAAAAATATTTTATTTATATTAATTTCGGGACTTATAAGGAAAATCATTTTCAGCCTAAAAATAATTCCAGACAAAGCTGAAATGTTTTTAAAGCACTGAAAAATGTTTCTAAGACTTCAAAAATTTTGGGAAAATTCCCAAGGATAGTTTTTGACATGATGAACCCAAATAAAATATTTGGAGCTCATGATAATGATATTTTAGAGCATCCAAAAATTGGAGAAGCTCTAAAATAAAAAGGAAAAAGGAGGGCGAAACGGGCTCGGAGCAGGTTGACTAGTTGGCATGGCCCATGACACTGGGCTGGCCACATGGGCCGGTTGTTGCTTGCTAGGCCACGGCGTAGGCCAACTACGGCCACTGCTGGCTAGCCGGACTTGGCCACGGCTGGCCAAGGAAGGCTGTGGCCGTCTGGTGCTGGCCAGAGCTGGCCAAGGAAGGCTAGATATTATCAGGAGAGGCTAGGGGCTGAGCCAGGACAACCGTGGACTGGATGGAGCTGCCTAAGTCTAGCCAAAGGTGGCGGGGCTAGCCATAACTATCTAGTGCGGCTAAAGAAAAGCCATGG
>JAENPR010001214.1:0-194752 GCA_018135685.1 Themeda triandra | reverse complement strand
AAATTCGTTTCAATAAATCATTCAAATTAGATCTCACATGGATATATTTAGATAAAGTAATAAGTGGACACACAATATATTGAGTAAAGCTGTAAAGGATTGATGAGTGCGGAAGAAAGTGATATAGAGGAAAGAATCTTGATGGCCAGGAATGGATAGAGGAAAGAAAATAGAGTTTCGTAGGTGGGTAGTCTTAGTACTAAATATTTTTTTCTTGCTGGATCAACGTGGCGTCGCCCCAGCTTACCTCACTAGGCAAATCTTATCAACTGTTCAGAAAAATTTTGTTCAGATAAATTTCCAGATATCACATTTTGTCATGAAAGTCACCTAGATGCCCCAACCAAGTAGGCCTTTTGTGTACGAGCACATTATCAAATTCAAATAACGGCAGCTATGTTGTATAAAAGAGGGCAAAATATTCAGTACAAATCATTTATTCTTAAGTATGGTTTTGCAAATGGTTTTGTGATTACACCATATACCTAATATTTTTGCCATAAAAGAGGGCACAAACTGATAGGTGCCACCCCAGTCTTCCCGTTTTCCATGGATAGTTGGACGCAGATTCCCAGTGAATGTCACTGAACGTAGCTTGTTGTTTCTCTTTTGCTGTCTCGTTTCGTTCTGTGTACTTTTTTTACAACATTCAGTGTACTTTGTTTGTTTTTTTACAACATTCAATGTACTTTGTTTTTAATTTAGGTGCTCCTTGCCCCTTCTGTCCTTTCAAAAGAAAACGTAGCCTCAGAATGACTTCTTTGTTGCATTGTTCGTCAGAAAAGAAGCGCAGGTGGTACTTCATAAGATTATACGGAAATGCCACGGTAGAAGTAAGAACAGACAAGTGCGCGGAAGGGAAAATGAGGTCAGGGTGTTCAACTCGTTGAGGTTTTCCAGCATGGTACTCTGGTGAAAAAAAATGTTCTGGGAACTGCTATTTTGATTTATCCTTGCATTTTTGGTAGTCAACGTCAACAACTAGAAAAAACTTGGGGTGCGGCCGCGCCACTGTGTTGAGCTAGCCAGTGGTGATTCTATATGGGATTTACAACGTTTAGAACTTTATGTTTGATGTCTGATCTTTTGTATCCAAGGAGGGCAAGGAAATGAAAGCACCTTCGTAGTAATAGTGGGCAAGGAAAGCAAAACACCTTCGTAGTAATATTATAAGGATAAATATGTTTGATTATTTATTCTTCTATTCTAAAAGATATGCTTTCAGCAGAGCTTACAAATTCTTTTAGCTAGCATACATTAAGCTCTAACATTATGTAAATGAGTAGAGGAAGAAAGAAATGCAACTGTTTTCCGATTACATTTGTCTCAAACTGAACAGAAAATGTTCTCTACTACCTTGAAATTCCAGTGTGTTCCTTAAACTATGATTTGAGGTGCCATGAAATTTGATTACTCCAATGTAGATAAGTTCCATGTAAGGAATAAAGTGGTACTGTTTTGCAAAGGGACTTTGATAGATCCATCACAGACTATCTATCGCAACAGTTGCGTGGACACAATATGGCATATTCCTCCATCTTTTGGAAACTGATAGCACTACTCTGGTATAGACACATATTCATGCAACAATGATAATATGCTTCATAAGCTCCACCAGGTTCTCAGATCAAGGATACAGGTTCTCAGATCAAGCATATGAGAATGTCTCCTTTGATCTGTGTATATTTGTATACAGTCAATAAAAAATGTAAATTTGTATACAACATATAAGATGTCAACATTTCATAGGTCTGATTGCATACAATGCCTACTAAAAATATCACGGCATATCTGATGGCTCAAAAAGTGTACTGAAGTATACGAGCACATGTTTCCTCTGATCTGTGACTTTGGTGGGCAACTGGGCATGTCTTTGGGAATTGAAACCACCGCTAATCGAGATAGACTCACACAATAACTGATTTATGAGAAATCAAACTTGTGAAACTTGCAGATTTCGCTCAAAGAATTATGCATCAATATTTAGAATGCAACCCTTTTATATTTAATAGAAAATTAGAACGAGTGGGACATTTTGCTGAACACATTGCAGGCATTGGTATGGCAATTCTGCCATTGATTGACGACACAGAGCAGAGGGTTGATTGACGACACAGAGCAGAGGGCTTTGAGGGATGGCAGGTTGTATCCTAGGCTGTGCGGAGGTATATCTCGCTGTCCGTTGCAACGGTCTCTGTTGCAAATGCTATTGACACCACCGCCTCTGCAGCTGTGGCCAGACCCAGGCAGTACCAGCACCACCGTAGAAATTTGCTGCCCGGAGGCGAAGATGGGCACAGCTGCGGAGGTATATCTTTGTAGCCACTGTAGCAAAAGCTCGAGCACCTTCTTGTCATCGCCTCTACCAAGCTCATCTACGGGCTACCTCTGCCAAGCCAACACGCGGCCGCCGTCGCTCGCTCTCCTTGTACTGCAGCCCGCCGTCGTGCCTCGCGTCGCCGTCTTGCGCTCGTGTCGTCGCCTCGCGAGATCCTGCATGAGCGCCGTCGCCACCGCGGCCTGCAAGCGCGCTGCATTGCACTGCAGTCCGCCGTTGTGCCTCGCGTCGCCGGCTCGCCAGATCCTGCATGAGCGTCGTCGCCACCGCGGCCTGCGCACACTGCGTTGCCGCCCAGGCAAACAATGGGATGGGGAACCGCGGATTCTCGAGGTTTCGGGACTCCCCGTGTGTGGGGCTTAACGGGCGAAACCCGAATCGATTCGCCATTGGACGGTCCATATATTTAGTTGGCTTGATCCGACGGTTCGCGGGTAAGCGGGCGACGTGGCCCGCTCCGCCGCCCGAGAATCCCAGCGGATTTTGTTATGTAGAGATGTGGAGATGTTAACTGAGAAAATGCATTTTGGATTCATTTTTCTTTTCTCCAGAAAAACTGATTACTGAAGAAATGTTGCATACTCCATGTCAGCCACGTACATGCCCATGACAAGCAGTCCATGCATGCATCTATAACCCCACAGATAAGCTCAAAACACTAGAAGTACATGCATGTAGCATGACTATTACAGTCACTTATTCTGTATATATAAGTATATATAACACACTAATCCACCATTGCACCAAGCAGATCGAACACAGCATCACACCTTCATTATTCGCTCATCATCCGGCTGATAAAAGCACCGGTCACTTATGTCGTCGCCTCGCCTCCTCACTTGCCCTGCTGCTCGCCGAGCGTGACCTGGACGACGCGCGGCTTCTTGGGCTCGGGCGGCGGCTTCTTGTCGACGGTGACAGTGAGCACGCCGTCCTTGTACTCGGCTCGGATGCTGTCCAGGTCGGCGCTCTCCGGCAGCGGGAGCCTTCTCATGAACTTGCCCATGCGCCTCTCCATCCTCAGGTACTTCACCCCCTGCTTCTCCTTCTCGCCGCCGTCGGCACCGGCCTGCTGCTTGCCCTCAGCGGCAGCGCCGTCCTCGGCGGGGCGCTTGCGCTCGCCGCTGATGGTGAGCACGTTGCCCTCCTCCACCTGGACCTTGACGTCGGCGGGGCTGACCCCGGGCATGTCCACGGCCAGGACGATCGCCCCGGACGGGAGCTCCTTGACGTCCATGGGCGTGTTGGCCATGGCCCGGCGGTCGCGCACGTACGCCCGCGTCGGCGCGTTCATCTGCCGCTCCAGCTCGTCCGGCAGGTCCATCAGCTGCTGCAGCGCCGCCGAGAACGCCGGGTCGCCGAAGCCGCCGAACGTGAACTCCATTGCTCCTGACTTAACTAAGCTGGCTTTGCTTATTGCTGATCGACAATGGCTGGTGATCTGAGGTTGCTTCTGGATTGAGGTGAGACGGGAGGCAGGAGGAGGATTTATATAGTGAAGGGGCCTGATGGGGAGGGAAGAGTGTGGAGAATGATGGAAGCGTGGGACAGTGGGTGAGCTGTGGTGACTCGTGCGCTGGCCGGAGAGATGGAGAAGGTTCAGGTGTCCACCGGAAGGGGATTCTGCTAATTTGGTGGTTGGGCATTTGATAACTATTCAAATTTTTAATCAACACATAAGAGTTCAATTTATAGCTTCAACCTTCAAGTTACTTCAACATTAAACCAAAATATGATTTGATATATAGTACTCCAGGTCGTATGACTATTTGATTAGTTCCTCGATACCATTCTCTTCATCTTTAGTGTGGTCTATCAACCGTCAAGCTAGGTGTTTCTAGATATATATCTAACTTTTTTGTTTAAAGAAATAGTACTCCCTCTATCCCTATTTATGTATCACTATGCGAACATAGCAGTTTGACTAAGTTTGTATAAATATTAGCAAAAAATTGTATTTCTTAATAAATTTATTATGAAAATAGATTCAATTACTCCATATTATTAATATCACTATTACTATTACTATTTTTTATATTTATTTATAGTGAAGTACACTTGACTTCTTGGGAAATGAGGAAGACAAATAAAAAGAGTCAGAGGGTGTATATCTGTATAAAATATTAATTAAAGATGTTTTTCCGAAAGCTATCTTTGTTTGTCTCTTTATAATTATCCTATTTTATACGCCATAAGCATGACTTGGATAAGGTAACCTGAATAGCCAAAAAACCTAATCTAAATACGTCCCTTCTAATCAAAATGAAAAAGTAAAATTTAGAAAAATCTTACTTTAACCGTATCAAATTAAAGAGCCAAAATGTCATCTTTTTCACCTCTCTCTAACTGCCTGGGCAATAGAAAGATTCTTTTGTCTCACTTTTTAATTTTTCAAACCGCACTCATGGCAGAAGAAGCGGCAATGGCGCTAGTGGCTGAGGTGATCATTGCTTTACAAATGGATCACACCACTCTATTATCAGATAATCAATAGTTAGTCCACTTCATGAATGGATACTCATCCTCCTGATTGGAGAATGAAACCTACACCCAAATCATCAATTCTAGACTACGGGGTACAACAACAACAATTCACAATATTAGACGGGCTCAAAATTAGATGGCTGATCTGCTTGCTAAACAAGCACCTAGAAGCATAGATTCCAGTCATCATAATTTTAGTGGTGCTTGTGCATATGGTCCTCATGAACAAGAGTGTCCATTACTTATGGCACTCCATGATGTAACCATCAAATTCGTAATGGTTTTAACAGCTGAAGTTGTTGTTAAACACTCCTTTACGGCTTTACATGTATGTGATTCGACTTCATGATCCACAACTCACATCTAGCAATGAATTAGAACAGCTCACGCGGACTAATGATCCGTGCTGATCCATGCTCATACAAGTTAGGGCAACTCATGTCAAGCAATGGTACAGTCCAATTTTCTCTACATCTTGAGTTTTGTTCGACCCTGCAAAGATCCTTTTGTCTAGTAATACATGAAGAGTTTCTTGGTTTTGATCCTTTTTGTTTTTTTTCCACTGTGATTATTTCGTTTGTTTCATTCTATCTTTTTGTTTGGCATGTTTTCTTTCCTTTTTGTTTTCCCTTTTCTGTTCCGTTTGTAGGTTTTCAAATTGGCGATGCTCTCAAATGCTTATTGAAGTAAAGAAACACTTAAAAACTGATGTTGTTTACAAGCTTCTCACTCTCTCCAATTGCAGCTATTCCAATATGTTTGGTTAGCGTCATGTGCTTGTTCAATCCTGTATCCGAAGCTAATATTTCCGTTTGGTTTGCAAAACAGAACGGGCACGTTCATCATGAAGTCGTCGTCACCAACAACGTTATCTGCTAGGACCGATATGATGAATTCATCACAAAACTGGCAGACGACATCAGCCGTGATGGGCTGACTCCATATCGACTGATTCAGCAATCAGCAAGCCAAACAAGCCGTTAGTGGTGACAAAGCCCTTCGAAAAACGTGAGCGGGACGACGTCCCACCCCGGTATTTCATTAAAAAGATGGATCTTCTCACCGGATCGCGAAACCCCGAACCCCAACCACACCCATATACGGCGACATCGCTTCCTATGAGATAGGACGGCCACAGACCTCGCACTGGAGGGACCGACGGGGATTGATTACCTCGAGCACCCGAAATTCGCCGAAACGACCCGCAAAGGCGCGGGAGCGGGTTCAAACTCAGACCCCTGTGGGTGCCGCCGAATGACTTGACCACTAGGCCAAGCATCCAAAATGGATTATGGAAAGGTGAATATCGATTACAAGGCCCTACTATGGTGATTATGGGGTTTTGGTGACCGATAAACACAAGTATTATGATTAACAATATGTTCTACGAGAAGAATATATTCAAGTTAGTCGCGATGATAACGGCCACAGGTGTCTTGGTTCCAAGATGTGGTTCCGTGAATATTCATAAGCATATTAATTACCAGCCATTTTCTTTTCTAGTCAGCCATGACACTACATATTTTTTTCACTATATTTGTAGCCAGCCATGAATATGTCTGGTTCGTTTAGTTCCAAATACAAGTGGCTGGCTGGAGACAGCTCTCTCTCGGTGTCTCTGCTAAGCCTCGGCGTAACCGAAGAAGACGTTTTTGCTAACCTCCATCCCCACGTCTCCTCTCTTAGCTTCGATCTCTATCTCCATCTGTATTCTTCTCTATCTCAACTCCAATCTCTATCTCTGTCTTCCGGCACGCTCGGCGGCAGCTCAAAACAAAAATTCCACGAAAAAAGAAAACAAAAAACAAAATCCGTTCACGAACCTATCAATCGCAACCACCACAGAAATCCGTTTGCTTCGCTCTCCTCTACTGCTGCTACTGCGCCTCGCGTCCGCCGCCCCGTTCCTCCGCGAGTCACAACTCACAAGCAAGAGAATCCCGTTACGTTGCAGCAAGCCCGGGGCCCGCAGAGGTCCCCACCCCGAGTATATAATAAATATTTTTATTTAAAAATCGTCCTTCCTCCGCGTAATCAAATCCAGATCACGCCGCAAACCACAAAGCTCTTAAAACCCCCTCGCCGTACGCGTCGTCAGTTTCGGTTTTATTCCTCCTCCACCGCCGAAGTCTCCAAGGCACCCATCCATCCCCCCGAATCTCTCTCTCTCTGAGCGATGGCGGCGGAGCAGCAGACGGCGGAGCAGTTCCGGGGCCAGGCGCGGCTGCCGCGCTTCGCGGCCCCGCGGCGCTACGACCTGCTTCTCACCCCCGACCTCGCCGCCTGCGCCTTCGCCGGCTCCGTCGCCGTCTCGCTCGCCGTCGCCGCGCCCACGCGATTCCTCGTCCTCAACGCCGCCGAGCTCGAGGTCAAGCCCGAGGGGGTCAGCTTCGCGCCCCAGGGATCCCCGACCAGGTGCGCTGCCTTGCCTTGCCCGCTTGCCTTGCCTTGTTCTGCCCGTCGCTGTGCCTGCCTGTGCAAGGCGGGTGTGGTTGATCGATCTGTTCGTGTGAGGGTAGGGGTTTAGAGAGTTGTTAGATTAGATGTGGCGGTGTTTTTGGAGGTGTCAGATAGGGTTGTTAGATGGCGTTGGTTTTTTTACCCAGGATACAAGTCGCTTCAAGTTTTGATCTGCTCGGAGCAACTTCCGCAGTTCAGCCTGGCATTGGTGACAGTCGGCCGGAGGGGGTTGGGGGCATGAGATCGCCGGTGTCTTAAACTTTGTGTAGTTTCGCAGTGATATAGACTTTGCAAGTTAAATCTGCCTTAAATTTCTTAGTTGATTGCTTGAAATCCATGATTCTGTGCTCAAACAATCTTAGATTACACTTGGAGCACGAATATAAATATAGGTTTCAGTGAAGGTCTCAGTATTTGCAGATGCCACAGTGATATGGTTTAATGCTTACAGTTGATTGTATACTTACTTATTCAAGCACAAGAGTTTCCTGCAATTGTATGAGGATTGTAATTTTGAAACTGTACACTGCGTGTTTTAAATCTGACTGGGAATAGCACTTTTGCACTTAGGATGGTTTGCAAAAAGGGCCTTGTCTGGATGGTAATAGTTGTCTTGGAGGGTTTAATGATGCTGTTTCTGGCAATGCACTAGCACTTTTCTCTGCATTTGTACTAAATCATGTTATCGTTTGAATCAGGTGCTGCAAGCTTTGGAGGTTACCAACGTGCCAGAAGATGAGATCCTGATTATTCGCTTCAATGAGGTGCTTCCTCTTGGGAGGGAACTTTGACGATTGCCTTCAAGGGAACTTTGAATGATAAGATGCATGGGTTCTACAGAAGGTAATCGTTTTCTAGTATTAAGTTGGTTTGTAAATCAATCAACATATTCACAATGCAACCTTTTGTTTATAGTGTGTATGAGCTCAATGGAGAGAAGAAAAACATGGCTGTAACACAGTTTGAACCAGCTGATGCAAGGCGCTGCTTCCCTTGTTGGGATGAGCCCGCTTTCAAGGTTTACTGTTTTGACCTCTTTCTTGACCCCTTTGGTTCTTCTATGCGCGAATATGTTTGCCTTTTATTTGTATTGCATGAGGAAATAGAACCCTGCACAGGGTTTATGGAGAGGCACCATTCAAGCTTTGCCACTTAGTTTTTCTATCTACTCCCTTCTATTCTTTATAATAACTTATGTTTTCTTTTTGCTTCCATTGCATGAAGTAAGATGTGTATAGATTTAGAGTCTTGCATGGTAATCATGAACAAGTCCAATTGATGCTACTGTTAAGGATAAACCAGAGATTTTATTATCTACATGGACATATCTGTGCTCATGCAGATTGAGATTCTTTGTAGTTGTCGCATCATGGATTCTGTAGATGATCTCAATTCATTTTAGTCTGATTTGATGGTTAGGATTATTGTATGATCTCATTCATTTTACCCTGATTTCATGGTTAGGACTTCACCGGTTTAACCAGCATTTAAAATGTGTAATTGGCACAGAAGAAACACTAATGGCTTTATACTACATGGCAAACACTATTTTATGTCTGACCTTTCCTTCTCTCCCTGCAGGCTGTGTTCAAAATTACTCTAGAAGTTCCTTCTGAGACCACTGCTTTGTCAAATATGCCAGTCATTGAAGAGAAGATCAATGGTCCTACCAAAATAGTCTACTTCCAAGAATCTCCGATAATGTCTACATACCTAGTGGCTGTTATTGTTGGCATTTTTGACTATGTGGAAGATTTCACCACAGATGGTACTGTAACTTCTGTCACACTAACATCAAATTCTTTATCTTTCATCTTATGGCCATTCATGCCTCAAAAGTTGACTTGTTCTCCATTCCTTTGCAGGAACTAGGGTCCGTTGTTATACACAAGTTGGTAAGAGTGCGCAGGGAAGTTTGCTCTAGAGGTTGCCTTGAAGACATTGGTCCTCTTTAAGGAGTAATTATCTCACATTCCTCATTAGATATTTGAAAGATCACCTATATTTTGGTTGCAGGGCTCATAGATGCATCGTGCATAATTTATTTAATCCAATAATATTATTTTGAAATTTCGATGCTTTCTTCAAAGAATTGACTTCTATATGTTGTTTGATCTGATTACATTCTGCCATGTATGTGAAATTGTGGATGCATTCCATTCCATTACGAGCTGAGCGGGTATTTACATGTTTTGGTATTAATAATGATGTAGTGTTACAGTATTGATGATATGATGTTGGCCTTCCCAAAATCGACTCATGGTTTAAGGCCTTTCCAAATTTGTAAATGATGTTTCATGCTTCGATTATGGAAAAATCGATGTTATGGCCCTTCCATACCCTTTCAAAGAACATCTGCTTGTTAATTTGATGATCGTTTTAGGCACCTGTGTCACATCCTCTGCTTGATTCACTGTCACACTCAAAGCTCTCTGTGTAGTATCAGATAATGATGATTGATGAATTCTTTATGTTGGCAGGTATTTTGCTGTGCCATACCCTCCCCAAAATGGACATGATTGCTATTCCGGATTTTGCAGCTGGAGCCATGGAGAACTACGGCCTGGTTACATACCGTGAAACAGCATTGCTATTTGATGAGAGACACTCTGCAGCTGCCAATAAGCAACGGGTTGGTCACTATGAACCTGCACCATTTCAATTATTTGTACTAAGCTGGTCATGTGATTCACCATCTTAATTATGTATTTTCCTGTGGTACCTGAAACCATTTGAATTGGGCAATAGTTGAGAATGATGAACTTGACTAGGAAGTAATTTCTTTTTACTAATTAATTTGATAATCGTTAGTGCAGAAGAATCTTATAGTATTTTGTAGTGGTTTGATTCTGATATGCTGCATGTTTGATTGTCATGTGCTGTCACACCATCTTATGATGTTTTTTTTTTCCTTTTTTTTTTGCTATTCTGTTGTATATTCCTCTATCCAGGTTGCAGTTGTTGTAGCTCATGAATTAGCTCACCAATGGTTTGGAAATCTTGTCACAATGGAGTGGTGGACACATCTGTGGCTTAATGAGGGCTTTGCGACTTGGGTAATAAATTAGAACAAAAAAATTAATAGAAAACCTCCATATGATTTTATGTTTCTCATATTTTTTTCTTTCCACTGCAGGTGTCTTACTTAGCTGCAGATCAGTTCTTCCCTGAATGGAATGTTTGGACTCAATTTCTAGAGGAATCTACAACAGGTTTTAAGTTGGATGCTCTAGCAGGTTCACATCCAATTGAGGTAACAAGAAGTTGTTACTCTGCAATGTTATGACTGTATCTGTAGGAATTTACAAATGTATATTTTTAAATTCTAAATGGACTTGGTGGTCTGAGACATGGATGTGACTGTTGATTGTTTATCTAACTTTATCGGTCCTAAATATATAAATATGATTAGCTTTATATATTTACTACACCTTTATATAGTGGCAAAATATTGGTGTATCAGTGGATGCCTCTACTGGGATTACAGTTAGTATATGTATGTGTTGAATTGTGGTCTAACCTCGTACCTGCTTGTCTCAAGGCTAACTTAACCAAATGTTGGTTATTATATGTTAGCAAAGTTATTAATTAGAATGCGACAGAAGTATTTTGATGATGAAAACGATGTGTGGTTGTATAATGGCTAATTTTGATGACATCATGTAAGCTGATTTTTTTTTATGGGACTGTAACATATTTCTAATCAGTCAAAATACCTAATCTACTTGAGGTGGGAGAATTTTAAAAAAATGTCAACAAAGTCCCATGTTTCTAGTGGTTTTAGAAAGTGTGGTACAATATTACAATTACCATTGTTCTTAAAATCGATAACCATTGTGGCATTGCCTGTGGGTGCACACTACAAATATTGATAATGCAGTTTTAAATGGCAGAATAAAAATCAATGCATATTTAAAACTAGTACATATTGATGCACATTTAATGTGGCTTATAATAATTTTCAGGTGGACATAAATCATGTTGATGAAATAGATGAGATATTTGATGCTATAAGCTATAGGAAAGGAGCTTCTGTCATTCGGATGCTGCAAAGCTATCTTGGGGCTGAGGTCTTTCAGGTTTGAATTTCTTATTCATCACTTTCTTCATTTTATTTGGCAAGATTTTTTCTTTCAAGTTTATAGGAATAGTAGTATAATTGTGTGGCTGAATTATATTGTCACCTAGCCCTATGGTCACTTTTTAAATGCCACTTTGTTTTTAATAATGGAGGCAATCTTTGGACTATGCACATAAGATTTTGTTAGGAATTTAATTAATATGTTTTTTCTTCCTAAATATATACTTAGACAACTGGGCGACACGCTAGACATATTAATTGTATTAGTGGTATTCTTTGAGAACACATTATTTATTGCAAAATGCACATAGATTTCATGTTGTTTATCACTTTTCAATGAGGATATCTCAAATATCTTTTCAGTGGTAACCAGAAGCTGTCCTTTGTTTTTTTGCTAGAAATCTTTGGCTGCATACATAAAAAAATTTGCGTATTCAAATGCAAAGACAGAGGACTTATGGGCTGCCCTTGAAGAGGGGTCTGGTGAACCAGTTAGAACATTAATGCATTCATGGACAAAACAGCAAGGTTATCCTGTTGTCAGTGTGAAACTCAAGGATGGAAAGTTACAGCTGGAGCAGGTATTGTAGACCTTTCTGGAGGCATGTTTGTGCAATTTGCAAGACCTTTTCTTCATTTCCAAAATCGAATTACTTTCTGCTTTATAGGCCTTAAAAATTTCAATCTTGTTTCCTGCAGACACAATTTCTTTCAAGTGGGTCCACAGGAGATGGGCAATGGGTGGTTCCTGTCACACTATGTTGTTGTGCGTACTCGCACCAAGAGAAGTTCCTTTTTCAAGGGAAACAAGAAGATTATGATTTGTCAGGGTTAGGGATCACAGGATGCCGAAACAAAGACTGCTTCTGGATTAAACTTAATGTCAACCAGACCAGCTTCTATAGGGTGAGCTATGATGATGAACTTGCATCCCGACTTCGGTATGCAATTGAAACCAACAAATTGAGTGCAGCAGACAGATATGGTAAATTCTGCCAAAATCTTATTTCAAGTGAACCAGTCTGCCCTGTCAAACTGGCCTTACATTGTGATTGTTTAAATACAGGTGTGCTCGATGATGCTTATGCCCTCTGTATGGCTGGCAAACAAAAGCTAGTCTCCTTGTTGCATTTGATTTCTGTGTACAAGGATGAGACTGAGTATACTGTGCTTGCACAAATAATCACGGTAATGTTCTCTCTACCTGAAAAGTCATTTTCACATACTTAGTTTTTTTTTCCTTAGCAATTTAAACAATTTGTCTCTGTAGACGAGTCTAAACATTGCCGAGATGATAGCTGTTGCTGCTCCAGAGGAGTTGGTTAATCTGAAGAAGTTCCTAATTGATTTCCTGGAGCCATTTGCACTGTAAGTATAATTTATTCTGTAATGGGAATAACATTTTATACTGAGATCTTGCCTAACATTTCAGAAATTCTTTGTAGGAAACTTGGCTGGGATGCTAAGAGTGGTGAGGGCCACTTGAATGCTTTGTTAAGAGGCACATTATTAACTGCTCTTGCAGAACTTGGCCATGAGACTACCATAAATGAAGCTGTTCGACGATTTAATGTCTTTCTGGAAGACAGAGAGACACCACTTCTCCCTCCAGATGTTAGAAAGGTTAGCATCTTAATGGAATTTAAGTTGTATGCATAGCTAACTACTAAATGGTTCACAGCCCAGTTATTGATCCTGTTTTGTTTTTGTAGTCTGCATATGTTGCTTTGATGCAGACAGTGAGCAAATCGAACAAAACTGGCTATGAATCACTTTTGAGGATATATAGGGAAACTGATCTAAGCCAGGAGAAAGTTCGTGTGTTAGGCAAGTGAACAATTTTTTCTTTTACCATTCAAAGGTGAGCTTGTTTTTCTGGGATCTCATGAAGTTTATGACTTTTTTTATAGGTTCTTTGGCATCATCCCCTGACCATGATGTTGTTCGTGAAGCATTGGATTTCATATTGTCACCTGAGGTAATAAACATGACACAATTCTTCAATTGTGTTACATTTACATGCGAATTATTATTTGTGCTATTGGTTTACTATTGCACGAGTTCAGGTGGCCATGTGTGTTCCACATGATACGGTTAAACTTTGTTTCATCTTTACCGGAATATCTCATGTTGTATTGCACATGCAGGTGAGGAATCAGGACGCGTTATTTTTGCTAAGAGGGGTGAGTTCAGGGGCACATGAGGTCGCATGGCAATGGCTGAAGGTATTCACTGCCGTCCTTATTTTTCTTGGTTAGCTTTGTGACTTTATTTTCCATATACTTATTATATGCTAACTCTATAATTTCAGGACAACTGGGACTACATATTAGGAGCCTACTCTGGAACTTTGCTCACCTATTTCGTCAACATAGCCGTCTCGCCAGTACGTTGCACAACCCAGCTGCCTCCTGTCTCTTTTGTGAAGCGCATTTACATTTTACTTCTCTGACACATGAAACATGGTTTCAGCTGGCCACCGATGAACATGGCGACGAGGCGGAGAAGTTCTTCGAGAGCAGAACCAAGCCGAACATTGCGAGGACTGTGAGGCAGAGCATCGAGAGAGTAAGGATCAATGCCCAATGGGTCAAGAACATCAAGGCCGAGGCTGACCTCGGCGATGTTCTCAAGAAGCTGGCTCACAAGGACTGATCAGAGACGGTCACTTGCATTTCTGTGTAGCCCTTGTGCCGAGGCCCAGATGTAACTTGTGCTCTGGAACAAGTGGATTAATAAAGGGTACTTTCGTATGTGTGTCGTCCTCAGCTGCCTTGTCCGTTGCAAATGCATACTGTTCTGTGCGTAAGTTACCATGATAGATATGCGTCGATCGGTTATATCCTGAAGAGACATGTATCGACCAGAACGTAAATTTGTTCGAATAAGGCAATATAACTGAGGGCGAGTTGGCTTCCAAATGTACACTTCGCCAGATTTGACTCCATTAAATATTTTTCTTAATTTTCTACTTCAACCTAAACATGGCCTAAAATGAAAGAGCCTGGAAATTTTTCCTTCCGAACCTCACCGGGCAGTGGGTGTCCGAGGCAAATCGACCGTCACAGGCCGGGGCCACCTTCCCACGGCGGCGGAGTGTAGCTATGGGGATGCCCGGGACGGAGCGGCCGGCGGAGCATGCCGACCGCGCCCCTACGGGTGCTCACCGTGTGAGGGGGCGCCATGGCGCGGTCACCTCCTCCCCGCCGCCGCTCCTCTTCGCATCGTCGTCGGGGATCAGCAGTACGCCGTCCCCCTATGGTCCTGTCCTGTAAGCCACCCCCTCCTTCAGTCTCTCGCTCTCTTCCCCGGTTGCCGCATCAACGCGGCGGCGGTTCCTATAAACCCAAAATCCCAACCTGTGAGGAGTTCAATGTTCGTCAGAGTGGGTGGGAATCACGTACGCGTCGAAGCGTGCAAAGTTTCGATTGATGCCAGGAGCTTGGGGATTTTGCCCCTCAGAATATTATTATCATCAGCAACTAGACATATCACACTGCACTCCTGTAGAATACTACTGCATTTGCGTGCTGCATGAGACAAAAGGTTATTGATTCTCGAATGTGTATAGGTTGCAATGATACTTTGGTTTTCAGGTATCTAGTGTTTGTTCTGTTACTATTTTGTTGAGGTACTGAGATGATCTGTCCTTTGTGAATAACTAATTTAGTGTTTACCTTTCCAACGTTATGGTGTTAAAAGGAAGAGAATGGGAGTGGCCATCTTTTGCTATTTTCTCTTGTGGTTCTTGCAATGAAAATTCACTACTGTAATTGTTTCCACCAATCTCAGTGGCATCATAACACTTTAATTGTTATGATGCCACTGAGATTGGTGGAAACAAGTTAAAGTGTTTCCAGGAACCGTGCTTGTGAATTGAAAAATGGAGGCAAACCATAGTAGAAAACTTGAGGCTGCTGTTACAGTAAAATGAAATTAACATATTTTACAATTTACACACATGCACACCATAAGTTCCCCTTTGTATGCTCCCCGTATCTACACGCTAACAATCTCGTTTGGTTGACTGAAACTATGTTAGGCCCCATCATCAGGCGCTGCTGCAGTCCATGATCATCTCATCTGAGTTAGGACTGAATTCTGAACAAGCCAGGACAGCAGTGGTTTTCAGTTTTCCAGATCTGGAAGGCAACCTTTTGTCTGCTATGCTCTATACTGTTATCAGTATGCTTGATTTGCTTAATCCGGCAGAAGATTCCTTCTCATGCATTTAGATGTCATCATTGTTGAAACTGTATGGTGCGGAGCTTGAACAGTTTGTGCTTGCACTGCTGACCTGGGAAGTCTCATAATCATGCCCAAGATTACGCAGCCTGGTAAGCTCCGGCAAGATTTCTTTTCCGAGATCCGGCCTGTCTTTCTTCCGTAGCTCCGCGCACCGCAATGCCAGCTTCGCGAATTCCAGAGCCTCTTCTACCGGCCAGTCTGTCACCGTCGGGTCAAGTATCTCCTGGAAGACTCCTCTCTCTATGGCATTCTCTACATGATGAGTCAGCCCCATGGGTGATCTTGCCGTGATGATCTGGAGCAGCATGATGCCAAGCGAGTATACATCAGACTTGGTGGTGAGCATGCCCGTCTGCTGGTACTCCGGGTCAATGTAGCAGAAGGTGCCGGCCGTCGATGTCATCCTGTATTGTGTGACATCGGCTGCGGATTGTGGCACCAGCCTTGCAAGGCCGACGTCGCTGATCTTGCTCACAAAGTTGTGGTCGAGGAGGATGTTGGCAGGCTTTAGGTCCCGGTGGACAAGTGGTTCTGGCTTTGCTTGGTGGAGGAAGAGAAGTCCAGTTGCAATGTCGGCAGCGATCCTGAAGCGGATGCTCCATGGGATTGGCAATGTTTTTCCTCGTCTGCAGAGCCGGTCCTCTAGGCTTCCATAGTCCATGTATTCATACACCAGGCATCCATACTCTGGGCAAGCTCCAAGCAACAGAACCATGTTTGGATGCCGCATGCAGCTTAGTACTTCAATCTGCAAATTGTCACAAGCACGTGATTTAGCAGGTAATACCTACTTTAGGCATGATACTACTGTTGTCATTGATATAAATAGGTTGATCATGATCATGAATTCATATGCATAATTGACAAGGTTATAACTATTGGAATGATAAAACTCTATTACGAAGATTTGTTTGATGCGAGAAGAGATGAAATCTCCACTTTGTGAGAGTGAACAAGTCGTTGCATATATAAGAAACAGAATATGTTTGGTGTTAAGAACTTACTAGCTGAAGTTTCATAAATTTAAAGGCTAGCACAATCTGTGATTGCTGTATCAGATTTACCTCTTGCTGAAATTGTTTTCGTCCCTGTGATGCATCTGGTCTTAAGATTTTAATAGCAACATTAGTATGATCCAGTACTGCTTTATATACAGGTCCATATCCACCTTCTCCTATCTTTAGCGCCTTATCAAATTTATGTGTAGCAGCTTCTATGTCATCAATGGAGTATCTCCTGTACCGGATATCATTTTTGTTCAGTGCATCAGTTGCTTTCTTCCTATCCTCAGCCTCCCGCTTTGCCTTCCATTCTGCTCTCAATCTCTTCTGCGCCTCGAGCTCTGCAATTTTCTGCGCAGCTTCTGCTGCCTCAAGTGCAGCTCTGCACTTTGCTTTCTCCATATCAACTAGCGCAAGAGCTTCCTCTTCGGCATTCCGTAGTTCTTGGTACTTTTTGGACTCTTCCACCTTCATCTGGTGCATCTGTGCTGCCTGCAGTTCATTGTTTCAATCTCTTTGGGTTAGCTTAGGAAGAAAGAACCTGGTATCTAGCAGTACAGAAAAAACACACCTTCTGTTTGGCATCAACAGCTTCCTTACATGCAGAGTTATACATCTCCATTGTCTGTTTCAGTTCTTGTCTCAGGCGTCTCATTTCAACTTCCACATCCTTCCAGTTTCAAGTGAAATAAAACAAGAGATTGTGTCATTTGCCAAAAAAGAACTCAATGTTAATGTTATACTTATTAAGGAGGTACTTACTCCAGAACAACTTAGGCTTTCCATGGACATCGCTGAGGAGAGCTCCATTTCACCAAAGTCTATGGATGGCAACTCCATGCTCATTCCGAAATCAATGTCATCTGAAAAGGAGCTACGGGTCACTGAGGGCCTCGGCGGTGCTATGAAATCAATATAGTCGTCAAAATCCTTCTGGGGTGCTGTCCTAGCTCCAGTAAGAGGCCTATCTCTCGACGGGGCCTTTGCATAGGCAGATAATCGGTCCACTGAATTTCTACCACTTGCCAATGGAGATGATGTATGAGAAGTCTTCTTCCAGTCCCCTCTTGAGGTCCTGCTTAAAACCGAATGCTCCTTTTAGCTGATATTAACAAGTTACTTTTAAAAACATGGATGTTGACAAGTTATGAAGGCAAAGAGTGACCTGACTAAGGAAGTCCATGCATTTTACAATGATAAGAACGAAAGGGTGCAGATTACTGGGAACCATATTATGTTCACAGCTACACAATGTAACTAATGAAGTGCTATTCATCCTCAGATTTACCTTATGGCATCAGACTCTATGTTTGGTTGGGAGTGTTGCTTTGGAGGGAGAGTAGTAAAGGGTGCAGGAGCTTTGGCTGCCTTCACCTGGATCGCCTTTGCCTTGTGGATGACATGTACTGTGCAATAATCAGGCGCCATCTTCATCAAGCACGTTGGGACATCAGGATTTCTAAACCTTCTGCAGAGTACAATGATCATGCCAGCTTTCAGTATAGGCATAATGGGAATGTAAATGCGTGCAACCATGGAAGATGAATGAGCATGCACTATGCCTGATGAATGTGTTCTTAGTTGATGCGCCGACGACAATGTCAGTGATGGCATTGGCACTGGCATAGTCAATTATTGCTTTGGAGATGTCACTGCCATCCAATATCAACTCCTTCAGATGCATCTGCAATGTAAAGGTGGCGTAAACGTGAATACTAATTGCAGCCATTCTGGATATCTTCAGAATAGTAGAGCTGCTCTTATTATAATACCGAAGCATTTCATTCCAAAATTCCCTTTTTAGCAGTTATAAACCGTGTACATTTCAGTATGATGTTTCTGTAGTTGATAAATATTCTGCAGTGATATCATTTATATGTGGCTTCCAGTATTTGAGAAAAAAGGGAATTTTCAATGGGCACTTACCCCTTTACGAGCACAATACCCTCTATATGATATAAATAGCTGTGTTATCTCTGCGTCACCCTCTTCTTTGTTTGCTTCAACTGTAAATGGTCATATGAAACAAGATAAGCCTTAATGAACCAGACCGTGATTTTAACATAAAACAGACAATGTTGAATAGAAGAACTGAGTTTTTTTAGTGCACATGATCCTACAAAAGAATAGGCACCATCTTGTGTCATTTTTTTGGTTGGTAATCTAAAAATTGCATCATGTCATATTGTTATTGTTACTATAGAAACAAAACTTTTAGGTTAACACTTAATCTAAATTCAGTTTGTTGTAAGAAAATTGATCTGATGTAATATTGGAGAAATGGTTTAGCATTGTGTAGCCTGAATCTGAAGATCTCCTAATGGTCAAAAATTGTCCTAGCCCAAAGGCTGTTGAGGTTGGTTGGTGTAGCAAGGCGAGTAATCGACTTTTATTCTCATATCATACATGTTCAAAACCCCACATTTGCATATATATAAGGCATATATATAAATAGAACGGCTGAGAAAGCGCCTACCCCTGACATGGACGAGCTGAAGCATGCTGCCCCTGGTCAGGAGCTTGTCCACCGCCCATTTCGCCGCCTGCTGGCTGTTCTTGTCCCGGTCGACGGCGACGATGATGGAGCTGTCCCTTGCAACCGGTTCGTGCTCGCTGCTGTGCGAAGAGGTCACGGAGAAGGGCGAGGCGAACATCTTCAATGGCGAATGCCCCAACAACAACAGATAGGAGGATGCAAAGGGGCGAAACGGAGGGGAGAGACAAGAAGGATTTTGTCTCTCCTCTCCCGTCTCCTTATTTTGTCCTGCTCGTCCCTAACCTCCCTTCCCCCGTTTGTCTGCTGTAATTGAGCCGCTCAAAACTGCAAATGCGTTTTCAGGGAGTTTCTGCTGTTTCGCCAAATTTGGGCCATGAGCTTTGCTCCTATTATTGGGTGGCTAGACTGTTGCGAGGGCTTTGCTGTTCCGGTTTTCTTGTGTCCGTTCATCTGTTTTTTTTTTTTTTTTTTTTTGGTTGTGCATCAATAAACATTGGTGAACAGTATTACAAACTTTGCATCAGCAAGGACAGAAGATGCAGATAGTAGAAAATAAAGCATCCAGTTCAAGCACGACAAGATCACTGCAGTTTTATTTATTAATAAGAACATGAGATACATTGCTAAATAGGATTACAAACATACTACCGAGAGTTTTTTTAAGGAACATACTACCGAGAGTGGTTTGCTGGTTGACTTAAACGGGTGCAGCAATGGCACAAAGAGGCACGGCCTTTGTCAGTGACACTCCAAACTTCTCGGTCATATCAACTCCATCCCTCTCGACATCATCCGGGAGTCTCCATCTAAACTGACTCAAAAGCGACGCAAGAACCAGCTGCACCATCCTAATCGCCAGCGGCATTCCAGGGCAGATCCGGCGTCCACCGCCAAATGGTATGAGCTCAAACCCTCCACCACCTCTGAGATCAGTCGACACTTTTCCCAAAAACCTCTCAGGCAGAAACCTGTCAGGTTCAGGCCAGGTCTTCTCATCTCGACCCATTGCCCACACGTTTACAAACACACGAGATCCTTCAGGAGTCGTGTGGCCCATTATCTTGATTTGAGTCTCTGCACGGCGTGGTAGCAGTAGAGGAACGGATGGATGCAGTCGAAATGTTTCTTTGATCACGGCCTGAAGATAGGGCAGCTGCATGATTTCAGATTCTTCGACATTTTCCCTGGAGTGAAGAACTGTTGAGAGCTCGTCGCGTGCTTTAGTCATACAGGATGGGTTTTGAAGCAACTCAGCCATGGCCCATTCCACTGTGCTGGAGCTTGTGTCGCTCCCAGCAACAAACAGATCCTAAAATGTACAAGGGCAACACTATGAGATTAATGTTATCAATGACATTACTGTGCGTAAATCAAGAAGAATATTATTATAAGGTTCTAATAAACCTGATCCGTTTTAGTTTGCAGGTTCACAAAAGCCAGAAACATTTGTGGCGTCAGTCATCCTATGTATTGGATACCGTGATCGTGCAATATAGCACGTTTTTCATAAACAGAAATATCGCCCTGCTTGTATAGTTCCGGATTCTAAGTAATACAACATTTATTTATTATATATATATGGGCAACTAAATGCAATAATTCACTACAATAATTGATCTAGTTATGTTTTCATGTGTTAAGCATGCTATTTTGTTAGGCAGTAGGCTGATGTGCACCTCAACAGCGAAAGGTCGTCTATCATGACTTCTTCGATCTCAACATGTATATCTCGACATCTCGTACTATTGTCCTGTTGGACAAGGATTTAGAGGTAGTCTACTGTTGATAAACGTACAATGGTGATAATGACTCTCTCTCTCTCTCTCTCTCTCTCTCTCTCTCTCTCTCTCTCTCTCTCGTCAAGGATGCAAGTCGATAAACTTGTACGTCTACAGTGACAGTCTACTATGTCTCTCGTATGGTAGGCTTGTCGCTTGTGTCCTGTTTTCCTTTGTGACTAGCAAGCTAGAGCTACATGTGTCCACCAACTGACAGAATAATGTCCATAATCTTATCGACATATCGTCAAATGTCAAAAGTTAGGCGGATCAGATATGCACACACTTTCTCCCAGTGCAGCGAATGTGTGCAAGTAGAGCATTTCGATCGGCTTACCGTGAACAATGACCGTAGGGTGTCGCGGTCAAGACACGCCGTGTCATCATCCCGGCCACCGGCGGCGGCGTCCAGCAACAGGTCCAGGAAGTCGTTCTTCCGTGGCTCACCGGCGTCACGGTCCATCAGCCTCTGCTCCACCTCCGCATCGAAGATCCGGTGCAGCTGCGAGAACAGCCTGGCCAACCGCCGGCGCCACCCCTGCAGGTCGGCGACGGCGAGAGCCGGAAAGAAGTCCGACACGTTGGGGCTGCCCGCGCCCTCCATGATGGCCGTCACCACTCGTTGGAACTCCTCGGCTGACGCCGACGACCCGCCGTCATCGCCAAGACTCGTCAGGTCGCGCGAGAAGATGGTGCGCGACAGGAGGTTGAGGCTGGTGACGAACGCCGCGCGGCCGACGTCCACCGCCTGGCCCCTGCCCGCCATCACCCCGACGTGGTCTACGAGCTCCCGCACCTTCTCTCGCCGGAGGCGCTGCTGGAGCGCGTCGTCCAGCCTGTGCGGGGCGAAGAGCTCGGCGCCCATGAGCTTCCGCAGCGCGCGCCAGCGCGGCGCGGTGGCGGGGAGCCACGCGACGGAGTTCGCGGAGTGGTTGCACGTGATGGCGTCCGGCACGGACCTGTTGGCGAAGACGGCGTCGTGCCGCTGCAGGAACTCGCGGGCGGCGTCCGGGGAGGAGACCACCACGGTGGTGACCGTTCCCAGGCGCAGCGACATGAGCGGGCCGTGGCGTTCGGCGAGGCGAGCTAGCGAGCGGTGCGGCTGGTCGCCCAGCAGGTGGATGCTGCCGATTAGTGGAAGCGGGCGGGGACCCGGGGGGAGGTTGGCACGGCGGTGACGACCGTGTGCGACGATGAGGTCCAGCAGGTAGACGCCGAGCAAGGAGACGGCAAGCCACGCTAGCCATGGAAGGAGTACAGCAGCTGGCATGGCTACTCTAGCTACTTGCGTGTGTGTGTGAGGAAGTCCGTGTGTTCTTCAATTCGACAGCACATATTGGATTGGATCTTATATAAGGAAATCGTACGTAAGTACTGACAATTTGGGTCGTTTTTTTTGTTTTGTAGCCCGTTTTTTCTGTCATATGTAGCCAACGCTGCTCTCATCAAGTCCATAAACTACTAGACTAGCTTGACCATCGCTCTATATATCGCCGCCCTGGCCCTTTGGTGTCTTAGCTTCCTCTCTAAGCTAGTCCACAAATTGTTGAGAATATGTATGCAAGGAGACGTACGCAACAAACAAATATAAAGGTGACTGGTGTCTGTACAGTGGATATATACAAGGCTGTTCAAACTTCAATGATAGTGTGTGAGCGGTTTATGCCAAATTTAACCATTCACCACCCAGGCCAGGATTAGTTCAATTGGATTGGATGGACTCCTTGCTTTAGTTTGTTCCTCAGCAAATCCCTAGACGAGGCTCTTGAGTCAATAGTTTGGAGTTACTAAACCTAGTGTGTTAACGACCAAAAATGGCCAAAGGGTTTTGCAATGATGTTCATAACGAAGACGAGGTCCTAAATCATATTCTGGATCATCCCATTAAGCTTCGGGAACAAGATGAGAAAGAGGTGCCTAGCTAGCCCTGTCAAATTGGCTTGGGCGCCGGTTTCCCTAACCAACCAGGCCGACTGCCTCCTCCCTCGCTCATCATAGATGGGCCTCCCTGCACCGGCTTGGCTAGTTTGGGACCTGGCTTGGCTAGCCACCCGACGCCTCTGCCAAATCGACCAGGCATATGCTGGCCACAACATGAGCTGTTCGAGCCACGACCTTGCTATAGTTCAAACCGATCTCTTTCCAAATTAGTTTCGAGCCTACTTTCATGTAGGAAACGTGGAGACCATGATACCCCATACTTCGCTTGAAGAATGAATTTGAATTTACTTGGGGGCAAAGCAACAAGTGGCTTTTGATAAGATCAATGAACACTATACCACAGCCTATCTATAGCGGCCTACGGTTGGTCGCTATAAGCCAGTTTAGCGGCCTACGGACGGTCGCTATAAACATATAGCGACCAACTTGAACGGACGGAATAAGTGGCGTCGGGAAAAGTATGGTCGGTCGCTATAAGTTATAGCGACCGACCGGACGAGACATTAAACATATAGCGACCGATTGTTGGACGCTAGTTAGAAACCTATAGCGACCAATCATCGACGCGATATATTATATAGCGACCAACCATCGACGCGATCAATGCAAGAAATTAACAACATAATTATTCTTTAATTAACATTAGCGTTAGCACTAATCATACAATCAAATATACCATTAATGAACCACAAAATCACCAATTTCATTTTGGACAATACAAAATCATGACAATAAAGATCGATCATCATAGCTCGAATTATATCATATATCCATAAGCCCATAACTTGGGTAAACAAGTTACATCAAAGCAGTTTGGCCATGAAGATTGAATAATACATAATGTTTGCACTAGTTGCACAGTTCACATCTCATGGTTGGCCTACACTCATTACAATTCATCACTTAAGTCTCTTAACAAAAGCATTCATTTCTAGTTAGGATGTCCAAAATAATGCACTAGCCATGCACACTTCCATCCAACTGCTTCCTGCATGGCCACCTCTAGCCATTACCTCCCACCTGCAAATAAAAGATTACATCCATCAATGAAAACTAGAGATCCAACTCCTACAAAGTTCTAAGATTCATGAGTAGTAATTGTACAGATTCATGACCACTGCTTTTTCTGTATTTAGTGGTTTTTTTCCATTGCCTATATATAGTACAGGACATAGCAGCACATTTAGTCTGAATGCTTGACTAGACAGAGATAACGAGGCCCTTTTGTGCCTATATATAGTACAGGACATAGCAGCACAAGGGGTTATAGAGAAATCCCAACTGTTACCTCACAACTCCTACTACTCCCTCCTGTTTTTTTCATATCATATAGAGAAATCCCAACTGTTACCAAACATGTGTGTGTCCTCGTCGAAGCAGATTAAGCAATGACGAAATGGCAAATGATATTTACCTTTGAATTTGATTAAGCAAGATATCGAAGTGTTGCCCTCCTGGTTGCTGCCTGCTCGATACAAGTGCTGGGGATTTGGGGCGCCAGGGAGGGGGAGCAGGGGCACTCGATGGGAAACCGGCTTGGGCGGCGAGCGGAAGGGCCGCCGATCTGGGCGGCGAGCCAAGGAGCCGCCGGACCGGGCGACGAGCCGAGGGGCTGCGGACCGGCGGCGAGCCGAGGGCCACCGGACCGGCAGCGCACCGACGGGCCGCCGGACTCGGCGCGGCGGAAGACGCCCGGGCGGCGCGATCCGGGGGCCGGAGTCGGGCGTCGGGGCTGGGGTCGGGGGCTCGACGGGAGCCGCGCGCGGCCGGGTCGTGGGGAGGGACGCGCGGCTTGGGGTCGGGGGCACGGAGCCGCGCGGCTTGGAGTCGGGCGTCCGGAGCGGGCGGCGGCGGCGGAGTCCGAGTCGGGAAGGAGAGGCCGGGGAGTGGAAATACTTTTTTTTCGATTGGGGATGCCTAGGTTTTCCAAAGACAAAGACAGAGAGAGAAGCTTCATATGACAAGTGGGCCTTTCCAAAAAAATTTAGCGCCAATTAAGGTGGAGAAGGGCGCCATTCCATTTTACTCCTCCAAATTGTAGGCGGGAATCGAGGAAAGGGGCGCCCGTGTCCAATCCAATATGCCGACCGACCGTCGGACCCGGTTCATGACATATAGCGACCGACCGTCGGCCCGTAATCTGAAATAAATTTTGCGACTGACCATTGGACGTTGAAATAAGATATAGCGACCGACCGTTTGTCACTAACCTATACCGACCGACCGTCCAACGCTATATCGGTATTTTTACCGACCATTTGTTGGACGCTACCTTGGGCTGTGGTATAGTGGAATATCTCTCAACACCATCGGTTCTTCATGCTCCTAGAAGAGGGGTGCCTTTTAAATTGTATGTTGTTGCTAAAGAAAAGATCATCGGTGCGGTGTTGACTCAAAGGGGACAATGGTAAAGAATATGTTGCTTTATACATTGGTCATTATCTTCTTGATCCCGAGACAAGGTATGCCCATATTGAGAAATTATGCTTATCTTCATTGTACTATGCATGTTCTAAGTTGAGGCATTCTTTGCTATCTAGCACATGTGTAGTTGCTTGTCATGCCAATGTCATCAAACACATGTTGCACTGGCTAATCTTTAGTGGAAGGATTGGTAAATAGGCATACACATTAATAGAACATGATTTGGCCTTTGAACCATTGAACACTTGGTCATGTTCTTGTTGATTTTATTGTTGATTATGGAATTGAGTTAAATTATGAGTTCAGTTATATAATTTGCACTCCATGGAATCTTTATTTTGATTGATCGGATTACAAAGATAACCAACGTGTTGGTGGTATTATGCAACTAGCCACACACAAACAAAAACACTAGACCAGATTGGGTCTTTCTTCCAATCTTACCATGTGCATCACGGGTAGTAGTTGTTGAAGCATAGATGTATGGTAGATCTAACCTGGCGCTGCCAATTTTCTACTTGTACTCTTTTGGATCCTATATCATGTAACGAGTCTACAAGTATGAGCGGGGGTGAACCTAGTGTCTTCACTTGCCTCTATTGATTCTTCAAAGAAGTATGTTAGGCTTGATTAGTTAAAGAAAGTAAACCTTTTTCTATTACTAATATTAAGGTTTTGGGAGTTTAATTTGTAGGCAATCATTTTATCTCGTTTGAGTGTTAAAATCATCGGTGCCATGATACTTTGGCACATTAGACCTGTTTGTATTTGTTGGCTCATGAACACATGGTCGATAAGGATGACTAATTGTCAAGAGATCATTAAGCTTTGGTTTACCGTTGAGATTAACCATGGAGTAAGTGTGGTGTATGTGCAACACATGTCTCTTGTTTTATGATTTGTAGTTGTTGAGCGTCGAGATGGTTAACGACAATGGTGAAGGTCAAGCGAGAGTTTGTGCCAGTGGACTAGGAGCGATGAAGGACAAACGTGGAAGCTTATACCTAGAGCCATAGGATGGACCGTGGATGGCTAGCACCCGGCGATGTCAACAAGCAAGTGTACATGTGGAGGTGACGTAAATGATGTTGACCAATTCAATACGATGGTTGATCAAGTCAAGTGAGGACATGTGGACATGGTGATCGGGTGGTCAAGGATGAGAAGTAACATGCATTAAGATCATGGACGAAGGATAGTAGATATGTGACTCCAGCTAGGTTTAGCGGTTTTGGTTTCAAAACCACGGGTGGTAGGTTTGTCGGGTTAGGGCATCAAACCAAGTGTGGATCTTAGGGTGGCACGTAGCGTCATCGGAGAGCTTGCATCACAGTGAAGCATCATCATGAAGGTATCATGGCCGTTCAATGCTCAAAAGTCAACTTGGACCATTATGCACCTAGAGGTTAAATGGTTCAACGAAATACCAGAGTGGGCTTGATAATGTGTAATATCTCTATAAATAAAAGGAGGGGCTGCCCCAAGCCAACCATCTCTTCTAGATGCAATAGTCTTCTTACATGTAACTTTAGGAGAAAAAGGGTTATTCTTTTGTAACCAACTATTTACAACATATATTTGCAGCCACACCCGATTCATGCAAACTAAATAGCCACGGGAAAATTTTTGAAACTATCTATTATGTACAAAGCTTGACTCCTAATTGAAAAGGTGTTTGTATCTCACTTGGTCTGATAGAATCTAAACTTAGTAAATGAATAGGTCTGCAATGCATCAACAACCAAAGGAAGTTAAATTCAGATTTTATGTTACCATGATAAAAAGATCAATGTAATTATCTCTTTCTATTAGACTAATTAAAATGTTATATCAGGCAATATTAATTTTCTTAAGATGATGATTTGAATTTTGGGAGCGAACTGTTAGGTTGTTTGCAATGTTTGAGAATTTCACATTTGTATTTATTAGGAACAAGAATTATGAAGGTGTTTAGTTCACCAAAGTGTAAGATAATTAAATTTCATAGGATAACAGATAACAACAATTTTGTTTGGTTGGACTTGCTCGATATCAGGTAACCTGTAACCTTTTCATAGCCCATTCACTCCTTATATCGTCTGTCCTAGGTATCACCGAGCACGTCTCCTTCCCAATGTCTGCACATTTTTGTATCCCCATGCAACCTTCTCCAATGACCACAAGCGACCTTATTCTCTTGTTTGATTCAATTCTTTAGCAGGATGAGTTGCTAAATCCTTTAATTGTTGTCTTCTATGATGTGGTTGAGATGTATCTGTAGAGTGTATGTTTGATTCAATTCTCTGGCTGAATTAGCAGAGATGAATTTGCTTTATTAGAAGTGTAATATAAAAGGACATTTAGGGAAAAGAAAATACATCAATAGAATAATTGCTGAAAGAAACTAATCATTATGTGTGCTTTTGTAGTAGTACTTTGGTCCTCAAGCTGAATAAGTATGTTTGCCTTATTGGTATTTTTGGGGCCTCTAAAACCGGCCTCTTTTGACAAATCATTTTTTTCATGGAATTATGGTTTACCAGCTAAAAAGTGTGTGCAAGATTTTTTATTTCCTACAATTAGGGGGTTCAGCAACTGAAAAAGTTAATTAGTAGCTAGCTATCATGATTATAACAAACATTAAGGCTATTTATTCAAAGATATAGATTAGCATCCTATTCTTGTCTCTGTCATGAATTTTCATGTACTAGCACATTATCACATGACAATTTCAAGTATAGATGGGATTTTGTTTGGCTAAAAACAAGATGCACGATGATCTGCTGATATCTTATAGTGAATGTCAAACTGAAGTTTAGTCTAGTAAGACAGTACGATCACAAGGGTTGTATTTTTTATATATGTAAAATACATTTTTGTTATTGTGTAGGAATTTCTATAAATTAATCATATAAATTAGAACATCTTACAAATCAAATAACATAAACACTTCTTGTAGGATGAGTCAAGCTGGGATCTCAACTTCTACGA
Organism: Themeda triandra; assembly: GCA_018135685.1. Taxonomy (NCBI): domain Eukaryota; kingdom Viridiplantae; phylum Streptophyta; class Magnoliopsida; order Poales; family Poaceae; genus Themeda; species Themeda triandra. The sequence continues at coordinate 166,530 of JAENPR010001214.1, read as the reverse complement.
AGAAAAGAGGAAATAATAAAGGGATATCGACTTCTTTTGAGGATGAAGAGATGATAAAAGCACCGTATGCGCTATCTTTAGATACAAATTGGAAATATGAAGGTGGTTTTCAAGAATGGCATGTTCTATTCAAGAAGTTGTGCTTTCTCCAAATGTACCAGGTTATGGCCTCATTGTTGTTCCACATGTTCAATCTAGGGTAAGACATTTTAGAAAAGAAAATATGGCCTATTGAGATTATGCTAGAAAAAAGTGGGTTTTCTTGGGATGAAAATAGAAAGATGATACAATGTGAGAAGTAACAATATGATTACAATTATAAATTAAGCTACATAAAAATTATTACTATTGTTGTTTTAGCAGCAATATTGGCATTAGTTTTACTACTTGGTTTGTTCACTTTTGGCCATATATGTATATTTGTGGACTACATACGCTTTTATAGTTGTTTCTATGGTGCTATTTTTGTGATGCACATATACTCTGTGCCATCTTGAACACTTATACTATTTTCTAAAAGATTTAAAAGAGGAGGAGACACCAAAGTGGATAGAAGGAGAAAGATACGATGTCTGCATATTCATTCAAGAGAAGTGGAAAAGGGATGTTACTAGTGATTGTTGTTGGAGGTGAAAAAGGAATGTTTACTGTGTTGCTGTTTTTGCATTTGGAGTATCTTGTTTTTTATGCTTTATTTGATTGGCTTCAAGCCTTTTGCCAACTATGTTGGTTTACAGTATGGTTAAATTTTCAATTGTTGGCATGATATGTTAAGACATATCAGTTTTATATTTGTAGAGGATCAACATGGTAGAAGTCCAAATACAAGTTTTGATATGGTATTTGAGACATGTCAGTTTTATTTAGTAAACACTTTTCTTTTGTGATATGAAATGGAAGTTTTTGTTTATTGTAATGGTAGTCTGGTGAGTAATTTTAGGCTGGTGTAAATTTTCTTTGATGATCTTGTCATGTTCATCAGAAGACATACATTAATATATTTGTGTAGCTTCACATCAATTAATTTACTCAATTGTATGGCCTGTTAGATTTTGTATCAAACTAGTATTCTAATTTGGAGTAACAGTATCCAATAACATTACTACATGCAACCAAACAAATCAAGGGATCAACGATCCCCTTTAGACATAGTAATAGTATTCAATAATGTTACTATATGCAACCAAACAAATCAAGGGATCAATGATCCCCCGCCAGTCCCTGTGATTTTTTTACATTAACGTTTACATTATCGACCAAGGAACTAAAAAACTCATATGTATTTTCCCCAAAGCATTAGTGTTAAGCTTATGTGACTCTAGTTAACAAATGAATTATGAAGTTGGGGGGTAATAGCATAGAAGAAGGTGCCTGCAACCGCAAGACTAGGAAGGGCTCTAGGTTTAGGGCTTGTTTGGTTCAAAGAACGAATTAGAGACTATAGGGGACTAAAATAAAGGGACTACTAACATGTTTGGTTTAAGGGATAAGGGATTAGAGGGGACTAAAGGACATTAAAGTTGCTGAATAAAGACCAAGATACCCCCTTGAGAGAAGAATCAGGGGTGGAGACTAGGTCTCATTAGGGGCATGGGCTGTCCTTCTGAGTCGGTTATCCCGAATAGCACCTCTCAAGGGACTATTGGACTACAGACTATTAGTCTCTCTTTTGGTCTCTCCGTTTGGCAATTTATAGACTCTAAAAGGGACTAAAATGTAGTCTCTAGCCAATAGTCTCAATGAACCAAACAGAGCCTTAGTGTTGCCGGACCGCAACTTTGTTGCCTTGTGTAGTTGATAGACTATTAAGGGTTTAGCTAGGTTTAGTGTTGTTGAACAATTTTGCCACCTTGTGTAGTTGAGAAGTAGTAGACATTGGTTCTAGTCTAGTGTTGGTAGACCAAACCAAATACGACGAGTAGTGGGGTCTTGAGCTAAGCCTTGGCTAAACCTGGGAAATCTTAATTCCATAATGCCTTTCAAATCCTCCTAGCCACTATCCTACTGCAATAATTCTCGCTAAGAAGAATGCCCATGTTGTGGCAATTCCACCCGAAATGTAATGGGTTACTCCTTTAGGGGCAATTACACTTACTTGTTTTATAGTACAAGTCGCTACCGGTTTTGCTATGACTTTTTGCTACCGACCAACCGTTACAGAGCAGAAATAGATTAACCCTAGGATCCTTTTTTTCTTTTTTGTTATTTCCTCGATGTGTATTTTATATACCACAGTAATTTGCTATAGAGAAGAATTAGGGAAATGAGTTCAAACGGAAGATAAAAATCGGTTGCTAAATGAATCCCAATTTGTTGAACGTTATTTATGAGACCCCGTTCTACTATTTGGTTTGATCTTGTGATTCTCTATAGACCAATAATGTGAGACCATTAACACGGTTAAAGCTAAACTGCTTGAAGTCCGGCTCCAAAATTGACGGGTTAATGTGAGCTTATCCATGCGGTTAGGCACTCTTAAAATAGGAATCCATTTTCTAACTGGCTTTCGTGCTTTGGTGAGTCGTCCGAGATCTTTTCGATGACCTATGTTGTGTTAAAGGGATATCTATATGATCCGATCGATTGCATAAGACCCGCGGTAGCAATAGAACGGGGAAAGTATACAGAAAAGACTTCAATACGTTCGCGGAGAATTTTATTAATTTCGTCGACACGAAGGGTTGCCATTAGTGTTTCTTTAATTTTTTTTTTGGAACCAAGGGAAAAATAATGCCTAAATTCTAAACAAGCAATACGTAGAGTAACTCCCAATATAGGAGTAAAAACAAGACGTAATAAAAAAGGATCGACGCGGAAAGTTCCGATTGAAATAGGATCTAAACAAGGAAGAGCACTTGCCAGTCGCGAATATCTCCTTCTTCCCTAACCCAAGATTGGAGAAAGAAGATCTAAGAGGGACCTATGGAGAATGTGGTCAGAAATCCATAATAGAGTCCGACTACAACGACCGAATTAATTATCCTCAGCTTGAGTTGGGTTAAAAGCACGGAAGGTATTTCCACCATCGCCATCTTCGAATAGAGTGTTTTCTACGGTAGCCCTGTGGATAGCGCACAGCAGAGCTGCGCCTAATACTCCGGCATAACCCTAGTATAGAAAAAATCTATATAACCATGATTATAGGACCAGCTGTATATCTTTTTTTTACTTCATCCAAAAAGCTCTTTTTTGGATTCTTTTTTACAAGGGAATTTTATTTTTTCTTTTTTCGTCTTACCATTACGGAATTAATTTTTTCTTGAAGATTAAGAAAGAGCCAAAATAGCTTGAAATAAATAATAATTGTTCCGATGGAACCTTCTACTCATAATTGACCATTGATACACGATATAAACATAGCCTTAATGAATTTAAAGGGTAGAAGTGGAATAGAATACCCGAGTTGAAGGATAATGATCATACGTCCGTAATGCATTGTATGTGCCTTGCGAAGAGCTTTACTTGGAGAAATAGAAGGAACATGTATCACACGCGCCAAATTTTGGAACATGCGGCAAAGCGGTTGAGTGCCGCACCCTAGATGGCTAAAGTCCAGTAGCCGAAAGCATCACTAGCTTACGCTCTGACCCGAGTAGCATGGGGCACGTGGAATCCCATGTGAATCAGCAAGGACCACCTTGCAAGGTTAAATACTCCTGGGTGACTGATAGCGAAGTAGTACCGTGAGGGAAAGGTGAAAAGAGTTCTGTCTTGGTCGGAGTGGGGATAGCATTTCTCTTCTGCATGTCTATGGAGTTTTGCAAAACCCAAACACCTCAGATAGAGGTAGGAATTTGTCGAATGAACCACACTCCTTCGTAGACGTCAGGAGTCCATTGATGAAAAGGGGGCTGGGGAAAGCTTGAACCCAAGTCCTACAGTGATGCTCTAGAGTCCTATATTCGTCTTCTAGGATTTCATATTCGCCCTCTCCCTCTCGGATCCTATATTTATTCTTTGGGCTCTCATATTTGTCTTCTGAGTCTTACTCTCGAGTCCTATACTCTTCCTCTCCCCTCTTTCTTGTTGCTTCATAAGAGTGAATCCATTTTATGGGCGGAAGGCGGGGGCTTTAAATCGACCGATGGATTGCTTCACTCACTAACATCATTAACAAACAAAAGAATAAATGTATTCCGTTTCTTTCATAATGGATTATCCACTATTTGATTTTCTATTTATTAGATATTTTTTTATGCTAACCAATTAAATTCCTTCCCACTACTTGATAAAAGGATCTTGTGACTATCACTAGAAATGAAGAAATGAAAAAGGGATTAAAGAAAAAATAAAAAATCCAAGTCTTAAATGAAAGGGTCTGGTTGGAATCATAAAGTGTGGTAGAAAAAACTACATATAGTTTTTTCTACCACACTTTAGATTCTTTCTATTATATTATCGTGAATCTACATAGAATCAACATCGATAGAAAAAAAAAGCCGACTATCGGATTTGAACCGATGACCCTTTATTCATTATGTGTAATAGAAAAGAGTTGCGATTTCTTCTTATTCCTATAGAACGTCTAGTAACAAGAATATGAAATCGTAAATAGCGAAAAATTCTTGCCCGATCTAAGTTTGATCAATGATAACTGCTGCATTGTCATCATAGCGTATTATTATACCGTCGTCGCCTTTGAATTCTTTACGTGTACGTACAATTACAACTCGAATTTCGTGAAATACTCGTTTGGTCGAGGACTTCCAAACACGTCATAAGCTAAACCCGTACTGACAAATAACCAACCCGTAATGAATAGGATCAACATAAGAACAATAAGAACTCGAATTCTTATCGATACTGGAACTCAGAGCATAGGAGGGAAAGTCGATTTAAGCAAGGTGCAGATCAATCTCTTTCGTGAAATACGTTCTCATCTCATCCCACGAGGAGTTCCCTGCGGATTAACTAGCCTTTTTCATGCTCTACAGAGGTAGTTTGCCGAAGGACAACAAGCCCATACTAAGCGTCCTTGTAAAGTTCCATGCTTGCTGTTTGGTCAAGAAAGTTAGACCTAATCCAACAAACAAGACAAGGATTGATTACGAATCTTGATTCTTCAAAGAATGTATTCCGTTTCTTTCATAATGGATTATCCACTATTCGATTTTGTAGTCGCGAAGCAAAATTTTGCATTGGATTAAGTATTCCGATTGAATAAATATGAGTAAAGGATCTATGAATGAAGATACAAAAAAGTTTATTTCCAATCGTAACTAAATGGTTGTACAGGATTCGAGTTGCAGTGCAGACAGGCACACCAATATCACACATGTTTAGCCTTCGTCAATTTGTCAACACAGGTACCAGTATCACTCGCCAAGATTAATTAAACACAGAAACACGATTTCAGTTCCCCGCGATGCCAGCACTTCATAAGATGTTGCTTCTTGTATCTCAGAGGTCGTCCTCAGATCGCAACGAAAGCATCAATGCATCAATTGGCCAGCCTGATCCAAAGGAACCGGGTTAACATATACATATGTTGAAACTTGAGGCAAAAGGAGGAAACATCACTGAGCACGACCGCACTCCTCACCACATGCAGTGGAAAGGTGTTTCAGTTACTCCCTCCACCCAAATTAAATCAACCTCTAGGCATTGCATTAAGAAGAAGATCTAATCATGCAGGTCAAGAACATCCCTGAACCCACTAACCAGAGTATAAAAGAATTTCAGATCTTATAATTGCTTAATTAGTCAACAGTATATATGATATGACTAAAGGGTTTGACCTTTGTTACAGAAAAACTTCAGTTTGTGTATGTTTTATGCTAAAGTAATAGTAGCTCCAAGGAGATCTGAAACCAAATTTCAACACGTCTCAGAAAGTTTCGTGAACACAACTAATTAGGTTCAGTTCCACAGAAAGCAATGACTAAAACAATACAGCATCGATTCTTCTACTCTAAAGCAGTAAAGGTTGAACACAGAATTTTAACATCCAGGAACACTAATGCAACATAAACAATGGATTGAGAATTGTTAAAAGAGGGACTGCATCATCATCTGAATTATTTGCAGCAGACTACACTGATAGTAATGGCAGAAATAATTTCAATTGCAACAAAAGAGCATTCAAATGCTTAACTCTACAGTAGTCAGGAGCACTACATCAATTAAAACTTTGGAGACGTGGAAATTAAGAACAAATCATCTTCTAGCGTCGGACATTGAGCATCTCCTCCCGCATGCGCTTTTCGGCAGGGGCCTCAAGGCGCTCTAGCACCCCGTCCTCGTCATGGTAGTATCAGTAGTACCCGGCGTTGATGCGCTTGTGCATCTCGTAGCAGGTGCGGCGCTTCGGCTTGTCGAAGAGCGCCCGCTTGACGAAGTAGCGGTACCCCGGTCCGTGGCCTGAGGGGTTGGGGACGGCGACTATGTTGCCGTCGAGAGGTCGGTCATGAGCGGCGCGTTGGAGCTGCAGGAGTAGTCGCGGCCGCCGAGCTCGACGATGCGGTGTTCCCAGTGGCCGCGCTCGCGGAGGGGCTTGTTGATCTTGTCGTTGGCCCTCGTTCTGGATCTCGGCGACCTTGGCGCCGATCTCCCGAGGATCTCGGGCGCCGCCGCCGACGTCGTGAGGTCGCGGCACTTCGAGGCGAGGTAGGGTTGGCGCTCCCGGGGCTTGCGCTTCTCCTCCTGCTTCTTCGTGATGAAGCGGTTCAGCATTGACTGCGCCTTCTCCTCGTTGCGAGCCATGGAGGCTGTGGGGCGGAGACGGCGGCCGGCGACCGGCGGCGGCGGTGAGGTCCTCTAGCTGGGCGAGGGTTTGGGGCGAGAGACGGGCGGCTTCAATTGGCAACCGGCGCCGCCGCAGCACGAACAAACCGAGAAATACTATACTACTTCAGTCATCCCGTATAATACTCAAAATATTGTAATTCTATTATGCATTTACTATACTACCCTAAATAAATTAAACAATTTCAAAATTACAATTATCTCAATTTGTTTTAGCTACCGATTTCATCGATTTTAGTACGCACCTGGTGCATATGGGTCCACTATTTAATACGCACTTGGTGCCTACCCAGTACCTCTCAGATTTGTAACTCTTGGTGACTATGCCTTTTGAGCCGTTGGATCGAGCGTCGTGAGCCATCCATTTTTCGACAACCATTGTAAAATTTCTCTTAAATTAAAGTTTCTTAATTGAGATGGAACACATATTCCTCTTATAATTCACACATGGATTTTAATGGCCTTTTTCAGGTTTGGCAACACGGCGCACTTGTATATTTCCATTTCACTGGCTTTCATTCAGATGCTAAGGCTGAGTGCGTCCACATGCTACTCCCTCTATGTTACTTTACAATGATCCTTCCATGAGCTAATACAACTAGTATAATGCCCGTGCTAATGCCACGGTTCAATCTTGGAAATACTTTTGCATAAGAAAGCATAGTAAAGTCATTTCTCGTATTAACCATCGTCTAAGGCTGTGTTTGGAGGGCTCCAACCGACACCGGCTACTTCTTCTGGATACTTAGGACAAGCCGCAGCCGCCAAGAGCAACACAAAACACAACCTAAGTTACATTGTCTATTACCAAGGAAACATTTTTGCATAAGAAGGCATAGTAAAGGCATTTCTCAGATTTAGCTGAAATTATGTAGAGTTGAAAAAATTTACCTTTCAAAAGACATCTACGTTCCTTGGAAGACAAACATAATATGCTTTGATTTCCTGGGAGTACTATCCTGCCAGCCAAATATAGCAGACAAAGATAGGACAAGTTCAAAAATTAGCAAATTGCACACGTAAAATTGCATTAATAAATGATGACACACCATTGAATCCTTTGAAATGGAAACTGCCAACTCGAACGACAGGCCAAATCAGAATTTTAAAAAATGGTAAGCACGTGAACCCTATGAAGAGTATCATCGTCGAGAAGGAGATCACCAGCGTCTGCAGGCACAGGGCTGACGGGTGTACACCTGAACCCCCGAGTGCAACCCGCCCTGACTGACACCCGAGCGAGTGAGCGACGGCGCCCCTGAACGGCTTCGTACCTCGCCAGGCGGCCCCGCCGACCACGCACCCCACCGGCCGCCGCATCTAGTGGCTGTCCCGTGGCCTGGTGCTCATATTGTCTAGGACCCGAAGGCCCCGCATCATCCTAGGCTGGAGCGCCGCCACAACAGCCATCGTCGGACAATCAAACCCTAGGATTTCTTTCCCCATGGATAAGAAAGAAGAAGGGGCTGGGGTGGGAAGGTAGGGAGGTACCGGACCGACCAGATCCGGCCATGGTCAGCGAGCCGGAGGTGGTCGCCGGAGGTCGGGATCTCGCGGGGGCATGGACCAAGCTGGTGGCAGTGGAAGAGGTAGGCTGCTTCGTTCGCTCGAGCAGTGGCAAAGAGAAGACGGTTGTCCGTGTATGTGGAGAGGAGAGGATGTTTCTTTTTTCCAGAAAAAAGAAAATGCCGAGGGATCGAACCTTGCGTGAGCGATGATTTTGAAGTGCGGGGTGGGTTTAGGGTGAGTTAAGTGCTTCAAATTTTCATAGAAGAATTCCATTATAGTAGAAATATATTAATGTGCCTTCTGCCACAGTTTCCCCTCTTCCCAATTGCACAGCTGACTATAGTGTAGATGATTCTCTAAGAAAAAGAGGTTGCTCTATTATTGTAATTTATAATATGGAAGATTCTCTAAGGAAAGTAAACCCTGGCATTATTAAGTTTAGTGCCTTGCCCACCCTACCTGATATTAACTCCAAGTAATATTGTGAAATTGTGAAATAAAGTGCAGCCTTACCTTTGTTTCAATGTTAGCAGATCATTATTGTAACTTTGGTACTGAAGCAGCGACACCATCATGGCAGCTCACAGGAAAACATCCGAATATGTTAAGCTTCTCCCTGAAAATGCCAATATTGTCACACATAAAATGCAGTGGATGTGCAAACAATGTGATGACAGTGAAAAGAATGTGCAAATATTTGCACAAAATCAGCCGAAGGGGAACAAAAACTGATGACCAAGATGCAACCTCAAAACAAGCCGAAGGGGAACAAATATTGTAACTTTGTAGGCTGTCCAATATAGCGGTACATCGCCCACATACATAGAAGCCACACTCATTGTTGGCATACGGCTGTTTGAGGTACGGGATCTTGGTCATTTCAACGACATTGAAATCTGTTTGCGTCCCACCTCCATGCTTCTTCCACACACTATGCAAAATTAGGAAGAATATTTAAAAGGAATAAATAGAAAAGACATATTGTGATCATAGGACTATGGTGTTGCTAGCATTGCTTACGCATTCAGCACGTCGAACAGTGGCTGGCTTTTTCTTGGAGTCCCACACCTCGATCCCACAAAATTGTAAAGTAATCTACTCTACTCCGACAAAATTAACTAATTCGAGCATCACATACTAACAATCATCTTGATCAAACCATAAAATTTTCTAAGATATATCACCAACCTAGCTTCTTGGATAATGGAGATGATGGAATCCTAGCACAATGTTCCCAATGAAGTTGCTTGAAATCCTTGCACAGTATTCCCACCGAATTTGCTCTCCTTAGGAGAGAGGAAGAACTACAATGAACTACAATGAGAATCAAGCAAGCAATGTAGCCATCAAAACATAGATTGAAGCTAGAAAACCAAAGGAGTGGATGCTTGTGACTAACTGTGAAGCAAAATGATCAAGGCATTCTTCAAAATTCAAGTCCTAGCTCAAGGTTTTCAGGTGCCGCAACAATGGAGAAAATGGCCCGCGCGCGCTACTCTATTCTGGAATGGACTGAGGAGGAAAGCAGAGGACGATGGTACAAAGCTTTATGTCTTGTCAAAATATCACTGCCGGTCGTATCCACGAACTGGCAGTGCTGTCTTGATGGGACAGAAAGGTTTCGTAATCACTGCCGGCTGGTGGCAAGCGCCGGCAGCGATGAAGCAAAGTACTGCCGGCCCGTGGTTCGACCCGGCGATGATATCAGTATACATCCCTGCCGGTTGGGACCAAGCCAGGATTAATTACCGGATGCTTCGTCTTCCTCGCGGCCGCGTGGGAACCAGCGCAAGGGAGCATGGGGAACTGGAAGCGGCAATGGGGAACTGAAGCGTCCACGCTCGGTGACCTTTATAAAGCTGCGCCATTCGACTTTGGCGTCTTCACCAGGCGCTTTCTTTCTCCTCCTACTACTCTTTCACCTACGATCCCCTGCTCTGACGACGATGAATGCAGGTGGCCGCGGCGGCGGCAGAGGCGGCGGCGGCCGCAGAGGACGGGGTTCGGTGAACCCCAACTTCCAGGTGCGCACGCCGGAGAATCAAAATCAAGCCCTGTGCGTGCAGCTCGCCCAGGAGCGGGGCTGGCGTAGGGAGGCGGAGGTGGAGGCTGCCTCGCTCCGCCAGGAGGTGGAGGTGGAGCGGGTGGCCCGCTTGTGGGCCGAGAATGAGGCCGACGTGCTCCGTGAAGCGCTGCACGCGGCGGCGCAGGCGGCCCGCGAGGTCGCCGAGGCGGCTGTGGCGGCGGCCCGCCGTTAAGGCCGTCGGCAGCGGCGGCGGTGATCGCGGCGGCGCCATCATCGATCTTTAATAGTATTTATTAGAATATAATCAATCCTCTATGTAATGCAGAATTCGTATAAGAATTCTATTCATATGTAATGCAAAAAATTATTATTAAGTTGGTCTTATGATTTTTCGTCTTTATTTATTTATATGTAATGAAAAAAGATGAGGAAGAAAGCAAAAAATTCATATTTTGTACTCGGTGAGGAAGAAAGCAATCCGGAAGAAAAAAAAAAAAAAAAAGATGAAGGTTGCAGCCATCTTAGTGCTGTCAGGTGGCCACTGCCGGTTCTTGCCAGACGCTGGCGGCGATTGGTATTACCACGGCCGGCGCCTGGCTAGAGCCGGCGGTGATAGTTACCATCACTATCACTGCCGGCTCTGCACACGGGCCGGCAGTAATATACTCATCACTGCCGGCGCTAGACACGAGCCGGCAGTAATATCCTCATCACTGCCGGTGCCTTCGCTGCCCGACGCGAGTCAGGCTCTGTCGAGCTTGGCACCGGCTGTGATGAGTCATCACTGGCGGTGATACGGTGGGCTGTGATGTGCGAATCTGTAGTAGTGAAATTCAAAAAAGCAGTTCAATAAATTCAGAAAAAACAGTTCAATAAATTCAGAAAAAAATAGTCCAATACAAAATTCAGTGCAGGCTGCCATTCAGAGTACACATTTCAAACCCAATGATTGGACTAATGTGTGAAAATATTCAGTGCACTAAAACATGGCAGGAAGTGAAATGGTAGGTATACGGATTAAAGTCATAAACTAATACTCCCTTTTGAATCTATAACTCTTATATAGACAAATCCCATTATCTATTTCTCTAGACATGTAACGCGTCCACCTCAGCATCCACTATTAAACCCACTATCTATTTCTCTTAATGTGATGCATCCACCTCAGCAATCCACTATCATTTGCCACTAGCAATTTATCTTGACATACAAGGTGTATTTCACATTTTATTCCTCCTTGATGCCCGCAGCAATGCACGGGGAATCCTCCTAGTATATATGGTGTTTAGGACAAGCTAATTAGTTCAAACAAAAATGCCATGTCTTTAAATACATAGGGAGTGCTTAACTTTTGTTCCTCCTAGTTCAAAGTAAACACTTGTGAAAACAGAAGGAAGAACAACCGGGAATAGGCAAAAGTTCTTTAGTGTTATGCCGACAAAAAAAATCATTAGCAAAACAGTGATGGTAGCTCTGTTTCCACAATTCACGTTAAGTTGGCAGCATGGTAGCACTGCTGAAAGATCACTCAAGCTAGCAACAAATCCCCACCCAAAGCCTGGTGTTGCATGTTTGTGTTGTGTCTAACAGTGTAAGCATTATGATTGCAGGGCGTTGCAGCCTAGCTAGAACATTATCACACACATATATATGCTTGTAGCTTAGTTTGCCCCAATATGTTTAGTATATATGTCTCTTATTACTAATAAATACTCCTTCCAATCAAGGTGTATCGTATATGTCATCATGTAAAACCTATAGCAGAAGTAAAATTGCCTTAAAAAATTAAGAAATTGCTAATAAAAACATTAAAAGTTACTTGGTACTAAAATAAGAACTGCTTCTGGTAGGCTACCTAGCTATATACAAATATGAGCTATACAGATTAATCAGTCAGAGTGTGTTTCAGTTAGGCTGACTAGCTATATATGTATGTGAGCTCTACAAATTAATCATTAGTACCAGCGTCCTACTGTATTAACACCTAACTAAGAATGCAGTGCAATCAATGGGGCACAGATCAACCGGAGTTCTCAGAGTTCCCAAAAGAAAGCAAGCACCATGGGGTTGAAAACTGAAACGATTAAACCCAAACACCTATTCAAAAATTCACCATTCTACCACTGCGATTCTTGCTTATTCTACTAGAAGTCTAGAAATGATTGAGACAGCACCGGCACCACATCTTCACTACAGCACCGGCACCACATCTTCACTTGCAGGATTCCATTCAATCATCATACCGTCAAAATCTCGTCATCGGAATTATTCTACTAGAAGCTCCTTAATGATCCCTCAAAATCCATGCCCTCATGCATGAACCAAGACACACATATTTGTTCAATGAAGCTAGTTATTTGAAATCCCGACTTTTAGCTGTCTAGTGTTGTGGAACTAGTATTGCAATTTTCATTACGTCCAGAATAGCCAGGTTTAAAACAAATAAATTATAGGATGGTAATCTCAAGAGCTGTGCAGTCTTTCAGTAAGTTTTGCGGAAGCTGAAAATGCATGCTCAGGTTGGGTGACAGGCTGTGGCAATTTTGTTGTAACTGAACAACAAATATCCAGTGCATAATAACTGACAAATTGGCAATTGGCAAAGTAGGTTGCAAATTGATGATGACACATCTTCAATAGCATTTCCTGAATATTTTGATTCAAGATTAGTTCCAGAGGTAGGAGATGATAACGGAAGTGAAAACTGAAAAACAGGTTGCATTTTGTATCTGTTATCAATGGCCACATGCCTAAATCCTATTTAACTTATTTCACCACAGGTGCACAAAAGCATACATGGCTTTCCCCTGTAAAATGGACTGCGGTGCATGCGAGTATTTTGTTCAAAACAGAGCATTCACCTTTACTCCAATCTTAAAGGAGAATAGCATCATAGGAGGATACGATTGTGACACCCCAACTTTTTGCAGATTGGCAAATGGTAACAAGGTAAAAATACCATATAGGACTAATCATATAGCAGTGTTATTGAGTGCATGCACATGAAAGCAAAGGAGGGGGCGGGGGACTGAAATAAGATTATGGTAGAATTGCAGGAACTGATGAAGAGTTATACAAGCATCCATTTCTAAAGGAGCTGTAAGTTGGCTTCAGAATCTCAATCTCAATTATATGTTGTTTTTAGAAGGATTTCCATTTTACTTCTATTGTATCATTTATTGAGGTACATATATGCCATTCATTTTAATTTTCAGATTATAGACGCACCATGCTATGAATTGACTAACTGGTACTAAGTGCATATTTGCCTTTATTGTCTGCACAACAGGTGTGCTAGTTCACTGTATTGCTCTGCTAAAATCTATCTCAAATCATCTACAGAAACTAGCACTTAGGAAGAGTTTAGCAATCAGTGAATCACAGTAATGCAAAAAAGTTGCCATCAGAAAATGCAAAATTAGTGGAGTGCACATCCGCTACCAACGCTTGTATGTGTTGCTGACTACAATAAGCAACATTTTTTCATATGATTTGTTAAAAATATTTTTATTAGTTTATTAATTTTTATTTTTTGTACGGTGGCAAAATACACTTATAAGCAATATACTTAGATCAACACACATCATCACATCTCTTCAAAAGGCTCTTTCATTCATTATTTAATAATTGTACGATGCCCATACATATTTTGCTACTACAATCAACTAAGTTGGAACCATCTAACTATAGTGTACAGTATACATGTATTGTCAAATAAACATGTCTGTGTATGCATTCTTCTCTCAAAAAAAATCTTGTCTCGACTTCACTTTTCATCCTCCACGTCCTTTTAGCCATCTAAGAAATGATCATTTTCAAAGCCTGCAGTTTGATATATAATATCTCAATTATAAAAAAGATAATCAGAAAAAAGGCAATAAAACAGTAAGGCATTTGATGCATAAATAATCTTATTGCTTTGCACACAGCTTCATTTTGTGAGGATGCTAGAATAACCCAGATGGTGAGACAGGACATAGAGATTATACATTAGCAGAGCCGATTCTATGTCAAAGCACTAATAATAATCAGACAAGGAAATATTAGCAGTTCAAGAACTATCAGTCGAAAAGAGTAGCATCTAAAGTGCAGATACTTGTCGTTTTCTATGGCCAGAAGTAATAAAAAAACTGCAGACACTGTAACATTCAGTAGGTATTGCACTGTTAAACAAAACATGCACGGTTTAGTTGTACCAAGCTACGATGGTGATTAATAGAGCATTTGTCATGTCCAGATCAGCTTCAAGAATAAAAAGGAAATCTGTAGTAAAACAAGAAAAAATCATACATCAAATTTTCTTGTTTGGTTTACAATTGCTCACTTGAGTGTTGAAAACCCTGGTTTCTGTCTGGTAGAAGAATGTTTGCAACCTAAATTGTGTATTAAACATATAAAAAATAAATAATTAGATAAAGAATCCAAATGTCTGAAACTCATTTCACTGATAATATGTAGCCATAAGATAGAATCTTAAAATAAATAATAATTAGATAATGAATCCAAATGTCTGAAACTAATTTCACTGATAATATGTAGCCATATCATAGAATCTTAAAATAAATAATAATTAGATAATGAATCCAATTGTCTCAAACTAATTTCAATCATAATGTGTACCCATAAGATAGAATCTAAATAAATTCCAAGACATACTAACAATGATAACTTTGAGATATCCGTAACCTGAATCCTTGTTCATATGAACACCACTAAGTATTAAAGTATTATTTTCTACAATAGAAAGGGATAGAACCTTACTGTGATAGAAACCTACCTTACTGGCAAAACATCACACGAACAGGTAAAACGCTAAACATCATAAATGTCCTTGTTGCGTTGTTAAAGTGATCCATAGTCATAACATTCAGAATGAAAAGGAGATATACATCACAAAGAAATAACTGCAAACGCATGATGTATTATTATCCAGAGATATCACAAAGAAATAACTGCAAACGCATGAAGTATCTAAATCCATTCATGGATCAAAGATCTGAATCCTCATGGGAAAGAGTATGTAAAGGAAAAGAGAGGATACCTCAATCAGGTGTAGGACAGAGGGGGACTTGAGACGGAGGGCACCCCTGCTGGATCAGGCCAGGGCGATTGTAGATTGGAGGACTGCTAGCATAGAGACGATGTGAGCACGATTAATTGGTGACCGGGAAGGCAGCGACTGTAAAACCACTCTGGATTTGATCGATGCGACCTACAACCTTCACCGTGGCCAAGATCAGAGGACGAAAAGTGAGAGATCACGTACCAATGGTGGCCCAACCAGTTGGAGTTGCAGGCACTCCCGACGGGCTAGTACTCCATGGATCTGCAGTGATAGGGATCGAAGGAGAATTAGATACGGGGGAGGGTGTATCCCTAACCACCATTGGTAGATGGGACGGCCCCACGATCTGTTCGAGTTGGAGATGGCGATTTTTTTTACTGGACGATGCGAGGGCCGCGCGCGGCAGAAGTTATATTGTCGTCCGGGGGTGTGGTGTGCGTGGACAGGTAGCAACATATCCAGCGTCCGTTGCATTCTATGTGTTGCCAGGGTGGAGAGGCGGTTGGGAGCGGGCACGGGGAGGCGATGGGGCAGCGAGCTCGCCGGAGGAGATCGCCGTCGAGGAGAGAGCGCGATGGGAAGGAGCTCGCCGGTCATGCGAGAGAGGGAGGGAGAGGGAGGTGGAAGACGACACCGAATGCTTGCGGACCGGGGACTTTCTGACGTTTGCCTTGTCCCTTCCAATCTAGCGCCGTCTGACGTCAAAGCAAAACCGACAATAGTATATTTATTTATATTTATCACCCATACGGACAATTTTGCTAGTATAGTCTAAATGTCTACAAACTTAAGCCCAAAGCCCGTTTAAGAGAAAACCCTTGTTGCATACAATGGTCCACACGGTGTAGTCTACAACTATGGAGTAGATGGAGCTGGTGGGCATTTGGAGTTGCATGTCGCACGCTGTTAGATCTGCACTCTTGCAATGTCTCGTGGCAATACTCTTTCTCGTGAACCATTAGGACAGCAAGAAGCAGGAGCTCCCTTCACCGGTACGAAGTAATAGCACCATTCGGTGACGCAGAAGTTGAGGGTAAGCTTTCTCTCGTATGATGATGTGGAGTTGACGGGAGCCGCAATAGAGCTCTTGGAATCCATCGGTTCATGACGGCCTACATTATTTTTACAAAACGAAGATCATTATATTATATAATAGAGCAGCAGCAACAACCAACAATCGTTTACATGTATTGAGATACAACATACAAAGGATGTAATGCAAAGAAGTTCTTACATTGTGCTTGCATTGCTAGAGATCCGAAAAACATAGCGCACAAGAACATGGTCATCGTCATGCTATTGCGCCTCATGTTAGATCCCTACGTCAAGGCCAGGAGGCAGATCACAGGATGGACTTGAACGATGAGGAGAGATTCCTGGCCTCACCTCATCCTTATATGGAGCCTTCACCCGCCTCCTTTAGATTCAAAAGGAAAGTAATAGTTAGCTGCCCTATTCTCTTCCATAAATAAAAAGTAAGAAAATAAGACTTCCTAATCATTGCGTTAATAAAATTCAACTGCGATCAACTGCGGGCTGTAGACAAGGAAACCTGCGTTAATAATCTTCACGTCGTCGGCCTACTAGCAAGGAAACCTGCGATCAACTGCGGGCTGTAGACAATTTAATAGAAAGGCAATGCCGTGATCGATTACGGAAAAGAAAACTAATATGGAAGGCCAAGATGTGATTAACTGATTGACGAGGGGAAAGTTAACTGGCCTTTTGCCATCGGCTTCGCAGGGCGGTCCGTTCCCAAGCTCGTCGACAACCTCGGCCGATCCCTCCCTGGACAGTTCCTTCCCAGCTCCCAACCGCAGTCTACAGGAGCAGCCCGTGTGTGCGTTCCAGCAGCCCGTGATCAATCCCGTCCTCGATCCCTCACCTCTCGTCAGCACCATCGGCCGCATCGCAGTCATCGGCACCACCTTCTCACCGAACCAAGACCGGGCGAGGCGAGCTCAATCCTGGGCAGGACAAAGCCGGGCGGGGCCTTCGGTGGCGGCACGTCGTCGGTGTCCTCGCCGCCTCCTCATGTGGCTCTGTCGATGCCTTCGACTTCTACACCGGGCTAGAGGGGAGTTACCATCTGATCGTCACGCATCGAAGCCTGCATCGCCGCCGGTGAGTTCCCATCTGATCGTCACGAATCGAATCATGTGCTAGAACATCTGCAGTTCCATTGGTCTTAAATTGCACAGTCAATATCAAATTATGGATCATGGGTTTAGTCAATATCAAATTATGGATCATGGGTTTAGATGATCATCGCACTTTTGGGATATAATAAATGAAAGACAGGTTTAGTACGACCAATCAGTCATCGCCCCCCACATCCAACGCCGACATCACCAAGGAGCTCTTGTCCGGCTGACCCTGCCCTCCTTGCCCGACATCTGACCTCGAGCCCGCGTCACCGTCGAGGACAGCTTGGCGATCAGGGATGGCCACCCATCACGCTCGCTAGCTGCCCATTCCAGGTGCTGCTCATTCACTCTTCAGTTCAAGTTTGTTTTCCCTCCAGCCTACTATTTTTTCCTCGAAAGGATGGCAAAAGTTTTGCCGTGATTTCTATTAGACGAAGAAAAGGAAAAGACAAGTGTCAGCCTAGTTTTCTTACTGGAAACCGGGCTAAAAAAACATACAATTGTGGAGGGTACTCTACTCCAACTGTACACCTAGGTACCAAGTCAACTCAACTCGCGCCACAACTTAGCGCCCACTGAACTCATTGCTTGGTCGGATTGGGACATCGAGACAAGCCTCAACCTTGTAGCTCAGTCGGATTGGGTCTTCGACATTGACCCTCCACTTGAAACCACTAGGAGCTCCACCACCAAAGCAACAGAAACTAAAAACTAGCAAAGAAACCTAAAAACAACCAAGGACAACTAAGAACAAAAAGACCTCTACTCCACCCCTGGCAGCAACCACGAACACAATAGCGAAAACGATGAACTAGCAATGCCCGAGACAACCTGACCGAGACGAAAACCGCAACGATGCCTTCAGGAAGGTTACGACGCCCAAGCGCCGCCGTCGCTCGTCCAAGGTAGGACAAGGTGAACACCCGCGGAATGTACTATGGACATGACGCCCTCAACACGGGAACGGCACCGACAGGTGTCGCCATCGCTAGACTTTCGCCCATGGAACCCATAGCACAAACGTCGGTCAAGCAGACGGGTCCCCGCCAGACACTAGAACGTCGCTGTCGGCCATCCCAAAGAAGCCCCATCGGGGTCGACGTGCCGGCCACGCTAGCATCCGCAGAGCTGCGTCAGCACCCCGCCGGAACTCCTGCCGAACACCAGCCTCCCGCCATCGTGCCCGACCACCAACCGCTCGCTGTAGTTGCAGCCGCCGCCGGCCACCGCATCCGTCTGAGCACCCGCTGCATGCACCGCCACCCCCAGAGGTACCGGATCTGGAGCAGAGCCCCAAACCAGCACCCCATGGACACCATGCCCAACGTCTTCAAGACGAACGCCCCACGACGGTAGTCGGAGGCATGGGGAGGGACGACGTGGACGAATACCGCCCCTAACGCCAACACGCCCCCAGCCACTGCCATGAAACGACCACCATCAAGAGGGAGGAGGGGGACGAGCAGAGGAGGAAGGAACCCCTCAGCTGCCCCCCACACCCGAAAGGGCAGCAGCCCCGCGACGCCCTGTCGGCGAACCCCACCAGAGAGGAGCAACCACCACCGAGCTTGGGATAGACAGCAGCAACGCCGCCACACCAAAACCACAGCCGGCCACACCCCCACGGCGCCGCCGAAGAGCTGCTCAAACTCCACCGAGCACCCCCACCCCACGAGCCGGCGGCAACCAGCCCGCCATGGCCGGCCGGCGGCACGGCACACGGCACACCCCCACCACGAGAGGGGGGGGGTTGAGCCGCCGAGGACCGGATCCGTGAGCACCCCCACCTCCTCCACCGAATCCACTGCCAGGATGCCGGATCCGGGCACCACCAAGCCGGATCCACGCGGATCGAGCCCCTGGCGGCTGGAAGCCAACTCCACCGCTGAAGAACTGCCACCAGCCACAACCAGCTCAACGCCCCACCACGGCCCGGCGACTCCACTGCAGCGTCACCTCCTCCGCACGAACGCTCCGGGGGAGGGCGAGGAGCGCCACCAAACGCCGCCCGCCGCCGCCATGACCGCTGCCCGCCTCCCCCTCGAGGATGGCCTCGGACCTGCGAGAAAAGCCCCGCCGCCGCCATCCTAGAGGGCCGCATGGGCATCCCGACGGCGGCCAGGGGGAAGGCGGGGGTGGGCAGGAGCCGGTCCGGGCCGCTTAGGGTTTCGCCCCGAGCCGCGGGCGGGGCGACGCGCTCGCGGGGAGGGGGGGGTATTCCCGCCTACTATTCATTGTCGGGCAATTGCAATGTCTCGGCAACAACGATTGACTAAATGACTGAATTGGGTTTACAGTTTGTTGTTGGAAGAAATGCAGGCTGCTTAAGAACTTAATTCTGATTGCTTGATTTTTTCCTAAACAGATGTAGCCTTGTAAACCTGCAGGTGCTCTTGGTTGCAATCTACAACCACTATAAATAGATATACCACCAATCTTTACGAAAGGGGTCAGTTTTGCCTTGCTATGTCAATTTGTCTTTTCTGTAAATAATGGACGATGTTCATTGCAGCACCCGTGATGATCTGCAACAGTCAACAGATTTGGGTGGGTTTGATGGCGAAACTGATGACAACTACAATTTCGAACTAGAGACCGGCAATGTGCTGTTAATGGGATTTTAGCTGTTATATAATATTGGCCTTGGTATGTAGTTCTAGCAACCCTTTTCTTCTCATATGCCTGCTAAATTGTGTGATTCATATACTGTATATTTTTCTATCCTACCTATTTGACATCACTGAATTTTCAGCAAGTTCATGTGTATTAGCCTTTAAGGGGGTAAGTTCAGCATTACTACTATCTGATAGTAATGAGGCACTTCAGACTTGGACCAACCAACCAAAAAAAGCTGGGTAAGAGGGCAATACCTGAATGTTTTTCTTTGAAGTTTTAATTTCCTTAATAGCCTACAGCCCCAAACATGCCTCATTGCTGAGTCACACAGCCTATTCTTGACAGAAACAAATCCCCTGACTCTCATACCCGATAATGGATCACATCTTTTGCTCCTATCTTCATTACTATTTCTAGAACTTTGGTTTTTATCTGACCATCCAACCCCCTCCCACACCCTCCCACATGCACACTAAGGAAATATTGGGAATACCACAAAACCTGCAATTTCTGAAAACAAATGTTAGCACAAGTATAGAACTTATTGCTAATCTGTTAAAAAAAGGAATCTGGAAACTCTAGAACCTGCACATGATCAATAGCTAAACTACTAAAACTATAGAAAAGTATATAATTGTAGCAATACGACAATAGCAAAAAAAAAAAAAAAAAAAAAAAAAAAAAAAAAAAAAAAAAAAAAAAAAAAAAAAAAAGATGCTACTTGTTCTCAAGCAAGACTGAAAACAGATGCTACTGCTATCTCTATATTTTCTGTAGTACAATTGAAAATAGATGCTACTGCTACAGTTAATTTCTTTGGTCTCTGAGCCAGTATATTTTTAAGTTATTTATAGGATCAGATCAGCAGGTTACCATGTGCCTTTGTGCTGTCAGAGTTAGTTGCTCGTTTTCTTAAATCTCTGGTTCAGTATATATTGTTCAGTTTTGCTAAAAAAAACAATCATAAGCTGCTATGATCTCTAAACCCATGTTAGTAAGAGCAGACATGAACTCTGCATCCTGTATTGAGCTTTATACAGTACGGTAACACTCAAATTATGTTTTCTTTACAACCTGCAAGTAGTTAGAAATGTGAAAATACAGTCATGTGAGATTTAAGTCAATTGGTAGCAAAGGTAACTCTGAGTTGTTTTTCCCTGCTGCCTGATAGCGCTCTGTAAGATAGATGGAATGAAGTATGGTATCTCAATTACTTCATGATCTACTATGCTTGAACTGCTAGAACTTGAAGGCCAGATATGCCTTGAATTGAGATTGTGTTTTCTTCTAAAGTCCCATCATTTGAGATACCATACTTGGCACTCCTTGTATGTATATATGGTCTATCTGGATGTATGGATTTTGATATACTGCAGATCATTTGAAAGCACTCAGTCAAATGATACATGCATATATCTCTTTACCACTATTAATATATATAATCTGAGCTTATTAGATGCAGATGTTTATTCATTTGATATAGAAACAATAGAATAGCTTTTCTTCTCAAAAGCACTTGCAGTTCTAATTGACCCTAATTAACTTCCCTCGAGATACCGGTAACCATGATCACTTGTGCTACTACCATTTTTCAAAAAGCATATCTTGATTTTCAATCATGTACTTATCGTGTTTCTGATTATATGCAATACATAGAAACCTTGCTATTTAAAATGATTTGTTATTCAGGAAGCTATCAATTAAAAAAATTAACAATTTGTTTGTAGGTGCAGATGATGATTCATTTGATCTAGAGACTAGAAACAATAGAAGAAAACGTCTTCTAAAAAATTGCTGTTCTTATTAACGTTCAATTTGAGAAAGCAAATAGCATATTAACACCTGGCAATTTGTCTCCATCAGTGCCTTCATGAACTTCTAAGCAATGAACAAATTAGGGGTGGCACCACTACTTCCAACTTTCCATCACTACACAACAAAAAAAGTTTCATTAACAATGTATGTCTATAATGAAATCTTCTGAAGGAAAATGCATTAAAGTACTGACCAGAAGAACAGAAACATATTTGTTTGACCAATACTCACCAAAACAATGGAAAATGCATATAACATTCACTTGGCTTGTGGTTCGGGTGAAAAAAATCAATCATAAGAAGCAATATGATCTGGTATTGGTAATGACAATGATGTAAATTCTACATATAGTTGGCTGGTATTTTGGGTAACAAAAAATCAAGACCACGGATCCCCTGCTGGCCGGCTGCGTCCTCTCTAGGGAAGTGTGGTACCGCACGTTGCTGCGTACTGGGCGAGTCGACCTTGTCCCACCGTCGGACGCCGTTCTATCCGACTGGTGGTTGACGGCAAGGGAGTGGATCCCTCGCCAGTTCTGGAAAGGTTTCGATTCCGTCGTCCTCCTCGTCTCTTGGGTGCTGTGGAAAGAGCGCAACAGGAGAACCTTCGACAACATCCACAAGACATTGCCAGAGATCTTGGGGAGCATCAACGAAGAGGCCGACGCGTGGCTGGCGGCTAGCTTCCGTAGCATCGCCCCGCTTTTCGCGACCTAGAGCTCGCACTCTTCTGTCTTTCTAGTCGCAAATCGGTTTCCTTATAAAGTCACATCTTTTAGCACCACCGTTCCAGCCGGTGACATTTGTAGTGTGTGCCCGTCCACCCCGAGCCGCAGCTCGGATGGCCGGGGTGTAAAACTCTAACTTCCCTTAATGAAAAACGTGCCCAAGGCGCGGTTTCGAAAAAAAACAGTGAAATGCACCACAGGCCCCCGGACTTGCACCGCTGTGTCAAATAGGTCCATGGACTACAAATATATGGCCCCTCAAACTTGCGAACTCGTTAACTCCAGGTCCAAATGCCAATCCAGTCCGGTTTTGTGAGTGGTTTTGCATATGTGGCGCTCCACATGGGATTATTTTGGTGATTTTACCATCCATGTCATTTGTTTCTTCTCCGAAACTGGACGGCCCAAAATGCAGTAGACAGGCGGAGTCGAGCAGCCGGACGTGCAAAGCCCACACTGCTTCCAGCTAGTCGAAGCTGTTCACGAGAAAGCCTCTCGCTTCTGGCATGCGCGCACATCTGGTGCAGCCGTGCTCTGGCAATGTCGCTCTCCCTCTCCTGCATCGTAGTCACCATGTCCATCGCGCGGATCTGCGGCACCCCGGGGAAGCGCAGCACGGTCTCGGGCATGTCTTTCAGTGAGACCGCGGGGACGTGAAGAAGTAGGCGGGGATGTCGAGCTCCGCCGCGACGTCGAGGGCGTCGGTGCAGAACATGTTGACCACGACGCCGTCGATGGCCGGGAGCGTGCGCAGGAAGCTCCGGAGCGCGGGGTTGGCGACGCGAAGCACGTCGATGGTACGCATGCATGATAGGGTGCGAGTAAGTCCAGCGATATATTTGCGTAGCCATGCTTATCAAATATCAATCATGGGCATTGATAGATGTGCGTTCATACCTGCTGGTTTCAGCATCTTCTATTTCTCCTTGGACGTGTCCGAGAAAAATCTGTCAAAGCTAACACTGGACGGCCAAGGCACCAAACACACGGCGCCGCTCGCATTCTTGTGGCAGCCCAGTTCCAAACTAGCTGCCTTGCTTACAAGCCAAACCCTCGGCATTTCTCTTTCTCCTCCCGTGCTCGGCCGTCGGCTCCAGTGCGGCGCTCCGCCACCACACCAATGGAAGCTCCGCTCTTCCTGCCCATCTCCACCGCCCCCGGGCACCTCATCCTGCGTCGACGTCACCACCGCAGAAGCCGCGCCGGCGTCCGGCGCCCACGTCCTCCTCCTCACCTTCCATGCAGAGCATCGTGCTCTGCGTGGCAGTCCTGATCACCGTCGCGTGTGCGTCCCTGCTCGCGCAGCACGAGGCCGGCAAGGGCTTTGCCATCGCCCTCGCGAACGACGCGCCGCGCGGCAGCGCCTCGGCGCGGCGGTTCGACCTCCTCTTCGTCTCCAACGGCCGCGCCGAGCGCGTCCTCCTGCGCGCCAGCCGCGGCGTCGAGCGCCCGCTGTTCCCGGACCCGTCGTTCCCGCGCAGGCACGTCCGCCGCGTTACCGTCCGGATGGCCGGGAGCAACCTCACCGCGGGCGCCGGTGGCGGGGGAACCATGGTGCACACCGAGGCGTCCGGCGAGTACATCGTCAGGCTGAGCCCCGGACTCGTCGCGTCGACATTCGCGTCCTCCGCCGCCGACGCCGACGCCGTGGCCACCGCGCTGCTAAACCGCGCGATGAAGGACCGGTGGAGCGACGTTGCGGTGGACGCGGCGCTCGGCTCGCCTGCCACCACGCAGCTGCGACGCCGCCGCCGCCGCCGTTGACCGGCTAGGACGACGCCACCACCGCAGCACTGGACAAATACTCGCACCATATACCACGTGGAGCGTCACATATGCAAAAACCACTCACAAAACCGGACTGGTTTTGTATTTGGACCTAGAGTGTGAACGGGTTCGCAAGTTTGAGGGGCCAGATACCAAATTTTGTAGTCCATAGACCTATTTGACACAACGGTGCAAGTTCAGAGGGCTGTGGTGCATTTCACTAAAATATCAACTGCAAGAAGCTGATCAGCCATGAAGAAGTCCACCACCACAAGCTGCCAACATTCAGAAACCAGTCCAGTTTGGTTCCAAAAAGATCAAATGACCCAAGGACTACAGATTGCTTACTGTCAAAAAGATCAAATGAAATTCTCTCACCTCATTTACTCTGGCATTCCCCAGTGACATGGCACTATACAGATGGGCGTTGTATGTGCCCTTAGAATTGGAAGGCTGTTTCATGATAGCATTTTTTATGGTTTCAATAATACACACTCTTGATTCAAGGGGTAACCTTAAAGGGAAATGAAAAAATTATCCAACAAAATTTCCTAATTAACACTTCATATGTTCTCTTGTCAGTTACCACGTGTATAATCTGAAATCCTAAAAAAATTAGTGCATCTACACTTATTATTGTCCTAAATCCTCAAAATCATTGATGCATACAAGATCAGCAGGGCCACACTTTTCATTCGAAATGAAAGAACTAACATCACCAGGTAATGCTTGGAGAGGGATGAGGAGCAGCGGTGGATCTGCCCGTGCATAAGCAAATGGAGCTCCTCGTGGCGAGCTCAAGCGGCAGAAATGGAGGGGACATGACAAGGGGCAACATCGAGCGGTGCTGACGGATGACACGACGTAACCGGATGCAAGCTCGAGCTGAGGCGGAGGACCACGACCGGGATCAGAGGAGGGGGAGCACACGCGGCGGGGTCGAGTGGCAGCGGAGGGAATCTGAGGTTAATCCAACTTGTGATGAGGGACAAGACGGGGGCTCGGTTGGGAGTGACAGTGAGTGAGTGTGAGACATGAGAGCAGAAAAGGGAGGGTGAGGATGATGGGGGAATTGGAGAGTTTCTTTTTCGACAGGGAATTGGGGAGTCCAGAACGAGGAAGGGGTGCAACATGCACTTACGAGAATAGAAAAAAAAAAACACACGTTGATTAATAATAAGAAAAGGATGTCACCTGTTTAGATATAATAGTGTTTTGATAGATGAAAGACAAGCAAATCGGTTAGAGATACTCTAATTTAGGCTAAGAGTTATTTTTAAATTGAATATTGAACGGGCTAAGAAATATTTTAAATTAAATATTGAACAAGATAAAAAGACTAATTGAATTAACCTCAGATTCTGCGGAAAGAAGACAAATATTACCAGGTCTTGCACAAGGAAATGCTCATCTTACATCAAGGTGGAGATGATGTCGCTGCTATAAAATAATTTTCTTTGGTCTCTTAACTGTTTTGTTGTAGTTAATTTTGGTCATAATGAAGGACTAGGGAGAATAATTTTTAGATTAGTCTTCATCATTCTATGGTGGCAGAAAAAAGAAGGAAGACACCAGAAAGAAGAAGATCCGGCATCAATTTGGCTTACATGAATGTTGGTCGTCGTTTGTTGGGCATTTATTCTCAGGCCTTTTTTCGTTGCCCAAGTGTTAGCCAAAGTGCGTCATCCACTCTGCAAAGCATTTAACATGTTAGGTTTTGAACCGTGTTATTCACATTAGGTACTTTTTTTTTTATTTCAGAGTGCTCGTAATTCTTGATGTACCTAGCTTAATTCTTCTTTCCTCGGAGAAAAAATCTATGAAATAAAAAGCCACATGTCCAACTTTACCTTTCTGAACTAAATGTCATTTTAATGTGCCTATTTAATTTATAATATTTTTATCCTACTATCGTGCAATTTGTTTGTTTTTAGTATAAAAGTTTATCTCGTCCCGTAGCCACGCACGAGCACGATACTAGTTAGATCCAAAGAATTACATGCTATATATGGAGTAATAATTAGCGGTGCAAACCACCACTTCATGGAAACCCGTGTAAACCATGGTAAAAAAGTTGTCTAAATTCACCAAAAAAACATGTAGATGATATGATGATATACAAACTTGTAAAATATCGTGTCCAAACTACTTCTTTGTGAGATATAAAAACAACAAATTTCTGACAAATCATACAGCTTTCTGGCTTGAAATTTATTATTTTTATATCTCACAAACGAAGTCGAGTTTGGACAAGATATTTTGTAATATTGTGTATCATCATATCATCTACATGTGTGATTTTTTTGATAAATTTAGACGACTTGTTTTTGCTATGGTTTGTACGAGTTTTCACGAACAGTATGGTTTGCACCTGATCCATTGCCATAATTACCTCCTTTAGATTCAAAGAACTAATAAACAGAGATATAATTAGCTCCTCTGTATCCAAGCAAAGTAATAGTTAGTTGTCATGTTTGAATCCAAAAAATTATTGCCTCCATATTCGAGGAGGAAGTCATTTTAAACAAAATTTAGGTCAAACATTGAGAAAATAAATTATGAGTATCTTTTTAGTTGTTAGGTTTAAAAATATGAAAAATATATAAATAAATTTGTCTTGAAAAAGGGCTTTGCCGTAATAACCAAATAATCGTGGACCGTTAACTGGATGTATTTTATCATATATTACTTCATAGGAGGTAATAGTAAAATTATATTTTATTATTTTTTATTTTAGAAGGAAATGAAGTGTCAAAATATGGTGTCTATTTTTTTAGGAAAGTTTGGTGCTGCTTTTTCTTTAATGTGATGGAGAGTCAATAATGATTTTTTAATGTGACAGGTGTGTATGGTACATGTAATTTATTTTCAACGTCATATATATGGAGGCACGGGCACGGGCTGGCATGGCAATAGCTAGCAGCAGACTTGCCTCTTTCGTTGTGGTCCAAACACTTTGGTTGTGGTCCAAGGAAAAAACTCTCTGAATTTTTTTGTAGCGTGGGCACGGGGGGACAATGCCATGGATGGGATGAAGGCCACTCGGGGCTCTCCACGTGTGCAGTCGGGCCCGTGTGTCATTGTCTTAAAAGGGCACTAGCTTTCCAAATCCAGGGACATGCTGGCTGTTTTGCAGACGCATTCTGTTGAGCAATTCGCATGCATGCATGTGAAGGCGATGCATGGATGAGTTGTAGCTCTTCACTCTTTATGACTTATAACAAATTCTGAATGGTTATAGCTTTTAAACAATGTATTATTTCTGTAATATATTTGCACTAGAATACTCGTTGTAATTAAATCTATAAAACAAGACCTATATAGACTATATTTTTTTATAGTAAAACTTAAGTGACACATGGGCCCCACATTTGAAAACTTTGTTAAATGGTAGCCTTGATGGATGTCATTTTGTTCCGCATATTATTTTCGACAATTATATTCAAACGGCTTGTCAAATGGACTTGCGGTTTGTGTGATATTGTATTTTGGAAGTATGAGAAAATCCATTCTCAAGAGGAGAGATTGGTTGCTGTGGTCCACTGCGCTGTTGCTGTGTGACAGTGTGAGACTGGGATTTGGGTGTGTGGACCACTATCCATTCTCAAGAGTAAGGCCTTGTTTACTTCCTCCAAATTGGGGCTTGCCAATTTGGATCTGCTACTGAAGACACTCAGCGATTTCGTTTTCAGGATTTGTAAAATATTATCCAAATATTGACTAATTAGTCTTAAAAGATTCGTCTCGAAAGTATAATTAAACTGTGTAATTAGTTTAATTTTATCTAAATTTAAACACTGTGACGCGCCTTTGACATTTTGATGTGATGGGGGAGACTTAAATGGCGACCACCAATTTGGTGGAACTAAACAAGGCCTAAGGCAGGAAGCTAACAATACATGTATATATAGATCAATGCGTCCCTCTTCCAAAACCTGGGGCGCGCTGGTGGTTTCACCAAAACAATTTTTGCTATTATTTGAAAGTGTGACATGCACGAGCTAATATATGTTACTGTTTTTTCTCCAGGAAATATGATTATTGGGATCTCGTTTTTGTAGGTAAAATGATAAGAAATATTAGGCTAAAGATAAATTACAAATCAAATATATGGTTAATAAGAAATTAGGATTCATGTTTAATTTGAATTCCGTAAATGCAGTCTTTCTTTGGAACGACTTGGATTGGGGAAAAAAACTAACCCGTGCATGGGTGTGTTCCTTGTATAGATAGACATCCACATCCTATTATTGGTAATTCAGCCGATAGAAAACCAGAATGTGTATGTGGTCCCTGCTGTGGTGAGGCACATGCTACAAGTCGAAGCGGCTCAACATTTTTCATCGTGTGGAGGACCGCCTGTAGACCATGGGATGGAGCGCAGGTTCATGGGATGGAGCGGCGGGGTCCAGTGCTTAGAGAAGCGTCTTTTTTTGAAACAGGGGTGAAAAGGTGGTTTACCGTGATTGTTAAAGTCGACCAGATGGTGCTAATGCCGATAAAAACAAATCGCTCTAATTCAACTTGTTTGCATGTGTTAGTCATAACTTATCGAACAGAAATATCATTGAAAAACCATAAAGAATCTAGTTTGCTTGCATGCCGTGACATGCAGAAAGAGACTAATATTGGCACTGGGCACCCACGAGCCACTAAACATTTTGTATAAAATATAGTTAATAAATATGGTAGATAACAAGATGCCAGCATTTCATAGGCATGATGTGTGAGGCCTACACATCACTATTTTTATAAATTTTAAAACATAGGCAATATGGGTCTTAATTTGTAGATTTAATCAAGACAAGAATAATGGTACAAACGGATCGTTAATTAGACAATAGTTTAAAAGATATGATTATTTCAAACTTGAAAGCAACCAAAGAGACATTCATGCGGCAGGTTGCAGGCTAAGCCAAAATGGGGTGGTCATTTTGCTCGTGACTCCTGGTGTCCGGTAGAACTTCTTGCATGGCAAGTACACTGGTCTATTCGTGCACTGGTCTATTCGGGCAGTATTTGGAGACCACACGCTCTCCTTCATGTGTTTCCTTTGAGTCACTGATACACGGGCCCACATGCTCACATGGAGACCAATGAATGGCCGCTAGCTCCATCCACCTTCGGCTGACCAGTACCTCACACGCATGCTTGTGGTCCATTCTGGAGCATGTGGTCCATGGGAAGAAAAAAACCAGACACGTCCCTACCATGTCCTATTCTTACCGTAACTGGTGGATGAATACTACCGTTCATCTTGCCATGTGTAACCCATCGGGTGCATGGATAGCTACCACCCCTATGAGGGTAGCTATCCCCCATGTAATAAAATCCACACTAATATATATATATATATATATATATATATATATATATATATATATATATATATATATATATATATACACAGAGAGAGAGAGAAATTCCATTATACTCTTACGAGTATGTATCCCATCTCTAAAAACCATACTGTGGTATGTGTATTAATACTGTTTATCAGTTTGAGTATCTTTATATACTCATTTTAAGATACTCCATGCTCTTTCTACGCTAAAAATTTCAAAGGAACATATATTTTTTTTATATATTACTAAAGTCTTACTACTCGTCTTATATAAAATATGTATGACCACATACCCAATGTATGCATGCATACTTGACATATATAACACCCCCTCGGGTACTCTAGTATAACCATATACTTCATGTATATACACTTCGTTCGGTCATATACACCCTAAATCTAGAGATATAGAGATAGGAGTACATACTCTTAAGAGTACAGAAAACTTGTCCTCCCCCGTATCTAATTCTCCTTCGATCCCTATCACTGCAGATCCATGGAGTACTAGCCCGTCGGGAGTGCCTGCAACTCCAACTGGTTGGGCCACCATTGGTACGTGATCTCTCACTTTTCGTCCTCTGATCTTGGCCACGGTGAAGGTTGTAGGTCGCATCGATCAAATCCAGAGTGGTTTTACAGTCGCTGCCTTCCCGGTCACCAATTAATCGTGCTCACATCGTCTCTATGCTAGCAGTCCTCCAATCTACAATCGCCCTGGCCTGATCCAGCAGGGGTGCCCTCCGTCTCAAGTCCCCCTCTGTCCTACACCTGATTGAGGTATCCTCTCTTTTCCTTTACATACTCTTTCCCATGAGGATTCAGATCTTTGATCCATGAATGGATTTAGATACTTCATGCGTTTGCAGTTATTTCTTTGTGATATCTCTGGATAATAATACATCATGCGTTTGCAGTTATTTCTTTGTGATGTATATCTCCTTTTCATTCTGAATGTTATGACTATGGATCACTTTAACAACGCAACAAGGACATTTATGATGTTTAGCGTTTTACCTGTTCGTGTGATGTTTTGCCAGTAAGGTAGGTTTCTATCACAGTAAGGTTCTATCCCTTTCTATTGTAGAAAATAATACTTTAATACTTAGTGGTGTTCATATGAACAAGGATTCAGGTTACGGATATCTCAAAGTTATCATTGTTAGTATGTCTTGGAATTTATTTAGATTCTATCTTATGGGTACACATTATGATTGAAATTAGTTTGAGACAATTGGATTCATTATCTAATTATTATTTATTTTAAGATTCTATGATATGGCTACATATTATCAGTGAAATTAGTTTCAGACATTTGGATTCATTATCTAATTATTATTTATTTTAAGATTCTATCTTATGGCTACATATTATCAGTGAAATGAGTTTCAGACATTTGGATTCTTTATCTAATTATTTATTTTTTATATGTTTAATACACAATTTAGGTTGCAAACATTCTTCTACCAGACAGAAACCAGGGTTTTCAACACTCAAGTGAGCAATTGTAAACCAAACAAGAAAATTTGATGTATGATTTTTCTTGTTTTACTACAGATTTCCTTTTTATTCTTGAAGCTGATCTGGACATGACAAATGCTCTATTAATCACCATCGTAGCTTGGTACAACTAAACCGTGCATGTTTTGTTTAACAGTGCAATACCTACTGAATGTTACAGTGTCTGCAGTTTTTTTATTACTTCTGGCCATAGAAAACGACAAGTATCTGCACTTTAGATGCTACTCTTTTCGACTGATAGTTCTTGAATTGCTAATATTTCCATGTCTGATTATTATTAGTGCTTTGACATAGAATCGGCTCTGCTAATGTATAATCTCTATGTCCTGTCTCACCATCTGGGTTATTCTAGCATCCTCGCAAAATGAAGCTGTGTGCAAAGCAATAAGATTATTTATGCATCAAATGCCTTACTGTTTTATTGCCTTTTTTCTGATTATCTTTTTGTAATTGAGATATTATATATCAAACTGCAGGCTTTGAAAATGATCATTTCTTAGATGGCTAAAAGGACGTGGAGGATGAAAAGTGAAGTCGAGACAAGATTTTTTGAGAGAAGAATGCATACACAGACATGTTTATTTGACAATACATGTATACTGTACACTATAGTTAGATGGTTCCAACTTAGTTGATTGTAGTAGCAAAATATGTATGGGCATCGTACAATTATTAAATAATGAATGAAAGAGCCTTTTGAAGAGATGTGATGATGTGTGTTGATCTAAGTATATTGCTTATAAGTGTATTTTGCCACCGTACAAAAAATAAAAATTAATAAACTAATAAAAATATTTTTAACAAATCATATGAAAAAATGTTGCTTATTGTAGTCAGCAACACATACAAGCGTTGGTAGCGTTAAGAGTTTTTCGTTGCTACCTTGCAACACTTTTATGACCCTGTTACCAACGCATATTTATTCGTTGCTATGAATCCTAGCAACGCCACTTCTAGCAACGCATAATACATGCGTTGGTATAGACCCTAGCAACACATATTTGGACTTTTAGCAACACATATATGCGTTGCAAAAGGGGGTGTCATTTTGTAGTCCCGTGCCCGCTCCCCTCCCCTCTTCGTGCCCTCTCCCCACCACCTCGCCGCGTCGGCCATGGCTGATCCGGCGGATCCAACCCTGTCCACGGCAGATCGGGCCCCAGCCATGGCGGATCCGGCGTATCTTAACCTGGCCATGGCACCTCGGAGGACTTTGCCGGCTCTGGGCAGCGACGGCATCCCGGCATGGCCCTCTACCCGTGACTTGTTGTCACGGGTAGCAGATTCCTCGAGCCCTGAACCTGCTAGGCCTGAAGCTTTTCTAGCCTCCTCGTTGGTGGCAGAGCGGAGCGCGAGGAGCACGTTCCTTGAGCTGGAGGGCTTCTGAGTTGCGGTGCTTCGGGGGTTCCGCCGAGTCTTCGCCCACGCTGCCCCCATCTTCGAGCACGGCGTCGCCATCGAGGCCACCATGCCTAGTTTTTCTCTACTTGTCTCATCGTTTAATTAAGCAACTGGTTTCTGGATGAAGCGGATGTGCACTCCACTAATTTTGCATTTTCTGATGGCAACTTTTTTGCATTACTGTGATTCACTGATTGCTAAACTCTTCCTAAGTGCTAGTTTCTGTAGATGATTTGAGATAGATTTTAGCAGAGCAATACAGTGAACTAGCACCCCTGTTGTGCAGACAATAAAGGCAAATATGCACTTAGTACCAGTTAGTCAATTCATAGCATGGTGCGTCTATAATCTGAAAATTAAAATGAATGGCATATATGTACTTCAATAAATGATACAATAGAAGTAAAATGGAAATCCTTCTAAAAACAACATATAATTGAGATTGAGATTCTGAAGCCAACTTACAGCTCCTTCAGAAATGGATGCTTGTATAACTCTTCATCAGTTCCTGCAATTCTACCATAATCTTATTTCAGTCCCCCCGCCCCCTCCTTTGCTTTCATGTGCATGCACTCAATAACACTGCTATATGATTAGTCCTATATGGTATTTTTACCTTGTTACCATTTGCCAATCTGCAAAAAGTTGGGGTGTCACAATCGTATCCTCCTATGATGCTATTCTCCTTTAAGATTGGAGTAAAGGTGAATGCTCTGTTTTGAACAAAATACTCGCATGCACCGCAGTCCATTTTACAGGGGAAAGCCATGTATGCTTTTGTGCACCTGTGGTGAAATAAGTTAAATAGGATTTAGGCATGTGGCCATTGATAACAGATACAAAATGCAACCTGTTTTTCAGTTTTCACTTCCGTTATCATCTCCTACCTCTGGAACTAATCTTGAATCAAAATATTCAGGAAATGCTATTGAAGATGTGTCATCGTCAATTTGCAACCTAGTTTGCCAATTGCCAATTTGTCAGTTATTATGCACTGGATATTTGTTGTTCAGTTACAACAAAATTGCCACAGCCTGTCACCCAACCTGAGCATGCATTTTCAGCTTCCGCAAAACTTACTGAAAGACTGCACAGCTCTTGAGATTACCATCCTATAATTTATTTGTTTTAAACCTGGCTATTCTGGACGTAATGAAAATTGCAATACTAGTTCCACAACACTAGACAGCTAAAAGTCGGGATTTCAAATAACTAGCTTCATTGAACAAATATGTGTGTCTTGGTTCATGCATGAGGGCATGGATTTTGAGGGATCATTAAGGAGCTTCTAGTAGAATAATTCCGATGACGAGATTTTGACGGTATGATGATTGAATGGAATCCTGCAAGTGAAGATGTGGTGCCGGTGCTGTAGTGAAGATATGGTGCCGGTGTTGTCTCAATCATTTCTAGACTTCTAGTAGAATAAGCAAGAATCGCAGTGGTAGAATGGTGAATTTTTGAATAGGTGTTTGGGTTTAATCGTTTCAGTTTTCAACCCCATGGTGCTTGCTTTCTTTTGGGAACTCTGAGAACTCCGGTTGATCTGTGCCCCATTGATTGCACTGCATTCTTAGTTAGGTGTTAATACAGTAGGACGCTGGTACTAATGATTAATTTGTAGAGCTCACATACATATGTAGCTAGTCAGCCTAACTGAAACACACTCTGACTGATTAATCTGTATAGCTCATATTTGTATATAGCTAGGTAGCCTACCAGAAGCAGTTCTTATTTTAGTACCAAGTAACTTTTAATGTTTTTATTAGCAATTTCTTAATTTTTTAAGGCAATTTTACTTCTGCTATAGGTTTTACATGATGACATATACGATACACCTTGATTGGAAGGAGTATTTATTAGTAATAAGAGACATATATACTAAACATATTGGGGCAAACTAAGCTACAAGCATATATATGTGTGTGATAATGTTCTAGCTAGGCCGCAACGCCCTGCAATCATAATGCTTAGACTGTTAGACACAACACAAACATGCAACACCAGGCTTTGGGTGGGGATTTGTTGCTAGCTTGAGTGATCTTTCAGCAGTGCTACCATGCTGCCAACTTAACGTGAATTGTGGAAACAGAGCTACCATCACTGTTTTGCTAATGATTTTTTTTGTCGGCATAACACTGAAGAACTTTTGCCCTATTCCCGGTTGTTCTTCCTTCTGTTTTCACAAGTGTTTACTTTGAACTAGGAGGAACAAAAGTTAAGCACTCCCTATGTATTTAAAGACATGGCATTTTTGTTTGAACTAATTAGCTTGTCCTAAACACCATATATACTAGGAGGATTCCCCGCGCATTGCTGCGGGCATCAAGGAGGAATAAAATGTGAAATACATCTTGTATGTCAAGATAAATTGCTAGTGGCAAATGATAGTGGATTGCTGAGGTGGATGCATCACATTAAGTGAAATAGATAGTGGGTTTAATAGTGGATGCTGAGGTGGACGCGTTACATGTCTAGAGAAATAGATAATGGGGTTTGTCTATATAAGAGTTATAGATTCAAAAGGGAGTATTAGTTTATGACTTTAATCCGTATACCTACCATTTCACTTCCTGCCATGTTTTAGTGCACTGAATATTTTCACACATTAGTCCAATCATTGAGTTTCTGAAATGTGTACTCTGAATGGCAGCCTGCACTGAATTTTGTATTGGACTATTTTTTCTGAATTTATTGAACTGTTTTTTCTGAATTTATTGAACTGCTTTTTTGAATTTCACTACTACAGATTCGCACATCACAGCCCACCGTATCACCGCCAGTGATGACTCATCACGGCCGGTGCCAAGCTCGACGGAGCTCGACGTCGGGCGGCGAAGGCACCGGCAAAGGATGAGGATATTACCGCCGGCTCGTGTCTAGCGCCGGCAGTGATGAGTATATTACTGCCGGCCGTGTGCGAGCCGGCGGTGATAGTGATGGCAACTATCACCGCCGGCTCTAGCCGGCGCCGGCCGTGGTAATACCAATCGCCGCCGGCGTCTCGCAAGAACCGCGCGTAGCCACCGACAGCACTAAGATGGCTGCAACCTTCATCCTTTTTTTCTTCCGGATTGCTTTGTTCCTCACCGAGTACAAAATATGAATTTTTTGCTTTCTTCCTCATCTTTTTTTCATTACATATAAATAAATAAAGACGAAAAATCATAAGACCAACTTAATAATAATTTTTTGCATTACATATGAATAGAATTCTTATACGAATTCTGCATTACATAGAGGATTGATTATATTCTAATAAATACTATTAAAGATCGACGACGGCGCCGCCGCGATCACCGCCGCCGCTGCCGCCGCTGCCGACGGCCTTAACGGCGGGCCGCCGCCACGGCCGCCTCGGCGACCTCGCGGGCCGCCTGCGCCACCGCGTGCAGCGCTTCACGGAGCGCGTCGGCCTCATTCTCGGCCCACAAGCGGGCCACCCGCTCCACCTCCACCTCCTGGCGGAGCGAGGCAGCCTCCACCTCCGCCTCCCTACGCCAGCCCCGCTCCTGGGCGAGCTGCGCGCGCAGGGCTTGATTTTGATTCTCCGGCGTGCGCACCTGGAAGTTGGGGTTCACCGAACCCCGTCCTCTGCGGCCGCCGCCGCCACCGCCGCGGCCACCTGCATTCATCGTCGTTGGAGCAGGGGATCGTAGGTGAAAGAGTAGTAGGAGGAGAAAGAAAGTGCCTGGTGAAGACGCCAAAGTCGAATGGCGCAGCTTTATAAAAGGTCACCGAGCGTGGATGCTTCAGTTCCCCATTGCCGCTTCCAGTTCCCCATGCTACCTTGTGCTGGTTCCCACGCAGCGGCGAGGAAGACGAAGCATCCGGTAATTAATCCCGGCTTGGTCCCAACCGGCAGGGATGTATATAGTATCACTGCCGGGTCGAACCACAGGCCGGTAGTACTTTGCTTCATCGCTGCCGGCGCTTGCCACCAGCCGGCAGTGATTACGAAACCTTTCTGTCCCGTCAAGACAGCACTGCCAGTTCGTGGATACGACCGGCAGTGATGTTTTGACAAGACATAAAGCCTTGTACCATCGTCCTCTGCTTTCCTCCTCAGTCCATTCCAGAATAGAGTAGCGCGCGCGGGCCATTTTCTCCATTGTTGCGGCACCTGAAAACCTTGAGCTAGGACTTGAATTTTGAAGAATGCCTTGATCATTTTGCTTCACGGTTAGTCACAAGCATCCACTCCTTTGGTTTTCTAGCTTCAATCTATGTTTTGATGGCTACATTGCTTGCTTGATTCTCATTGTAGTTCATTGTAGTTCTTCCTCTCTCCTAAGGAGAGCAAATTCGGTGGGAACACTGTGCAAGGATTTCAAGCAACTTCGTTGGGAACATTGTGCTAGGATTCCATCATCTCCATCATCCAAGAAGCTAGGTTGGTGATATATCTTAGAAAATTTTATGGTTTGATCAAGATGATTGTTAGTATGTGATGCTCGAATTAGTTAATTTTGTCGGAGTAGAGTAGATTACTTTACAATTT
Source organism: Themeda triandra (assembly GCA_018135685.1). NCBI lineage: Eukaryota > Viridiplantae > Streptophyta > Magnoliopsida > Poales > Poaceae > Themeda > Themeda triandra. The sequence continues at coordinate 129,350 of JAENPR010001214.1, read as the reverse complement.
TGTGGGATCGAGGTGTGGGACTCCAAGAAAAAGCCAGCCACTGTTCGACGTGCTGAGCGATGCTAGCAACACCATAGTCCTATGATCACAATATGTCTTTTCTATTTATTCCTTTTAAATATTCTTCCTAATTTTGCATAATGTGTGGAAGAAGCATGGAGGTGGGACGCAAACAGATTTCAATGTCGTTGAAATGACCAAGATCCCGTACCTCAAACAGCCGTATGCCAATAATGAGTGTGGCTTCTATGTCATGTGGGCGATGTACCGCTATATTGGACAGCCTACAAAGTTACAATATTTGTTCCCCTTCGGCTTGTTTTGAGGTTGCATCTTGGTCATCAGTTTTTGTTCCCCTTCGGCTGATTTTGTGCAAATATTTGCACATTCTTTTCACTGTCATCACATTGTTTGCACATCCACTGCATTTTATGTGTCACGATATTGGCATTTTCAGGGAGAAGCTTAACATATTCGGATGTTTTCCTGTGAGCTGCCATGATGGTGTCGCTGCTTCAGTACCAAAGTTACAATAATGATCTGGTAACATTGAAACAAAGGTAAGGCTGCACTTTATTTCACAATTTCACAATATTACTTGGAGTTAATATCAGGTAGGGTGGGCAAGGCACTAAACTTAATAATGCCAGGGTTTACTTTCCTTAGAGAATCTTCCATATTATAAATTACAATAATAGAGCAACCTCTTTTTCTTAGAGAATCATCTACACTATAGTCAGCTGTGCAATTGGGAAGAGGGAAACTATGGCAGAAGGCACGTTAATATATTTCTACTATAATGGAATTCTTCTATGAAAATTTGAAGCACTTAACTCACCCTAAACCCTTCCCGCACTTCAAAATCATCGCTCACGCAAGGTTCGATCCCTCGGCATCTTCTTTTTTTCCGGAAAAAAGAAACATCCTCTCCTCTCCACATACACGGACAACCGTCTTCTCTTTGCCACTGCTCGAGCGAACGAAGCAGCCTACCTCTTCCACTGCCACCAGCTTGGTCCATGCCCCCGCGAGATCCCGACCTCCGGCGGCCACCTCCGGCTCGCTGACCATGGCCGGATCTGGTCGGTCCGGTACCTCCCTACCTTCCCACCCCGGCCCCTTCTTCTTTCTTATCCATGGGGAAAGAAATCCTAGGGTTTGATTGTCCGACGATGGCTGTTGTGGCGGCGCTCCAGCCTAGGATGATGCGGGGCCTTCGGGTCCTAGATAATATGAGCACCAGGCCACGGGACAGCCACTAGACGCGGCGGCCGGTGGGGTGCGCGGTCGGCGGGGCCGCCTGGCGAGGTACGAAGCCGTTCAGGGGGCGCCGTCGCTCACTCGCTTCGGGTGTCGGGCGGGGGCGGGTTGCACTCGGGGTTCAGGTGTACACCCGTCAGCCCCGTGCTGCAGACGCTGGTGATCTCCTTCTCGACGATGATACTCTTCATAGGGTTCACGTGCTTACCATTTTTTAAAATTCTGATTTGGCCTGTCGTTCGAGTTGGCAGTTTCCATTTCAAAGGATTCAATGGTGTGTCATCATTTATTAATGCAATTTTACGTGTGCAATTTGCTAATTTTTGAACTTGTCCTATCTTTGTCTGCTATATTTGGCTGGCAGGATAGTACTCCCAGGAAATCAAAGCATATTATGTTTGTCTTCCAAGGAACGTAGATGTCTTTTGAAAGGTAAATTTTTTCAATTCTACATAATTTCAGCTAAATCTGAGAAATGCCTTTACTATGCCTTCTTATGCAAAAATGTTTCCTTGGTAATAGACAATGTAACTTAGGTTGTGTTTTGTGTTGCTCTTGGCGGCTGCGGCTTGTCCTAAGTATCCAGAAGAAGTAGCCGGTGTCGGTCGGAGCCCTCCAAACACAGCCTTAGACCATGGTTAATACGAGAAATGACTTTACTATGCTTTCTTATGCAAAAGTATTTCCAAGATTGAACCGTGGCATTAACACGGGCATTATACTAGTTGTATTAGCTCATGGAAGGATCATTGTAAAGTAACATAGAGGGAGTAGCATGTGGACGCACTCAGCCTTAGCATCTGAATGAAAGCCAGTGAAATGGAAATATACAAGTGCGCCGTGTTGCCAAACCTGAAAAAGGCCATTAAAATCCATGTGTGAATTATAAGAGGAATATGTGTTCCATCTCAATTAAGAAACTTTAATTTAAGAGAAATTTTACAATGGTTGTCGAGAAATGGATGGCTCACGACGCTCGATCCAACGGCTCAAAAGGCATAGTCACCAAGAGTTACAAATCTGAGAGATACTGGGTAGGCACCAAGTGCGTATTAAATAGTGGACCCATATGCACCAGGTGCGTACTAAAATCGATGAAATCGGTAGCTAAAACAAATTGAGATAATTGTAATTTTGAAATTGTTTAATTTATTTAGGGGTAGTATAGTAAATGCATAATAGAATTACAATATTTTGAGTATTATACGGGATGACTGAAGTAGTATAGTATTTCTCGGTTTGTTCGTGCTGCGGCGGCGCCGGTTGCCAATTGAAGCCGCCCGTCTCTCGCCCCAAACCCTCGCCCAGCTAGAGGACCTCGCCGCCGCCGCCGGTCACCGGCCGCCGTCTCCGCCCCACAGCCTCCATGGCTCGCAACGAGGAGAAGGCGCAGTCAATGCTGAACCGCTTCATCACGAAGAAGCAGGAGGAGAAGCGCAAGCCCCCGGAGCGCCAACCCTACCTCGCCTCGAAGTGCCGCGACCTCACTGACGTCGAGCGCTGGCGCTCTGAGATCCTCGGGAGATCGGCGCCAAGGTCGCCGAGATCCAGAACGAGGGCCAACGACAAGATCAAAGCCCCTCCGCGAGCGCGGCCACTGGGAACACCGCATCGTCGAGCTCGGCGGCCGCGACTTCTCCTGCAGCTCCAACGCGCCGCTCATGACCGACCTCTCGACGGCAACATAGTCGCCGTCCCCAACCCCTCGGGCCACGGACCGGGGTACCGCTACTTCGTCAAGCGGGAGCTCTTCGACAAGCCGAAGCGCCGCACCTGCTACGAGATGCACAAGCGCATCAACGCCGGGTACTACTGATACTACTATGACGAGGACGGGGTGCTAGAGCGCCTTGAGGCCCCTGCCGAGAAGCGCATGCGGGAGGAGATGCTCAATGTCCGACGCTAGAAGATGATTTGTTCTTAATTTCCACGCCTCCAAAGTTTTAATTGATGTAGTGCTCCTGACTACTGTAGAGTTAAGCATTTGAATGCTCTTTTGTTGCAATTGAAATTATTTCTGCCATTACTATCAGTGTAGTCTGCTGCAAATAATTCAGATGATGATGCAGTCCCTCTTTTAACAATTCTCAATCCATTGTTTATGTTGCATTAGTGTTTCTGGATGTTAAAATTCTGTGTTCAACCTTTACTGCTTTAGAGTAGAAGAATCGATGCTGTATTGTTTTAGTCATTGCTTTCTGTGGAACTGAACCTAATTAGTTGTGTTCACGAAACTTTCTGAGACGTGTTGAAATTTGGTTTCAGATCTCCTTGGAGCTACTATTACTTTAGCATAAAACATACACAAACTGAAGTTTTTTCTGTAACAAAGGTCAAACCCTTTAGTCATATCATATATACTGTTGACTAATTAAGCAATTATAAGATCTGAAATTCTTTTATACTCTGGTTAGAGGGTTCAGGGATGTTCTTGACCTGCATGATTAGATCTTCTTCTTAATGCAATGCCTAGATGTTGATTTAATTTGGGTGGAGGGAGTAACTGAAACACCTTTCCACTGCATGTGGTGAGGAGTGCGGTCGTGCTCAGTGACGTTTCCTCCTTTTGCCTCAAGTTTCAACATATGTATATGTTAACCCGGTTCCTTTGGATCAGGCTGGCCAATTGATGCATTGATGCTTTCGTTGCGATCTGAGGACGACCTCTGAGATACAAGAAGCAACATCTTATGAAGTGCTGGCATCGCGGGGAACTGAAATCGTGTTTCTGTGTTTAATTAATCTTGGCGAGTGATACTGGTACCTGTGTTGACAAATTGACGAAGGCTAAACATGTGTGATATTGGTGTGCCTGTCTGCACTGCAACTCGAATCCTGTACAACCATTGGCTGCAGTGCACTGATTATTGATTCCCTTATAATTTCAGTGATATAGCGAATCTGATTCTATCATCTCGTTTGATGATTTTGCCTAGTTATGTACACTTGTGCGTCATATCCATATGCTTTCTATGGGATCTACGTGTTGGTGGGAGTGATCCTGGTACGACACGCGAGATAGCGTGCATCAACGACGAATACGACTGCTACGTCACGGCCGGACTTGTGTAACGCGTGGGTGTGGCCGAACTTGTGTAACGCGAGGCGGCGGCGGCACGCGAGGGTGATGGCGAGGGCTACCCAAGGCGGCGGCGGCGCTCGATGGCAATGGCGGTGAGGCGGCAGCTAGGGCTAGAGTCTTGGCCTCTCAGGTCCTATACTCCGGCTCCCGTGCGAGGGATGGGAGACGGGATTTTTTTTTTCTGAAACGGGGATGACGGGAAGAGCCGAGAGGGTACGGGGTGAGGGTGAAGTGGGAGACATAATTACCATTATAACCTTTTACTTAAAAATTAATTAGTGCTGATTATTTGCTTAGTCATCGAGAATTACCGGGTAGTACCCCCAACCACCATAAAAGGGCTCCTAATTTAAAGGAGCACAGAGAACATGCACAACAAGGCCTAATAATGGAAAGTTTGTAAAGTGTAGTTCTCTAGAAGGTAACAGAGTTACAACTTTGCTCAAAAAAAAAAAAAAAAAAAAAAAAAAAGAGTTACAACTGTATGTTAGTAGTGTGCCCTCATCCAAAGATTTATACCATCTAGATTTAGATAATAAATCAAAGATTTGTTTGGCCGAAGCCATATACATCCGACACACTTGATTCTGGAAATAATTTTAGAGAAGTGTCGTGATTTGAAAACTTGCCTGATCTTAAAACTCTTCATCTGATTCACGTGAGTAACTACTCAGTTCACACAACTCATGGAACAGACCACAGTTCATTTTTTTTTTTGGAGAAATCAGTTCAACTGTTGTTAGCAGATTTCATATCATAATAAAAAAATGTTAATAATGCTCAAGATGTCCTGACCTGGTTGGCACACACTTCCTACAAAAGCAACTGCACGGTCGTGCTCCAGTTTTGAAATTGGATTCCTTCGTGAAACAAGCCAATCAGGCTCGTAGCCGAAATTAACACATGAACAATTGTCAGGGGGAAAGACCTCGAAGCATCAATTGTTCACAGACAATGAACGATGCGATGACCTTACCTAGTGTTCACAGAGAAGATGGCCTACTTAGTGTTCCCAGAGAAATCAAAATTAAAAGGCGGGCATGGGTGATGCATAATGCATAATTCAGCTGGTTGGATGAGGAGGAGGATGTCGGCCAACAAACCGATCCACCCTTCACCTTTGAATAAGAGGCGACGTCCCAAATGCACGCCCGATCGGATCACCGTGCAGGCCTCGGCGAGATGGCGATGGGGGGCTGGTTGCAGAGGCGTCGCGGGGGCAGGTGCAGATCGTAGCTAGGTCGTGACTTCGCGAGCACAACAATCTGGACAAGCACGCGGCGAACGACTACGGGGCTACGAGCAGCCTGGCGAGGGCCGCCGCGCGGCCTTGGAGATGGATGGTGAGCGGCACCGCTGGGACGAACTTGTGGAGTGGCAGCGTGGAACCCTAGTCTTCAAACCGTGGTTCCTTCATCTGGCGTGGCGGGTGTGAGGGCGCTGGGTGAGGCCGTGAGGGTGAGTAGGTGCAGGGGTGAGTTTGAGTCTGCCTTGTGGGTCCGATGTAAGGTCGCAGGCTTCTTACGCTTTTAAAAGAATTGCATTACAGTAGAGATAGAGACTAGAGAGGAGAGGAGGGGGACACTTTTACACATCACCCCTTGCCTAATGATGGTGCTGGGCACCAAACCGACCCCGACTATGATGGTAAATTAATTATAAACCGACCTGGGTTGAAAACCGGTCAAGAATCGGCCATGAAGGCCCTGAACCGAAGCTAAAATTGGAGCAAATTGCACTATCGCGGTTTCTGAAAAGTAAATCAGGGAATATACCAGATGAACCGGCCAAACCGCCGCCGAACCACGCCTCGGGCGGGTGGACCACGCACCCCCTTGGCGGGGCGAACGGGCCGGCCACGTGCCCCCGTGGGCTGGGCCGAAAACCCGCCTCGCCTTCCCGTGCTCAGGCACGCGCGTGGACGCAGTCCTCCGCTCCCGCAGCGCCACGTGGTCGTGCTTAATTGATTGGTCGGTTTGAATTTCGTGCTCCCGCCTCTGGCTGGCCGGCGACACGTGCGTGCGCTGCGTGCGGAGGGACCGCCGTGCCACGTGCCGTCGTTCGGTTGGCCGGCCGGGTCACCGGTTCTCCTCCGTCGGCGGTGGCTGCAGCGCAGGCCCGCCGGCCGTTGCGTCGCCGGCACGTGGAGGCGTGCTGCGCATTCCGGCCGCCATGTGGCGGCTTCCGGTTGGGTACTGGCATTGACCTAGGGTGCCGATGTCGCGATGACGTCGCACTCCTTTTTTAATTTTCAAAATTTATATCTTTTTATGAGGAGCTCCAAATATAGCAAATAATATATCCATTTTGATTAGCTCGACGAGCCCGTCGCAATGGTGCACTCCGTTTTGCTGTTTGAGATATTTTATTTCATAAAAAATTGAATATTCTTGCAAAACAAGTTGAAACGATAGAACTCGTGGAACTTATTAAATAAATAATATTTTATTATGATGCTCCTTAGATTTCTGTCATTTTGGATTAGTCTGGCGATCAAATTATATGCAATAAGGAGCGCCAACAGTGATCACAATCTTCGGAGCACCGCACAATATCCTTGCGTGCTTCGACGGAGCCTCTTGCCACCAAGCCGTCTAGGAGGTGGCAACCTCCAAGAGTAACAAGCTTACCGACTTGCAACACGAATATCTAGTACCACTCAATGCAATCTCTCAAAGCAACGCACTAGGAATCACTCTCTCACTCGATCGGATGAACACTATCAAGCAAAAGTGAGTAGAGGGCTCTCCAAGCACTCTCCAAGGTGGACACAAAGTCTCCAAGGTGCTCAGCATCGGCCAAGGCCGGCCACCACTTCTATTTATAGTCCCATGGGCTGAACTAGTCGTTACTCCTTCAAACAGCTCATTTTCAGGAGCATCGCAGGCGTCCTACGCTCCATACGCACAAGCGACGGAGGCGTCCTACGCGTTCAAAACCATGCTGAAAAACATGTCGTTAAAGGCAGAAAACGTGAGCATCGAACGCACAAACATGCGCCGAACGCAGTCCAGAGACTCCGTTTTCTTGTCCCACCATCGAACGCTCATTTTGGGAGCGTCGGACGCGTCCTACTCTCGTTGGACGCGTTAGACGCCAGCGTCCGACGCACTTCAGAGGAGCAGACCACCCCGCACTCAAACGGGCATATCTCTTAGCTCCGAACTCCGTTCTCGATAATCTTAAGATCATTAGAAAGCTTATGTAGAGGACTATGCAACCAACATATCCACATGATCCTAAATACTAAGGATCAAAGCATTTTTCCAATTCAAGAACCACCAACTCTCTTTTCCAACACAGGAGTTCACCGAACCTTCTCCAACATCTTCTCTTTTCTCAACTCTTTTGCAAATGTGCCAACACCACCAAGTGTACATCACCATGTGCACGTGTGTTATCATTTTCACAATCATTTTTAAAAGATTTTCTCTTGTTCTCACCATGCCACTCGATCCTAGCATGTCGTAACGTTAGATCGCTCAAGCGGCAATGTCAGCTATTGACCGAAAATTCTGACGAGAGAGACGCTTGCGAAAAAGATCATAATAGTTTTTGGGATATTCAAGACAAGTGAAGACCTTTTTCTTGGCCGGATTGGCCTTAACAAGCATCAGCAAAGCTTTTCTTAGGAGGATTCGATTTGTATTGGACGGTTGCCCGAATCGATTCCTCTTTCAACCAAACATCAAAAACTCTCTCCCAATTTGGGCCACCCTTGCCCCAAAGGAAGAAATGCACAACAAACAATTTGCACACAAAAGTTTTTGATTTGTTAATCATGATCCCGACTTGTTTGCAGGAGACAAGTGAAACTAAACATCCAGGCCGAGACAAAAGAAACATTGAACTAAGATGCGGTCCCGCCCGAACAAGATTGAAGAATGAGACCAACTGATTCGCATTGAGTCTAATTGAAGATCGACTAAAGCTAGCGACAAGTCGAAGGGGAGGTGCGGAAGAAACAGGATGACTGACCGGAGAACCAAAGCGATCGGCGATGATCTGCGCAAACTCAACCCCTGGATCAAAACAAAGATCCGAGAGTCCTCCCATGGAAGGACGGAGGATCACGAGGAGAAGTCAACTTCGCTGGAGACGGTGGCCAAGGGGAGGGCACGGTGAAGCTGGAGGGGGCGGGGCGGTAGAGCGGTGTTGACACCTCTAACACCACTCACGCTAAGTTGTCATCCCTAGCATGGCGCCAGAAGTGTTGGTATAGAAACTGCTCCTCTAATCAAGAAAAATATGGGATCCGCAAGCGAACGGATAATACACCATCGTAGCATTTTACCGGAAGTATTCCGGTATCGTTATTTATATTTAGCTCAAAGGAAAGAACTACGGACTTAAACAATGAGATGAACTTGCTAAACACGACTACTTATGAGTGATTAATTACATAGTCACATACTTTGGCGAGAGGGTAAACCATGATAAATAAGGGAATATAAAGTAATAAGCTCGGGGTATAAATCACACGAGATTAGATATAGACTACTCACAAAGGTAGGTTGACATCGATTAGTGCAAGAAATATAAATCCTATGTAGGTTCTAATCTACTAAGTCATTCATCTACTCCAACTCTACACTATCATATACAACACAAAAGACTTTTCATCTATGTATAAGGATCATTGCTATAACAAGCCAAGACATAGCGGGACTTACTACGCAACTTTGGTTACGCTAGACCTACCAACGGGGATGGAATACGAGAGGACTCAACGGAACTGTCACTTCCGCGATCTACCACACGACCCGGCCAATAGGGTGCATTTGCGGAGTAAACGGCATCTAAGCACCATGCTTACATGAAATCTACCACCTAACCCCCCCAGGAAGAGAGCTAAGCGCTTTGCAAACATATACATAAACTTATTACCAATCATAACCATATCAAATGTAGAACTAGAATAAACTAGGAACATAATAAATAGAAACATAATGATATTTAGAATAAAGTCACAAGAATAGATACAAGATAATTCCAATTCGATGATGAAGATCCGAATTCCGAGCACGGGCGCCCGATTCTTCCTCTATCTAGTCTAAACCTATGTAGAACTTGAAGATCTAGAGTATCTATTCTAATTCTCTCGGTGGAGATCTCTCTCTAAACCCTAGCTTTGCTTGATGGCTACCTCTGAATAATGAATTCTTGAATGAATTAGGGTTTCGACGGGGCCGGGGGCTCGAATATATAGCCCCCTAGGATGCACCACAGCCATCGGATCAAACCGACCTAAACGGACGATAATTATTCATCCTCAAAGGCGGTGGAGGCGGGATCCGCGAGCCTCCACGATTGGTGGAGGTGGCCGGTCGGCCGACCCAAGAAGGAGTCGGCCGACCCACCACCCCCGCCGGGTGGGTCCCCGCTTCCGGGGTTTGCCTTACGGAGTCTTCTAGAATATACAATTTTACCCGTTCGGTCTTTCTCTCTATGTAATCATGACATGTGGGCCTCCTTGGATGTTTTCTGATAATCCCTATGAAAACACATATTCACCAAAACTTGTGGAATCTGTCGGTTTAAACCCTAAGTCTATGGTGGTGAACAGTTATACCCCTCTTTCTCTCTCTGATTGACATATAAAATTGATCATTAACAACCGTCAACAAACTCCCCCAAGCTTGCCCTTTGCTCGTCCCTGAGCAAATAGCTACAGAAGATGGATCAGGAGTTGCTGCAATGCTATCATACTTTACAAACACACATGCTCTAAACAAGAGTTCATCCCCAGACTAGAGTGAACTATCATAACTCCCAAACTTACTCATGTTTCTTTCAACCATGGGGCTTTTACTGCACTTGGGTCTTGAGTAGTTGAAAGACGAACAATTAAGTCAAGCACCTTTGTTGTCTCATGCTCTGTTGTTCCACCTGCGTTACGGGTTTTTTACAAGATTTTCAATAAAACTCGAGTTCCTTAATACAACCCTTTCAAGTCTCTCAATATGTGGTATTTTTGGATCTTCTCTAAGGCATTGAAAGGAGATATGCCTTCTCTCTTACTCTCAGAATATGTAGTATTTGTGGTTCAAGGTATTTATAGATGAGCCTTCACTCTTTCTCTCTCTCACCCTACTCTAATAAAGGTTTATATGGAGCTCATAGGTGTGGAGAACTAATGCATTGGCATGATCGAACCATGGATCCGAAGGAACTCAACATACAACCAATCGGTGTGTGCATGTGTGGTTTTATATGTGGATGATATATATAAAATAGAGAGAAATATTTGTGGGAGGAGAAGGGGTGCACAAAGGAATTATCAATGCTCCTTTATTTGGATGAAACTTGGAACTTCTTGGAACTTTGAAAACTTGAACTTTTGAAACTTGACAATGACTGGGCTCATAAATCTTCCTTTCTTTTTTCTTCTTTTTTTTTATAATTCTTGCAGCCCAAAAAGGAATGAAATACTTCTTGAATGGAACACTTCTCAATCTTGACAACTTCACATCGGGGATAACAAATGATACTTGGAGCATTGATCTTGGGTAAATGGCTAGCAAATGAACAGGGGAATATTTTTGGGTGTTCACTCTCAGTGTAAGAGTAGAACAATTTCAATGGATAATAATAGGCTTTATGTGGTGCGTACTTCCGGGGTAGAAGTAGCGGGGGTGCATGTGAATGTGTGAAACCAGGATTTAGGCGTATGATGAGTTCATAAGGATACAACACGGCCCGACAAAGACGAGCCCTAAACAAATGAGGAGGCTTCCTATTCTAATGATCAAGTTTGGTTTGTGGTAGGAATTTTAACTCTCTGTCATATAAGGAACTCATCATGAAACATTTATAATTTTCACAAACAAATCTCCGAATTTAGTGGCACTTTGGAACACAATGAACAACAGCTCGGACTATTATCATATCATGCCCGTCAACTACCTAGACTTAGTTTAAGCATATGCTCCCACAGATTTCGGGTGTAGAGTAAATCCGGTTGTCAAACGGTGTATCCAAATCTTGGGAGAACTCAAATTTAAAGCTAGGTACTTGCAAAGAATTAGAGCGAGCAACTATTCATCATTTCCATCATGCAATCCTCAAGTCTACACATTTTTATTTATAGCAAACTGAATTGAAAACAAACTTGCACACTCTTTTTATTTGGTTTTCATCTTAAGGCAACTTGGAATGTAAACACACTTAAAACAGTAAACTTCTTAAAACATCAAGCAAATTTTTATTGGGTTTTTTTCTAATTTTTCTATTTTTTTTCAATGCATAAAACAAACCAAAGAAAAATAAACAAACTGAAACAAACAAACTGAAACAAAAGGAAAGAAATACTTATCTTGATAATGGGGGTCCTCCCCCAAGCTAGCCTTGCGGCGGTGGTGGTGGATAGTGGATGTGCAACAGGTCCACCAAGCCATGCAACATGGAGGCGGCTTCTTCCTGGTTCTCTTGAATGGTGCCTAGTGTCTGGGTGGTGTTCTGGTTCCACCGGAGCTGGTCATTCCACCTCGATCATGGCGATTCGAGTGGTAGTGGTGTTGTCTTTGGAAGGCTACTTGTTCATCATAGTGCTTCTTTGGGTGAAAATGAACTGGTGGCATCGGAGTGGCGACGTGGTTCAAAGTCATGGTGGGGTTCTTCTTCTTCATCGGTGGTACCAAAGGGGTCATAAGAGTATCTTGGCGAGCGTGAGGGTCTGGCTCGGATGGTCCCGGCTCGATGTTCCCGGGGTGTTGTATGATGGGTAGTAACCATAGAATGGTTGATGTGGTTGGCTTTGTGGTGGGTACACCCATGAGTTTAGTGAGTGGTGCTTTGAGGTACATTCCACTCATTGAAACCGGCATGTCTTTGGTTCTTCTCGGGCGGTTTCGGCACCACGCCAAACGGTTCACGATTTCTGTCACCCTCTCCGGCGAACTCTTCGAGGTGCTCTCTCATTCACAGTTCTTTGCAACTCAATATGATAGTTTTGCACATGATACAAAGCCGAGTTCCGGGTTAGGTAACCGGATCGCGACATCACCATATTTTGCATAATAAACATCATTCACTTTTTTCGATAAGTGACCTTGGCCAAAAGTATAGAGGTCATAAAATTCTCTATGATGTTCAATGTACTCAAAAGTAGCTCCCTCTAATAACTTCAAGCTTGTGGCAATGCGAGTGATAAGTGAGCAAATGGCCACACTTCCTACTTTGTAACCGGGGACACTCATCCAATGGTTCACTAGGAGATGGACGGGAGACACTTTCTGTTTCTTGGCAATTTGCGTATAGCAACTGTAAGTCGGCTACTCTGATCTTGCTTTCATCAAATCATGGGAAAAAGGTGGCTCCTATCCAACGGTGCAAAAATCTAAGCGTAGGATGCTCTATGGCTGCGGTGCGGTGCGCTAAGTGGTACGGTGCTCTAGAAATGCTTGCTCCAAAACCTATGTGCATCAAAATCACCTAGTGCTTTGCATTTAAATCTATGAGGGCATCTTGAGGGAAACCTAGGAGGTCACTAAGGTTTCTCCAAGAGACAGAGAATATTCAGAGCAAACATTCTAAAATAAACTCCATTGTCCGTGTATCGAAGGGTGCTAAGGAATTCTATGGTCAAGAGCCTAATCCCTTTCTCGGTGAGGTTTGCAAAGGAAGTCCAACCAACTAGTGGAAAAATTGTATCGAATTCTTGAGCCATACACCATGCGCTAGCGAAGTGTCGGATCGATGAGCGGCGTGTGGATGAAACGCTTGTTCTTGAGCTTCTTGTATACATCCTTCTCCTGGGTAGTTCTCAGGGCGAGGTCAGCTGTTCTCATGAGGACTCTCTGAGATGCTGGTGGTGGTGCAGGTGCTGCTACAGGTGCTTCTGGTGGTGGGTCGACACTCATGTCGGAACCAGCCACCGAGCTTTGGCGAGATGCACTTCTTGTCCTGATGTTCCGGACAGCTCCAACGAGTCCCTTCATGGCACTCTTCATCCTGCAAGTTGCTCAAAACAAACAAAAACAAACACTAGTGGAGAGAAGGATTAGCACAAGGTTAGTGGTTAGCCATCCAGAGTTAGCGGTCCAGGGGTTAGTCGTTCTTCATGACAAAAGGTTTAAACTTCAGGTCTTGATTTTGACAGAACCTCCCCTTGATTTTAGATTTTCCTTATCCTATTTGGACAGCATCTCCACTAATTTTGTGATGATCTACTCAGCACTATCCCTTCCCTTCACTTGCTACTAAACTCTTGCTCACTCTCTCACTTCTTCTCTCTTCCTACTCTTCTTCTCTTCTCTCTAACTTTCTCCAGAAAACACGAAGTCGAGAGCAGAAGGTTTGGCTGAAATTCTGGAGTGTGGGTGGTGCATGGAAGCCATGGGAGGAGGCCTATTTATAGAGGAGGAAGGGGGAGTCGGCCGACCCAATGGTGGGGTCGGCCGCCCCACGAGTTGGCCAATGTGGCTGCCACTTCACATGCTATTGCGTGATCTTTCCTCCATCCGAAATTTTGGTCGGTTGAGTGGTTTTGGCGGTGGAAAAGAGAGGATAGTGGAGGTGAGTGGAAGTGGATAAATTATGTGATTTGATGTATGTGAGGTGTAGTCTATGACATGTGGGACCCATGGTGAGGGACCCACCAAGCACTAAATGCCATAATAAAAATTATAAACAATGCAGAAATTTAAATGAAGGTAAACTAACTTAAATACATAAAATGATAGATTTTTGTGCCACCACGATAAAATATTTTTGACGGGTTGTCACACACCGTAAAATTATTTATATGGGGCATAGAATTTTATAATGCAATGCTAGAAATAAATATGCCTAAGAAAATTATAAGAGATGCAATTTAGAATGTGGATAAATACCGAGTTACCTTCCGGCGAGGATTCGGAATTTTAAAGTCCTCCGAATTGGACCTTCCAAAATATTTATTCCGCGATGATCCCGGAGATGCATCCTCTGTCTCGGTGGTTATCTTGTCGATCTTCTTCTACCATCTTTGCGGATTTGTTGAGCTCTTGTTTCGACTTGAATGCGAATTGCTCTTCTTGCCCATTTATAGTGAACTTGATTTCTCCCTTCCCGACATCAATGTGTGCATTGGCGGTGCTCAAGAAGGGTCTTCCAAGTATAAGTGACATCTTTGAGTCGGATGCATATCCGGTACTACAAAGTCTTGGCACGAAGAATTCTCTTATTTTGACTGGAATATTTTCAGCAATGCCCAACGGATAACGAACCGATTGGTCGGCTAGTTGTAGACACATTGATGTTGGCTCAAGTGCAGTGTGGTTGAGCTTGTAGTAGACTGCTGCGGGCATCACACCGACACTTGCTCCAAGATCACGAGTGCGTTATTGAAATGTTGATCTCCAATTGCGCAATCGATAGTGGGACATCCTGGATCTTTCTTCTTTTCGGTAGTTGGTTGAGGATGGCCGCACTACATTCTTCGATTAGCTTGATCACTTCATTGGATGGCGGTGGTCTCTTCTTGTTAAGAATATCTCTTATGTACTTGGCATAAGTGGGGACTGTATAGCATCCGGTAGAGGTATATTGACATATAACTTTTGAATTACCTCCACGAACTTACCAAACTTTGCTCATGCATGCATTTGTGGTCCTCTCTTCCTCCTAGGGAATGGTAGGTAGTTTGTATCACGAAATTGTTGTCTTGCTTCCTAATCTTGTCTTGGCCTTAAATGCGATTCTTGTGGTAATACTTCTAGCTCGGGTTGAAAGTCTTCTTCTTACGCCCTTTGGTGGTAGCATGGTTGGCCTTTTTGCTCCTTTTGGATAGGGAGGATCTCTGGTGGAACTCCTCTTCTTGTAGTAATAGATCTTACTGCTCAGGGTTAGTGGCAACAGGCAATGCAACGGCCAACTTGGCTATCTTTTCTTCTATCTTTTTATTGAACTCTAGTTGGTCATTAATGGCAGAGGAGAAACTATCCATTTTAATACTTAAATTTTCCAAGATTTTGTTATTAGAAGCAAACCTATCCTCCATAGATGAGTTGATCTTGGACTGTTGTAGGACTAACTCTCTTAAAGTAGGTTGCTTTGTATAATTACCTGACTGAGTACCTTGATTATTGGATGGTTGCACCCAATGTGGAACCTTTCTCATGATGGGACTTGAATTCTGCTTATATGTTGCTTCAATTGCTCTTTGATCTTCCTTGTACTTGGCCCTTTGGTCAAGCCAGTGGAGTAAGGTATCCATCTTGGTTGATAATGCATTCACTTCTTCTATTGCTTCTTCACTCTGGTGACAATCTTGAATGTTGTCTTGAGACCAGCTTTGATTATCTGCTATCTTCTCCATGAGTCTTTTAGCTCTCCCAAGAGTGAGTGATAAGAATGATCCTTCAGCAGTTGCATCTAGGTGCTCACGCGTCTTCGGAGTTAATCCGTGATAGAAACCTTGCATGAGTAACCATTCTTCCATTCCATGATGGGGACAATCTTGAATGTATCCTTGCAAACGCTCCCATGCTTCTGACATGGTCTCCGTCTTCTGCTGTTGGAAATTGGTAATCTTTCCTCTTAAGGCATTGGTTTTGCCTATTGGGAAGAATTTTGCTAGAAAGGCCTTGGAACACTTCGCCCATGTATTGATATCTTCTTTATTTGCATAGAACCAGCTTTAGCCGCTCTTCCCACTAGTGAGAATGGAAAGAGACGAAGAAGTATGAGGTCTTCTTTAACTCCATCTATGGTGATGGTGTTTCCAATCTCCATGAAGTCCTGTAGATGTGTACTTGCATCTTTATGTACCTTTCCACGAATTGGATAGCTTGCACCATGTTGATGAGACTTGGCTTGATCTCAAAGCGCATATCGGTGTGTATTCTTGGACCGTGCGGATGTTCTCTATTGTTGGAGCGAGAGAACTCCGGTAAGGTCTTCTCGGCCATCTTGATTGGTGACGAGCTTCCTTCTTGATTGAGCTGACTCGATGATCGAGAGTTTTGAATGAATCGATTCAATCCTGCTAATACCATGTATAAAATATAGACAAAGAAAAACAACGGGGGTGAACTGCCAAAGTAGAGGTGACTAGTGACAATCACTCATTTTCTAAGTATACTGCTTAAGCAATTTTTCTCTAAAAGTTTATTCCGTCCCCGGCAACGGCGCCAAAAATGCTTGTTGACACCTCTAACACCACTCACGCTAAGTTGTCATCCCTAGCATGGCGCCGAAGTGTTGGTATAGAAAGCTGCTCCTCTAATCAAGAAAAATATGGGATCCGCAAGCGAACGAGATAATACACCATCGTAGCATTTTACCGGGAAGTATTCCAGGTATCGTTATTTATATTTAGCTCAAAGGAAAGAACTACGGACTTAAACAATGAGATGAACTTGCTAAACACGACTACTTATGAGTGATTAATTACACGGTCACATACTTTGGCGAGAGGGTAAACCATGATAAATAAGGGAATATAAAGTAATAAGCTCGGGGTATAAATCACACGAGAGATTAGATATAGACTACTCACAAAGGTAGGTTGACATCGATTAGTGCAAGAAATATAAATCCTATGTAGGTTCTAATCTACTAAGTCATTCATCTACTCCAACTCTACACTATCATATACGGCACAAAAGACTTTTCATCTATGTATAAGGATCATTGCTATAACAAGCCAAGACATAGCGGGACTTACTACGCAACTTTGGTTCTAGACCTACCAACGGGGATGGAATACGAGAGGACTCAACGGAACTGTCACTTCCGCGATCTACCACACGACCCGGCCAATAGGGTGCATTTGCGGGTAAACGGCATCTAAGCACCATGCTTACATGAAATCTACCACCTAACCCCCCGGGAAGAGAGCTAAGCGCTTTGCAAACATATACATAAACTTATTACCAATCATAACCATATCAAATGTAGAACTAGAATAAACTAGGAACATAATAAATAGAAACATAATGATATTTAGAATAAAGTCACAAGAATAGATACAAGATAATACCAATTCGATGATGAAGATCCGAATTCCGAGCACGGTGCGCCGATTCTTCCTCTATCTAGTCTAAACCTATGTAGAACTTGAAGATCTAGAGTATCTATTCTAATTCTCTGGTGGAGATCTCTCTCTAAACCCTAGCTTTGCTGATGGCTACCTCTGAATAATGAATTCTTGAATGAATTAGGGTTTCAGCCAGGGGCCAGGGGCTCTGAATATATAGCCCCCTAGGATGCACCACAGCCATCGGATCAAACCGACCTAAACGGACGATAATTATTCATCCTCAAAGGCGGTGGAGGCAGGATCCGCGAGCCTCCACGATTGGTGGAGGTGGCCGGTCGGCCCAGGCCCAAGAAGGAGTCGGCCGACCCACCACCCCCCCTGGTGGGTCCCCGCTTCCGGGTTTGCCTTACGGAGTCTTCTAGAATATACAATTTTACTGTTCGGTCTTTCTCTCTATGTAATCATGACATGTGGGCCTCCTTGGATGTTTTCGATAATCCCCTGTGAAAACACATATTCACCAAAACTTGTGGAATCTGTCAGTTTAAACCCTAAGTCTATGGTGGTGAACAGATTATACCCCTCTTTCTCTCTCTGATTGACATATAAAATTGATCATTAACAACCGTCAACAAGCGGGGCAACATCTTTTTCTTGATTGTTCCATGGCCATGTTTAGGTCGAGGAAAATTTTTAGCTAGCTTCATAACTTCATTGTTTGGGCACTCTGACGAGAGATGGTCGTCGTCGTTGTTCTGCTGCTCGGCCTCCGAGCTCGCCGGGCCCGTCCGGTCGAATCGGGCTGACTACGTCCATGAGTCCCGAGCCAGCATGACGAGGGACATGGTCACGTCCTCCTCGGGCGTCGTGTCAGTGACGTTTCTCTTCGCTGGCTGCTCGGGGTCGGACGCCGATGCCACCACCAGTGACAGCGGCGCTCGCCGACGCCGTGCCCACTTTGATCAGCGCTGTCTCACGGCGAACCGTGGGGACGACGACTCTATGTCGCTCTCCCCATCCTGCACGACCAGTGACTCAGCACCGCGGGCGGCCGCTCTATCGCCGGGGGAGAGTCCAAGGGAGGAGACGAACATCTTCTTGGTAACTTCGTGTACACCACACGATATAGTGGAAAAGCGCCGCCATGGGAGTAAATTCCGCACGGGTGGGCATCGTCGTCGCGGAGCGTTGTGCGGGTCGGCCACCGCCGGTGAAACTGTAGAAGACGTTAGCAAAAACACGTTCATCTAACTATAGTACTTCAATCACAAAATCTAACCGTACTACTCCAATCATTATTTTTGCAAATATCAAATTATTGTATTACCCTTGATTAGAAAAAATAAATACGAAACAAAATTACCGCTCCTTTATTGGAGTCCTAATCATCTCGCTTTTAAAGGAAATGGAAGGAAATTTGGCGCATATGGCCCACCGACCGAGAGACATGGCAATTGCCTCCCGTTTCCTCCTCTCATTTATTTTGCCCTTTCTAGCCATCGGATCGGTCGATGTGAGCCAACGGTCGATGTGAGCCATCTAAATTATCCCCAAGTGTCGTAAAATTTCTCTGACTACTAGTTACGTATTCAGCTAATAATTAGCTAAACTATTAGAAAGACATGTTTGGATCCAAAGAGGTAATTATTAGCATCTAGCTATTATCTCTTCTAGACGATAACAGTTATCTAGCTAATAGGTCATAGCTGATATTAGCTGCTATTAGCTGGTTGGGTCTAACTAGTAAAACAACTATTAGTTGGTTATTCAACTCACAATTAGCAAGAAGTGGTTGGATCCAAAAGAGCTAATTATTACACCATAGCAGCTAACTATTACTTATTTGGATCCAAGGAGCTAATTATTACTTCATAGGAACTAACTATGACTTCTTTGGATCCAAAGGAGCTAATTATTATTCCATAGCATGTACTCCTTCGTACTCGAAAAAGGGAGTCATTTTGGACAGCGATAGGGTTTCTAAAGTAAAACTTCGACCTCTTGTTTTTATAAAAATATTTATCGAAAAGTTATATATGTATACTTTTTTATGAAAGTATTTTTCAAGGAGCAATGCTTTCACGGTACACTTTTTTTTCTTTTTAGGAGGTAATACTTCAAATAGGTCTGAGCCATTAATTTTTTTTAGATTTTTAAATTAATCAACTAATTAATTAATCTAGAAAAGAAAAAAGTATATCTGAGATCCTGAAATCATGGGAGACGTATGAGTGGGCGCATTACCCTTATTTTCTTTGCATGCAAAGCCTTCCGAAGGTGCGATCAACGATGAACCGGAAATCTACAAATTAACAACTTAAATTTTTTAAGTCCATTATAATCTTACGAGTATGTACTCCCACCAGTTAATTGCCTACGCACGCGAGCGGTACGCTGTTCGGACCTAGCTAACGTGCAGATGACGCCGTTCCACCGTCGGTCCCCTCACCTGGTCTAGTACCGTTCCTTTCTAATCCTCTCTCATCCTAGTCACAAAAAAAAACCTCTCTCATCCGCCGCCACCGAGGTCGCTGGCGTCGGCAGCGCGGTTCTGGTTCCCGGGCGCACGGCCTCCTCGTCGGCCTCATGCCACCGCCGGCGGCGGCCCTGCTCCCGTTCCCGCCGAGGGTTGCAGCCACCTCGTCGCCCTATATGTTCATCAGGAGCTCAACCTCGTCCTCACCCATGGCGCGCCGTCTAGATCCGGAGAGCTGGTGGCGTCCAAGTGATGAGGCGCAGCCAGGGCGCAACAGCGGCCCGCTGCCGAGCTGCTAAGTAGAGCGGCGGCCAGGAGCACCAAGGGCACCGGCGTCGGCGCAGCCAGATTGGTGGGCATGGCCGCACGGCGGGCCTTGGTTGACCCACAGGCACGACGTCCCCTTCCAGCGGCGTGAACCTGCTCATGCGACTGGCGGCGTACGTCCTCTTTTCGACCGGTGGCAGCCGCACAGCGCTGCTCCCCTGGCGAAGCCGTGAAGCCCCTCGCTGCCCTCGCTGGAGATGGTGGCGTGCGACCATATCGATCTCGAGCAGGTACCTGCACGCTGAATTTTCTCTCGAGAAATTTTGCTGTGGCCAGCAAACCAGCAATTTCTTCCTGTGGCCACTACAATGGCATCGATCGACTTCTTCAGAAGAGGTGAGGGCCGTGAGCAGATCCAGTCAACGGCGGCGATGGCACCTTCCTCCCCCAGCATACGGTGACTAGGTAATATCCTGTGCCTCTGAACATTTTCAGTCCCATTCGACGACAGTCCATCTTCCTTGCCGTTCAACAGATCTAGTTGTGAGTAGCACGTATCTCATACATTTTTTATACAACAGGCATGATGTGCCAGATGCAGCCAGTGGTGATGTTCGATTTGTTTGTGCTGTGTTTCATGTTAAAACGATCGAGAAGCTGGACTTTCAGTAATCATGAGGGAAACTAGAGGATGGTGGTCAACAGCATCATGATAGCAGCAGCCCTGCGGTATTTTTTCTAGATGCTGAGATCAAGGTGTCACTTGATAATTTTTTAGATTTAAGTATTGAAGTATCAATGGATACCTTTTTTTTAGATTAAAGTATCACTTGATACTTCTTTCATATATTGTTGTAATTGTAAGTAAACAGTAATATGTTCATATTTTTTAGATTAATTAAAGTATCACTTGAAACTAAAAATTACAGTATTAATGCATATCATACTTTTTCTAAAGATTGCATATACATACGTCCTTCTAAAAACGATTATGGATATGTCCTTCTAAAAACTAGTATGGACCCGTACTGTAGTATGTATATATACATGCCCTTGGCGTATGTGAGCATATAAATATATTCCATTCCATAAAGTTTTTGCAGGTAGTCTATTTTAAAAAGTATGTACAATACTCTATACTCTTGGCATATGCATGCATATATATACCCCATTCCAAAAAGTATGTACATATACTATATTCTAAGAAGTATATACTGGTATGTGGACATACTATAGAGTATATATAAGGTACAATTTTTTAACTGAATTTCTCGTACATTAAACATTACTAGTATGTGTATATACTAGATTGCAGATTAAACAATGTATGGATGCATACCCCTCGCCGCAAGTATCTCTATAGATAGATACTTAAAAAATTGGTATATACACATACTACTTTATATAAGTCTATACTTACTCCTGGAGTCTCCGTTCAAAATAATTTAATGATTAATACACGTCACGCAGCATATGAACATGTACTCATTAAAAAACGATCTAAAAATTAATGTACGCCACGGATGCTTCCTTGGCACGCATACTCGATGGGAAAAATGTATATACTCATACTCATACATCATTCAAATAGGTATATGATCATACTCAGCTTACATGTATACTTTTATACGTACAAGTACTTCTCAGTGCATACACGTGAACAATAGATATATACGTGCCACTTTAGAAGCTGTAACATCTCTGATGTTATATTACCTAAAACCTGACATGTCATCATATTTAGTTGCAAAGCATTCATGTTAGGTTAACCCTGATATGCATTCACTAAAACAAGATTTATATTCTAGGTTGATTGTGCCTCTGAGATAATGTTTGTTACTACTTTTGATAGCCTAGAGGTGTGTCGGCTCGATCAAACGCGATTTCATTTCGAAAACCCCGTTTCCGACAAACTCCGTTTTACCCCCTTTTCCCTAGTTCAAAATCTACAAAGAATTTGGGGTTGGTCCAAAAAGCAATATTGTAGGGCTTGATGAGACCTACAATGTTGGTGAACAAAGTTTTTCAAGTTTCCAAAAAGAATTTCAAATAAATTTGAAAATACGGTTTTCCGACGTTGTCCCCTTTTCAATTTCAAACCATAATTCAAAAACTATGCATATTTTGGAAAAACATCTTTTGGAGAAAATGTGCGGTTTGAAAAGTTGAGTTTTCCATAGTTTTGGAGTTTTTCAAGTTATTTAGAAAAATCCAAAGTAATTTCAAATATTTCATTCTAGGGTTTTTGTCCCCTTTTCAAAATTTGATTCAAATTCAATTTTCCTTGCAAAATTTGAAAATGTGCCGATTGAGAAAGTTGTAGAGAATGAAAAATTAGCTAGGGTTGCTTTTTGGAATTTTTCAACTTTAGTTCAAAATTTTGGAGCAATTTGAAATTTTCAATCTCTGTCATCGTCTTGCGACGTCATCATCGCCCTGTTACCTCTTTGGAGCTTCCACCGCCCCGAGCCATGGCGGCCATGCCGGCCGGTCGCCGAGGTCGCCGCGCACGGCCGTAGGGAGGCTTCTCGTCGCCCGTGTCGCCGCTCCTTCCCTTGTCCCCCGCGCCATTAAGCCGCGGCCGACCCTCCTCTCTCCCTTATCTTCCACCGCCACGACCTCGCTACCGCTCCGTCCCGACGCCACCGCTCGCCATTGCTCTTCCCGCCACGCGCCACCGCCATTAGCCACCCCCACGCTCCGCCTTGAGCTCGCGCAAACCCGACCCACCACCAAGCTCGCCATTTCCCGCTCAATCCCCGCCCCGCCGTCTTCTTCACGGACGGTGAACCGAGCCGTCGGGGATCGCCACCGTCGTTCTTCCTCGCCGTAGCTCCTTTTCCCAATTCCTTTCGTGGTTATGTGCTCCTTGACGCGCCGCTCATGGTGCTCTCCTCCTTTTTCTATTTGGTAGACAGGGCGTCGCCGGATCCGCCGCCCTTGCCATCGGAGTGCGCCGCCGACGCCATTGCCGCCGCCTCTGTCACCGTCACGCTCGCGTCTTCTTCGTCGTCAAGGCTTCATCTTCGAGCGCACCGTCCCCGCGGTGAGCTCCTGCATCCGTCCATGTCTCTTGCTTGGCCTCTAGGGCACCGTAGCACCCGGCCTCCGTGCGTCGCCGCCGGCTCGCCGTTTCCGCCGCCGTCGCGTCCGAGGTCGATGCCGCTAGAGCCTTGCGTTGCGTCAATTGACTAGCGCACTGCACCCGCCGCTCGCGTAGCACCCGCGCACGCGCTAAAGCTGCTGGAGAAGCTCCGACGAGCGCCACCGTCGCGTCGCCGCACCGCCGCTCCGCCATGGCCGCCGGCGAGCGTGTGCCGTCGCGTTAGCCGCCCCGTTAGGTAGCTCAACGGTGCGCCGTGTTGCGGGATCACGTAGAACCCGAGCCGCGCCACCTGGAACCTCGCCGCCGGCGAGATATCGCCAGCCGAGCTTGCCGCCGCCGTCGGCCCGCGCCGGAGGTCTTGTTGGGCCGGCTGTTATGCTTGGGCTGGGCTGCCAAGTGTCTTGGGCCGAGCCAGGCGGTTCGCCCGATCGGCCTTATCTTTTTCTTATTCTATTTTCCATTTCCTTTTAGGCGAGAAAATGTTTTATTCTTTCAAAATTTATAGTAAATTGTGTGTGGCTCCAAAAATTGTGAAAATTTTTGTGTGAGTTCCCTGTCATGAGCTTGATCTAGGAAAAATATAAAATGCCAGTTTTGAGTAGTTTTGCTATGTTCAAAAATTATCCCTTTTAATTGAAAAATGAGTCTTCCATGTTTTTTAGTAATTTATTTATTTATCCAAAAATCATGAAAATTTATTGGTGCACTTTGTTTTTGGTATAAGCTACTTAAAATTAATTTTTGAAATCAATTTGACAACATTTGTTTTAGGATTTAATTTCCTTAGTTAATTAATTAATTGTTTGACTTTGGATTTGAGTGAAGACCCTAGGTCATCAACCCTAATGACCTTCGGCACTTTAATTAATTGTTTGCGCTTGTATTTAATCTTTATTATGCATCTCGCGAGCATCATATTTATATTCAATCATGTTGAAGCATTTTAATTATCTCGTGTAGTCCCCGTGATCGAGGAGAGACCTGTCGATTCCGTTTCCGAGGAATAGTTGTCGAGACAACCCTAGTTCCCGAAGAAGTCAATCCATCTCTCGGTGATTGGTCATCTCCCGATACGTCGTTGAAGAACGTCTACACCGACTTTCGAGGCAAGCCCCTGGATCCATTAACCAATTCCTTGATTTTGCAAAAGTTTTATCACTTGATTATGTATTGTTGCATTAAGTGATAGGCGTTGAGTGATAACCTACTTGACGCATTGACTTCCTTGATTATTCCAACATCATCCTTGAAACCGTTTTGATTGAAAAATACGTAACGATGCTTAGCCTTGCTAATTTAGTTCGGATTTCGAAAATGTTTTCAAAAGGATGTGCTTACCCCGGGTCGGTAAGTTTAATTTTACTTCGCAATGAAATCGTTGATCGACTATTGGGTTTCATCAAATGACGTCTCGATGTAATCCTTTGTGCCGGATCTCACATCTTTTAATGAAGTTGAGACCGGTCGGGTAACTTGCATGCGGGTTAGGGATGTAGTGTTTCCGATCGTGTCGATTAAGGACCGTATCGTTGTAGGGCCGCTGTGGTTCGAGCCTTGCAACTAATCACATACTATGGTAAGCCTAAGACCCCGGCTATTCCATCATCGAACGGATAACTATGCGCACCGGGAGTGGAGAGATGGCGGGAATACGAAGTTACCCTCGTGGGCTTGGTCCTGGATTTGAGGCGTACGGTATTCTCGGGTGGCGGGCACCCGGGTTGGTTTTGGAAGATCGAGTGAAGGTTGATATATGCAAGATTTGGTTCTACATATATCGTGTGATTAGGGATCCCCTGGGTATAATCGATTCGAATCGTCGTTGCTCCTCGGTTATGGAGACTCGATCACCGACTGCATCGTAGTAACTTGTTGGAACTTGAAGGAATTTGTTGGAAGACTAAGAATGTGATCTCCGTGAATTATCTTGATCTAGTAATCAAGCTAGACTAGGCTCACCTTAGAATCTAATGACTAATCTGGAAAGTAAAACTTGAGGTTGAAACTAGTTTAGTGCTTTTCGCAAAATACTTTGATTCTTTGCTAAGCCTTACCTTGTCCTATCGGCCTTCATTCCCGAGTCTTCTCCCCTCTTTTCGTCGGGTAAGTCTTGCGGAGTACTTTTGTACTCGGGGTTTGTTCTACCCTTGTTGCGGTGTGTGTCCGTCAAGTGAGGACGTCGAGTAGTTTGTTTGGCTCTGGCGAGCCCTACGTTTTGGTGAATCATAAA
This sequence comes from Themeda triandra, assembly GCA_018135685.1. Lineage (NCBI taxonomy): Eukaryota > Viridiplantae > Streptophyta > Magnoliopsida > Poales > Poaceae > Themeda > Themeda triandra. The sequence goes on along the minus strand of JAENPR010001214.1, from coordinate 103,965 downwards.
GTTAAGTAATGATATTCCACTACTATGGTTGTAATCAACATAACTTATTATTGTAAAGTTTTATTTATAAATGATTTGTAAACTTATGTTATCATAATACTTCCGCACTTTTACTCGATATAATTTATTTACACAAAATTGTTGTAATACGCAATGTCTCTTATAATGATCGATCCGGTTCGAAAGATTCGTGGATGATTCGGGTTTCTCGAGGACACCCGACGAGCTTGTTAAGTTGTGTGGAACACATGCATAGTAATCGAGGTCTTTAAGACAAGGATTAGTGTATGTGGGCCATATTACTTAGGAGGTTCTCGCCACAAACTGTATCGTAGCGGGATCGTTATTCTAGAGCTATTGTAGTATTCCTTGCGAAAACTTCAAAAGGTTTTGGATCTAATAAAAATTTAACTTGACTATTTTGGTCCAAATTGCTTATCCCTTACCTATGCTCACTTCTATAGCCCTCTAGTCATGTTTCAAAATTTATGGTGGAATATCATGTTATAATGCCCTATTTATAAAAGTTTACTTTTAAGTATGTGTTACATTAAAGCCTTTTAAGCTTAGAACGTAGGTCCGTTCATGCATCATGCTTAATTAACCTTTGTTAATAAATACTTTCCCTCTTAATGTGAATTGGGTTAGGTAGTACCAATCCTATTCCCGCTAGCCTTCGATCCCACCTATCTATTCTTTAATCTTGATCCTATCTTTTGCTTTGGCTCGAGTTTAAAGTTTGGCTTGTTATTCAGCACAGATGCTGTTCATACCCGAGCATCCGATCTTTGGGATTTCTCAAAATGGTGGTGATGATTCCAATCCTCCACCGTTCAACCCGGTTTGATGATACCCTTGCCGCTCACGGTCAATGCTACAACTATTCTAGCTCGAAATCGAATATCACTTTCAGGTAATTGTGGTCGGAATAATGGTGATGAGGTCACGTATTTTGATTTTGCATCCACTCATCCACCGGTCTTCACCAAAGCGAGATGAACCTCTTGAAGCTGATTATTGGCTCCGCACCATGCAGCAAAAGTTTGATCTCATTCCTTGTACGTGTTCGAAGCCACTATTTGCAGCTCAACAGCTGAGAGGTGCTGCGGTGGCTTGGTGGGAAAATCTTGTTGCTATACAGCCCACTGGTCATCATGTCACATGGGAAGAGTTTCGTGAAGCTTTCCGCACTCATTATGTTTCACAAGGTGTTATGAAAGTTAAGAAGGAAGAATTTTTATCTTTACAACAAGGTGATATGTCCGTCGTACAGTATGTGAGCGAGTTTAATCACTTATCCCAGTATGCACCTGAGTATGTTGATACAGATGATAAAAAGAAGGGTTACTTCTTGAGGGGTCTGGATAGTAAGATCTGTATGATGATTTCTAGTGCTACTCTTAATACTACATTTTACGAGACAGTTGATATTGCTATCACTTGCGAAGTCGTTAATCGTAAGCACCGAGAAGGCCAAGAAGAAGAAGGCTCAATCTTTGAATCCTCGGGCGGTAAGCCTAAGCGCCCTGAAGATAATCCGTCATCCTGTAAATCATTTTCATACTCCTTATCATCCAAATCCGAAGATCAAGTCCCGCAGCTTGTGCACTTGTCCGTCCCGTTGCAGCTCTTTCTTATCCACGCCAGCCGAATGCTCCTAGCGTTCGAAAACCCACTTTACAAATACAGAACTACCCATGTTACAATTGTGGAAAGTCTGGTCACTCTACAAGGGACTGTCCACATCCAAACCAAGACAATTCCAATGTTCTAAGTACTTCGTGTCACATCGAATCAACAAGAGCCAAATTAATAAGAAAATTGGGCGTGTCTTTTACACGCAAAGCGTGTAATATTCCCGAGGGAGAGCCTATTTTGATGGGTATGTTCCAAGTTGCCAATCACTCGGCATTTATACTTTTTGACTCGGAGCATCCCATACATTCATCAATCGGACATTTGTTATGAAGCATGAGATCCCAATTGGAGAAACAAAAGAAAATTTCTTTATTCGGTCACCTGGAGGGCGTATGTGTACTAAGGAAATGGTACATCGGTACCCATAGACTTGGGTGGACATATCTTTCCCACATCAATGATTGTTCTAAAGGATCGGGATATAGATGTGATCCTAGGTATGAACTGGATGAATCGGAGGAGCTATTATTGATACCCCGAACCGGACTATAAAAGTGAATTTATCGATGGCAAGTCGCAGTTGCTTATTCAATTCCCAACTCCTAAGAGGACGAGTCAAGAGAATTTGTGCAACCTCCGTGAAGGAGATTCGAGATATCCTTGTAGTTAAAGATTTCCCGATGTATTTCCGATGAGTTACCCGGTATACCTCCGGATAGAGATGTGGAGTTTGCGATTGAGTTGAAGCCCAGACGTCTTGCCCCAATATCCGAAGAGCATATAGAATGGCACCACCGAATTAGCGAGAACTTAAAGCTCGGTTGAAAGAATTGCTTAATAAAGGTTTTATCGAGACACGGTAGTTCATCTTGGGGTTGTCCGGCCATCTTTGTAAAGAAGAAAGATAAAACCTTGAGGTTGTGTGTTGATTATCGTCCATTGAATGAAGTGACTATCAAAAATAAGTATCCTCGGCCTCGTATTGATCTGCTCTTAGATCGGTTGGCGGGAGCGAAAGTGTTTTCAAAGATCGATCTTGATCGGCTATCATCGGATCAAGATTCGTCCCGAAGATATTTCAAAGACTGCATTCACAACTAGATATGGTCTCGTATGAGTATCCGGTTATGTCTTTTGGACTTGCAAATGCACAAGCTCATTTCTTATATTTGATGAATTCGGTGTTCATGCCGAACTTGATCGGTTTGTGGTGGTCCTCACCGATAATATCTTGATTTATTCCAAGAATGAAGAAGAACATGTTGAACACCTCGAAATAGTTCTCGCAACGTCGAGAGAACATCGCCTATATGCTAGGTTCAGCAAGTGTGAGTTTTGGCTTAAGGAAGTGCAATTCCTTGGATATGTTTTATCGCTAAGGGCATAACCGTTGACCCTAGTAAAGTAAAGGATATTCTAGATTGGAAATCACCAACCACCATTTCCGAGGTCCGTAGTTTCCTTGGAATGGCGGTTATTATCGCAGATTCATTGCTAACTATTCAAAGGTAGCTAAGCCTATAATTGAGCTGTTGAAGAATCAAGCCAAGTTTGTTTGGTCACCTAAGTGTGAGGAGGCATTTCAGTCCTTAAAGAAGTCATTGACTACTTTGCTCCGATTTTAGCTCAACCGGATATGGGAAGCGGTTTGATGTTTATTGTGATGCTTCGGCATTGGTCTTGGTTGTGTACGATGCAAGAGGGCGAGTTATTGCTTATGCATCAAGACAGCTCAAACGTCATGAAGAGCACTATCCAACTCATGATCTTGAGTTAGCGGCATTGTTCATGCCTTGAAGATTTGGCGTCATTATCTGGCCGGGTAACACCTGTCATATCTATACGAGATCATAAGAGTTTGAAGTATATCTTCACTCAAGAAGAATTGAATATGAGGCAAAGAAGATGGTTAGAACCGATTAAAGATTATGATCTCGAAGTGCATTACCATCCCGGTAAGGCAAATGTGGTTGCCGATGCACTTAGTCGAAAAATTCATTATAATTGTTTGACAAAGTGAAGCCCCGGATATTTCTTTATGTCATGAGATAGAAAAGTTGGGCATAGAGATGATACAACAAGGCAGTCTAACTAACATTTCTATGGAGTCAACTATCCGAGATCAAATTATCATTGCTCGGAGAGATAATAAAGGTATGGAACATATCAAGGAGAAAGTTAGAGAGGAAAAATATCCTGTTTGAGAATTGATGAAGCAGATGTTATATGGTTCAAGAATCGTCTGGTCGTACCAAAAATTCCCGAGTTACGTCAAAAGATCCTCGATGAAGCACATCTTTCAAGATTCTCTATTCATCCAGGAAGCAATAAGATGTACCATGATTTGAAACAGAGATCTGGTGGACTAAAATGAAGATAGAAATTGCTCGATATGTCGCTAGATGTGACACTTGTCAAAAAGTGAAAGCCGTGCACTTAAAGTCTCTGTGGAGAATTGCAACCATTGCCTATTCTGCTTGGAAGTGGGAAGATATCGCATGGATTTCATAATGGGCTTACCCAAGACATCAAGAGGATTTGATTCCATCTGGGTTATTGTGGATCGACTCACAAAGTCGGCTCATTTTATTCCGATCAAGACAGATCATTCAGCTTTGACATATGCTAAGTTATATATTACACGAATCTTAAGCCTTCATGGGGTACCAAGGACTATTGTTTCCGATAGGGGTACACAATTTGTCTCACAGTTTTGGAAGCAATTCCATAAGGCAATGGGCACCAAATCTCTTTATAGCTCGGCCTATCATCCACGGGATCGATGGTCGACAAAGAGTCAATCGATTCTTGAAGACATGTTGAGGTCTTGTGTATTGAATTTTCGAGAAAAGTGGGATGAATGTTTACCATTAGCGAGTTCTCTTACAACAACGATTATCAAGAAAGTATCAAGATGGCACCATTTGAAGCACTATATGGTCGCGAGATGTCGGACTCCATTGAATTGGTCGAACCCGGAGAGAGATGGTTTTTCGGGGTTGATCTTGTGAAAGATACTTGAAGAAAAGGTTAGACAGATACAGAGCAATTTGAAAGTAGCTCAATCTCGACAGAAGAGTTATGCAGATAAGAGGCGTCGACCTCTAATGTTTGCCAAAGGAGATTATGTATATCTGAAAGTATCACCCATGAAGGGAGTTAGTCGCTTTGGAGTTAAAGGCAAATTAGCACCTCGTTACATTGGTCCCTTTCAAATTTTGGCAAAATGTGGGAAGGTAGCATACCGTTTGCAGTTGCCTAAACATTTGTCAGCTGTACACAATGTATTTCATGTGTCACAACTCAAGAAGTGTCTTCGACCACCTGACAAAATTATTGATGTGGAAGGGATTGAACTTGAGCCTGATCTAACTTATTCAGAGTATCCTATCAGGGTTCTAGATCAGAAAGATCGTGTCACCCGAAGCAAAACAATCAAGTGGTACAAGATACAGTGGGAACGTCACTCAGAAGAAGAAGCTACTTGGGAGTCTGAGGAATATCTGTCAGAAAATTTTCCGGAGTTCTATGCTTCTATCTAAGTTATAATTCCCTCTATGAGTTGTAACTGGTCTAGTGTGAGTTGTAAAAAACCCCTTTCCTTATGTACTTGTTCGAGATGTGTTTGCTTGACACATTTCCTTTTCCATTACCTAACCCAAGGCTTTAAATCTCGGGACGAGATTTCTTTAAGGGGAAAGGCCGTAACATCTCCGATGTTATATTACCTAAAACCCGACATGTCATCATATTTAGTTGCAAAGCATTCATGTTAGGTTAACCCGATATGCATTCACTAAAACAAGATTTATATTCTAGGTTGATTGTGCCTCGAGATAATGTTTGTTACTGCTTTTGATAGCCTAGAGGTGTGTCGGCTCGATCAAACGCGATTTCATTTCGAAAACCCTCGTTTCCGACAAACTCCGTTTTACCCCCTTTTCCCTAGTTCAAAATCTACAAAGAATTTGGGTTGGTCCAAAAAGCAATATTGTAGGGCTTGATGAGACCTACAATGTTGGTGAACAAAGTTTTTCAAGTTTCCAAAAAGAATTTCAAATAAATTTGAAAATACGGTTTTCCGACGTTGTCCCCTTTTCAATTTCAAACCATAATTCAAAAACTATGCATATTTTGGAAAAACATCTTTTGGAGAAAATGTGCAGTTTGAAAAGTTGAGTTTTCCATAGTTTTGGAGTTTTTCAAGTTATTTAGAAAAATCCAAAGTAATTTCAAATATTTCATTCTAGGGTTTTTGTCCCCTTTTCAAAATTTGATTCAAATTCAATTTTCCTTGCAAAATTTGAAAATGTGCCAGTTGAGAAAGTTGTAGAGAATGAAAAATTAGCTAGGGTTGCTTTTTGGAATTTTTCAACTTTAGTTCAAAATTTTGGAGCAATTTGAAATTTTCAATCTCCGTCACATCGTGCCGACGTCATCATCGCCCTGTTACCTCACCGGAGCTTCCACCGCCGAGCCATGGCGGCCATGCCGGCCGGCCGCCGAGGTCGCCGGGCCGCACGGCCGTAGGGTAGGCTTCTCGTCGCCCCGTGTCGCCGTCTCCTTCCCTTGTCCCAGCGCCATTAAGCCGCGGCCGGACCCCTCCTCCTCTCCCTTATCTTCCACCGCCACGACCTCGCTCTGCTTCGTCCCGACGCCACCGCTCGCCATTGCTCTTCCCGGCCACGCGCCACCGCCATTAGCCACCCCCACAGCTCCGCCTTGAGCTCGCGAAACCGACCAGCACCACCAAGCTCGCCATTTCCTGCTCAATCCCCCGCCCGCCGTCTTCTTCTTCACGGACGGTGAACCGAGCCGTCGGGGATCGCCACCGTCGTTCTTCCTCGCCGTAGCTCCTTTTCCCAATTCCTTTCGTGGTTATGTGCTCCTTGACGCGCTGCTCATGGTGCTCTCCTCCTTTTTCTATTTGGTAGACAGACGTCGACGGAGTGCCGCCCTTGCCATCGGAGTGCGCCGCCGACGCCATTGCCGCCGCCCGTCACCGTCACGCTCGCGTCTTCTTCGTCGTCAAGGCTTCATCTTCGAGCGCACCGTCCCCGCGGTGAGCTCCTGCATCCGTCCACCGTAGCACCCGGCCTCCGTGCGTCGCCGCCGGCTCGCCGTTCCGCGGCCCGTCGCGTCCCGAGGTCGATGCCGCTAGAGCCTTGCGTTGCGTCAATTGACTAGCGCACCGCACCCGCCATGCCGCGTAGCACCCCCGCGCACGCGCTAAAGCCGCGAGAAGCTCCGACGCGCGCCACCGTCGCGTCGCCGCACCGCCGCTCCGCCATGGCCGCCGGCGAGCGTGTGCCGTCGCGTTAGCCGCCCCGTTAGGTAGCTCAACAGGTGCGCCGTGTTGCCAGGATCACGTAGAACTGAGCCGCGCCACCCAGAACCTCGCCGCGGCGAGATATCGCCGGCGAGCTTGCCGCCGTCGGCCGTCGGCCCGCTAGCGGGAGGTCTTGTTGGGCCGGCCATTCTTGTGGGCTGGGCTGCCAACGGTCTTTGGGCCGAGCAGGCGGTTTCGGCCGATCGGCCTTATCTTTTTCTTATTCTATTTTCCATTTCCTTTTAGGCGAGAAAATGTTTTATTCTTTCAAAATTTATAGTAAATTGTGTGTGGCTCCAAAAATTGTGAAAATTTTTGTGTGAGTTCCCTGTCATGAGCTTGATCTAGGAAAAATATAAAATGCCGCTTTTGAGTAGTTTTGCTATGTTCAAAAATTATCCCTTTTAATTGAAAAATGAGTATTCCATGTTTTTTAGTAATTTATTTATTTATCCAAAAATCATGAAAATTTATTGGTGCACCGTTTTGGTATAAGCTACTTAAAATTAATTTTTGAAATCAATTTGACAACATTTGTTTTAGGATTTAATTTCCTTAGTTAATTAATTAATTGTTTGACTTTGGATTTGAGTGAAGACCCTAGGTCATCAACCCTAATGACCTTCGGCACTTTAATTAATTGTTTGCGCTTGTATTTAATCTTTATTATGCATCTGTCGAGCATCATATTTATATTCAATCATGTTGAAGCATTTTAATTATCTCGTGTAGTCCCCGTGATCGAGGAGAGACCTGTCGATTCCGTTTCCGAGGAATAGTTGTCGAGACAACCCTAGTTCCTGAAGAAGTCAATCCATCTCTGGTGATTGGTCATCTCCCAGATACGTCGTTGAAGAACGTCTACACCGACTTTCGAGGCAAGCCCCGGATCCATTAACCAATTCCTTGATTTTGCAAAAGTTTTATCACTTGATTATGTATTGTTGCATTAAGTGATAGGCGTTGAGTGATAACCTACTTGACGCATTGACTTCCTTGATTATTCCAACATCATCCTTGAAACCGTTTTGATTGAAAAATACGTAACGATGCTTAGCCTTGCTAATTTAGTTCGGATTTCGAAAATGTTTTCAAAAGGATGTGCTTACCCCGTCGGTAAGTTTAATTTTACTTCGCAATGAAATCGTTGATCGACTATTGGGTTTCATCAAATGACGTCTCGATGTAATCCTTTGTCCGGATCTCATTTACATCTTTTAATGAAGTTGAGACCGGTCGGGTAACTTGCATCTCGGTTAGGGATGTAGTGTTTCCGATCGTGTCGATTAAGGACCGTATCGTTGTAGGGCACTGTGGTTCGAGCCTTGCAACTAATCACATACTATGGTAAGCCTAAGACCCCGACTATTCCATCATCGAACGGATAACTCACAAGACCGGGAGTGGAGAGATGGCGGAAATACGAGTTACCCTCGTGGGCTTGGTCCTGGATTTGAGGCGTACGGTATTCTCGGGTGGCGGACACCGGGTTGGTTTTGGAAGATCTCGAGTGAAGGTTGATATATGCAAGATTTGGTTCTACATATATCGTGTGATTAGGGATCCCACCGGGTATAATCGATTCGAATCGTCGTTGCTCCTCGGTTATGGAGACTCGATCACCCGACTGCATCGTAGTAACTCGTTGGAACTTGAAGGAATTTGTTGGAAGACTAAGAATGTGATCTCCGTGAATTATCTTGATCTCGTAATCAAGCTAGACTAGGCTCACCTTAGAATCTAATGACTAATCTGGAAAGTAAAACTTGAGGTTGAAACTAGTTTAGTGCTTTTACGCAAAATACTTTGATTCTTTGCTAAGCCTTACCTTGTCCTATCTCGGCCTTCATTCCCGAGTCTTCTCCCCTCTTTTTCGTCGGGTAAGTCTTGCGGAGTACTTTTGTACTCGGGGTTTGTTCTACCCTTGTTGCGGGTGTGTCCGTCAAGTGAGGACGTCGAGTAGTTTGTTTGGCTCTGGCGAGCCCTACGTTTTGGTGAATCATAAAGTTAAGTAATGATATTCCACTACTATGGTTGTAATCAACATAACTTATTATTGTAAAGTTTTATTTATAAATGATTTGTAAACTTATGTTATCATAATACTTCCGCACTTTTACTCGATATAATTTATTTACACAAAATTGTTGTAATACTTGCAATGTCTCTTATAATGATCGATCCAGTTCGAAAGATTCGTGGATGATTCGGGTTTCCCGAGGACACCCGACAGAGCTTGTTAAGTTGTGTGGAACACATGCATAGTAATCTGAGGTCTGTTAAGACAAGGATTAGTGCATGTGGGCCATATTACTTAGGAGGTTCTGCCACAGAAGCCTTGAATCACGTCGACATATTTAATATTTAAACACAGTAGTTCCCTTAATTGATGGGATCTGTTAGTTGCATGCATGGCGGTTGGATTCCAAAATACAAATCGGATTCTTTATTCAACCCCGTTTGCAAAGCTAATGGGCCGATGCCCCCCACGCACCCGTCGGTCTCTATCCACGGAACCAGCAGCACGGCGTTAGATACCTGGTGGGAGTACATACTCGTGAGAGTATAGAAACCTTTTTTATATATACTCGTGAGTGTGTGTGTGTGTGTGTGTGTGTGTGTGTGTGTGTGTGTGTGTGTGTGTGTATATATATATATATATATATATATATATATATATATATATATATATATATATATATATATATATATATATATATATATATATATATATATATATATATATATATATATATATTGACCACCCAGGGTGGTATATAACATATACAATATATATATATATATATATATATTGACCACCCAGGGTGGTATATAACATATACAAACCCTCACGGAGCGTCGTCTCCAACCGTCATGCTCCAGTTAACCACCCAATACCACGCAACAATAAAAGCACGACCCCACGACAAGAAAAGTATTACTATGGCTTATCCACAACAATAATGGCTGAACATTAGCAATAAAGGTTCTGATATTTATTTTTTCTATATATAGCCACAAACCAACAATTATTTCCATTTCTTCCCGCAGAGTAGTAGCATGCAGCGGCGCCGTCTCCGTGCGGCCCTTCCTCACCACCCCGGCGGCCATGGGGGCAGCGGTGGCGGTGCCCCCTTCCCTCCCGGAGCGACGGCGGCGGCCCATCCTCACCACCTCGGCGACCATGGGGCAGTGATGGCGGCGCACCTTCCCTCCCGGCCACGACGGCGGCGGATCCGCACACAGCAACGGCACGGCCTGTGCCCGGGCAGAAGGCAGCCTGCCGGTGGTGTCGTGGCTAGCCTCACGAGGACGGCGCCTTCGTTCCTCCCGTGAGATTTCCTACACTGCAGGTCCGTGATCTGCATCTTGATTTTAGTTCCGTCCTATTTCCTTCCACATCGTTCCTCATGAAATTTGTTTTCTAATGCTTGAAGGCTTCGGATCCATTGCCGGGAGAAAAAGCCAAGGCGTCCACCGGTAGCAAAGTGACGTATCCTTCAATATTCTCTATTACGATGTGTGCAGGATCTCGTAATTTTTTTGTTTCTTTTTCACGTTCAAATGGAGATGCTGGACGTAGGCGGTGCTGCAAGGCCAGGCCTGCGCGCAAGACGTACCCCAGCGTCGGCGACTGAGTCCCTCCAGCCGTCGCGTACGTGGTCCATGGCGTCGGCCCTTGTTCTCATCTGGCTGCGAAGGCCAGCAGGTCCGGACTCTTCTGATCCATGGAGCCGGCGGACGATTAGTTACATTTTTTCCCCATTTTTATCTGTGCTCTATGTTGATTTGATTCGTTTTTTCTTCCACCATTTTTCTGCGACTTATCTCCAGAACACAGATTGGCAGTAAGCCGCTGCTTCTTCAGTGGCTTGCGCATCCGCATCGCAACTCGACTAGAATGACGCGTCAAGCTGGCCATGCAAGGTTGACTCGGGATCCCCGTTGAGGAAGCCGCCAACAGAGTGGAGGCGTTGCCGCACGCTGGATCAGCCGATGATGCTTAGAGGCTAATTTTGTAGTTTTTTTAGTCAGAAGAGATCAAATCATGTGTGTATGTATTAGGTGATACTCGTATGTGCTTAGTCAAAATATATTGTTTGTAATGATACAATTATGGTTGTATTACTACTCCTAGAAAACTTTTCAATTACTACTTGTAGAAATTAGAAAGACCTGCCGGTTACGGTGTCATCTCATACTAACAAAATAAGAACGCTTTATTTTAACCTTGTCTGCGCGTGAGCCCACCCACGCACACATTTATCATCAATATAAAAGGAAATAAATTACCTTCCTTAGTTATAGGCATTGACGCTCATTAATCGTTAGAAGGAAATAAATTACTACCTCCCTTAATTATAGCCATTGATGCTCATTCACCAATTAAAAGAAAGAAATTACTACCTTCTTTAATTATATGCATTGACGGTTTTGATGAACTAGCCTTCGAGATTGAATTTCATTAGAGACAAGTTTCATGGTTATATGGAAAACAAGTTTTATGGTTAAACAAATTAGCCATACAGGGGTGTGATTTTGACATTGCGACAGACCAGAGACTTTTAATGCATGCAGTGCTTTGCAGCGTGTCAGCACGAGACATCTACAGCTTGCCATGCATGTGTCGCCATGCACGAGCATGACGAGGAAACAGTGGCAGCGCCCTGACATCTAGAGAATTACAATCACAGGAATTTTCACCGGTGAGGGTTTTACGGCTAATTTATCGCTGGAAAAAATTAAAGGTACAGCTTCGAATGATTTGCTTTGTGAGTGCACATTTTCACCGATGAGTTTTGGGAATTAAACAATCCTAATTATTACTAGTCCATAAAGAACCTTAATTGATACGAATAATTTTTATTGTTTAGATTGTGCTAATAGAGATTACGAGTTGCCAAAATAATTACCAGTTGGAAATAGTAATAAAATAATTACCAATTGATAAGAATAAATTTCATTGTTTAGATTGTGCTAATAGAGATTACGAGTTAGCAAAATAACTACCGGTTGGAATTAGTAATAAAATAATTACCAATTGGAAAGAATAATTTTTATTTCTTAGATTGTGCTAAATTGTTCCTAAAATATTGTAAAAAAATGGAATTACAGTCACAGGGCCGGCTCTTTCCTTCGTTGAAAAACATTGTCAAAAAGTTACGGTCATTAATTTAAAGAATTATTACTATCAGCTACGGCCATAGGAAATCCATTTTAATTTCTTACTGGAATTACGGTCAAATGTGCACCGCTTCTGCTACCTGATTTAACGTTGCTCCTTGATTTGACGCTGTGTAAGACACTAATAATCTATACTATAATGCAATTCTTGTCAAGGTGTAAGAAGCCTGGACCTTACACCCCCAACGCCCACCAGGGAATTCAAATTTCAATCTCACGTCAGATGAAACGAACTAAGCACGCCAGTGACGCCACTAATCACGGAGGAAAAGATAAACCTGTCGCCGTCGTGCTCCGTCCCTCTCGGACGAGCAGTATCTAAAATTCAAAACACCTCCTTCTCCCTCTCGTCGACTGCGCGGCGCACGGCGGCTTCGCGGTGCTGGCGCAACGCGGGACTGTGAGCCCCGTGCTTGTGTTCGACTCGCGCCACGAGGATTGGCGGTGGGCGACGCCGTGGCCGTACCTGGACGCCGCGGGGATCACGCACGTCGTGCAGCTGCTAGGATCACCCACGCCGCGGGGAACGAGGAGGCACAGGCGGCGAGGTGGCCGCGACGTTCGTCGGGCGGGCGTCACCGAGGAGGACGCGCAGGCGGCGAGGCCGTAGCCGTCACATCCATTGGGATCGATCGCCGACGATGCTTCACGTGAGCGTACGGCAGGCGGCGATCGCGAACGTAAGGAGGACGCGCGGCCGGCGATTTGGCCACGACCGAGGAGAGATCAGGTACGTCTGCCGGTTCGACATTTTGATCTGTACTTTTTTGCGTATATAGCTACCTCCTATGGCCGACACCGCATGCGACCACGACGGAGATGTGGATGTGGCCGCGGCCTGATCCCGAGTCCCTTTCGCCGCCTACTGCTGACGATCGACTCAGCCTGATCCCGAGTCCCCTTCGCCGCCTGCTGTTGACGATCGACTCATCCTGATCCCGAGTCCCCTTCGGCCGTCGCTGCCATCCTCCAGTCCTGGCACCCGCTAGAGCTCGCGCATCGCCGCCGGGAGTCAACCCGGTTGGTCGTGTTAGGGTGATCTCAATCCCGAGTTGGGCCCAACGGCCCAACTCGGGCCCCTTGTGAACCTCGCGCCCTGATCGGGGGCGCCCAGCCCATCTATTGGCTGGAGGGCCCTTGTCACCCTGCGCTATATAAAGAGGTGGGCGCCGGCGGCTCTCAGTACGAGGTTCACCGTGAGCCGCCACACCCATCGACACAACCCTAATCCGATCCCAGGGGCGCAGCCAGTGACGGGAAGCTTCTCCGCCGCCGCCACTGCTCTGCGACACGCCGGCCACTTCTTCCCCGACGACGTCCCTCCCTTCTCCCTCGACACGATGGCCGAGGGAAGCTAGCCGCCGGGTCCTCCTCTCGCTCCCGTCAAGCCCCTCTGGGTAAAGCCCTTCTCACTCTTCTTCCCTCTCTAGATATCACTGCCTACCAATTCCCAAAGCATGTTCCCATCTAGATGTCACTGCTAGACGATCCTATGACCTAACAATGGTATCAGACGCCTATCTAGTGAGTGGATCTAGATCAGGGATGGTCAACCACACCGATTTCAGATCGGCAAAGAAACCCTAACCCTAATCGACTAGATCGGGCACGGGGTAAAAGAAATGAAGAAGAACCCAAACCCTAACTGATGAAAAGAAGGGGGACGGATCGAGGGCCTTCCTACCTGGGAACCTTGGCCATCCGTAACCGCAGCCGGCCGAATCCATGGCCGGCGCGCGGAAAAGCATGACCGGCTCGACGGCGTTTCATGCGCCGTGCGTGGCGTACTCGGCCATCAGGCGAGCACGCGCGGGCCGGGCTCCAGGCGACACCTCAAGGCCGCTCGACGGCCACGCGCTCAGCTCGGGCGAGCGCGCGCCGGCGAGGGGTCCCGAGGCGGCGCCGTCTCCATCTTCTCCGGGCAGCCACGGACAGCGCCGCTGCTACGCGAGCTGCGCGCGCGCGTGGTTTTTTCGGGTGGTGCTGCTCGCAGATGCAAGAGGATGGAGGGAGATAGAAAAGAAAGAAGGAGAGGGCCATGTCGCGGCCGGACCTGCTGTCGGCGCCGACGGCGACCATGGCCGACGCGGCTGCCCTCACCCTCTCTGGTGCGGCGCTCAGAGGAAAGGAGAAGACCAAATGACGCTAGGGTTCAGGGGAACGGCGGCCGCGAGGGGTTTTGTTCCGCCGAAATGGCCGGACAGCCGTCCGATCGCGTCCAACGGCTGAGATCCGTCGGGCCGGCTTTCGGCCCAGGCGGGAAGAGGAATTCCCGGCCCAGGCCCACGTTAAGGCCTGGGACGCGGGAGAGAGCCGCGCGCGGCCGTGGGCCGGTCCGGTTGGCCAGCTAGGCTGGGCAGCCAAGCTGCAGAGGGCCGTTTTGCGCACTGGGCTGCGCAGGTAATAATAAAAAAAAAGGAAGAGGAGAGCTAGTTGGGCCGGGCCGCTGCGCTTAACCGGGGTGGGCCGCCGACAGCAGGCGCGCACGCGCTGTTGGAATGGGCCGCGCTGCTGTTCTTTGGGCCGAATTGGCCGGTTGAACAGTAAAAGAACATTTCATATTTATTTCTTTTTCCAGAAAAGTTTGAGTATGGTTTTACTCATATTGAATTGTTTTTTGCTGCAAATTTCATGCAAAATTTGATCCAACGACAATTTTGCATCGATAGTAGTAAAGTATCTTAAAGTTTCGAAAATTGATTATGACAAAAGTTAAAGTTTCCGCCGCGTATTTAAATTGTTATCGTTTTCATTATTAAATTCGAACCAACGGGAGAGTTTAATATTTGAAAATGGATAATTTTACCGTGATTATAATGTTGTTATTATTCTCGACCAACGTTGATTAATAGCAATATTATGATGTGGATTAATAGTTGTTGCCCACATTAATTCTATTTCGCCGCAACGGTGATTTAGAATTATTGCAAAGTAAATTTTATATTATGTTCTCACCTCATATGAATTGTAATTTCAGGTAGTTCCTCCCTGATGTGTGCCCTGAGAGAGATTCCACCACCGAGGGGAGACAACTACCTTGAGTGGAAGAGGAAGATTGACTTCACTTTCACTATAGCCGAGGTTGATTTGGGTGCTCATCGAACCGTGTCCCACAAAGCTCGTGGAACCGGTGCGGGAGACCAAGTGAAAGTGATGAAGCATGGGACAAAAGGGTGAAAGATTTTGGACCCATAAAGATGGCTTATGACATAAAGCATACTCGATGGGTCGTGACAACAAGAAATGTTGTGTCAAGTCATTGAGAATACAATTGACCCGGCTCTTACAGGGGTCAATTGAAAAGTGTGACACCGCTTGTTGCTTACTTTGAGAGGATCAAGAACCGGTTCACGGTTCCTCCAAAGTGTATGCTACCCATTTGTTCAAGCAATTGACAAATGAAAGGTACAAGGGAGGTAGCATACGTGACCATATTTTGAAAATGAGTCACTTGGCAAATAAGCGAAAGGAATGGATCTAGAGATACAACCACACTCCTTATCCATTTTGTTTTAGCTTCCTTGCCTAGAGAGTATGAGAATTTTGTCATAAGCTACAACATGCGAGAAATGGGACTTAGACAAGCTCATTGCTCGGTGTGTTGATGAGGAGCTCGGATCAATGGCCAACATGGTGGCCAAGCGAACCCGGTCAAAGGGAAGGGCAAAAGGCCCTTCAATCCCGGCTCCCGCAAAGAAAGGTCCTATGCAACGAAACCACGGTTTCAAAGAACAAGGCAAGCCACAAAGGGCGGTGACAACTTGTGCCGGCACTTGTGGTAAGGAGGGCACAAGAAGACCGACGCCCGATTGGTTAAGAGAGCTTATGAAGAAAAAGGGTGAGAATGTTATTTCATTTGTAAATGAATCTCTCGTATGCAAAGTTTTTAAAGTCAACATGGTTTATTGACTCGGTGCAACTATTCATGTTGCAAATTCTTTACTGGGATTCACTTCGACGAGAACTACGCTAAAAGAGAAGAGGCCATTAGCGTTGCGAATGGCGTACAAAGGCGGTGGAGGCAATTGGAGATGTAGCATTAGATTTACCTAATGGCTATAGTCTTACTTTGAGAGATGTTTTTTATGTTCCTACACTGCAGCGCAATTTGATAAGTGTAATAAAGTTGGATGATTCAGTTTTACCTTAATTTTGGACATGGCAAATGTGTCATTTGGTTTAATGATATTTGTGTTGGTCTTGCCTTCCGACAAGACGAATTATATATGTTATCGCTATGTGAAAGTGTGAATTCCATATGTAATGTGAATGATAGCGTTTCCTCGTCTACAAATGAGAAAAGAAAAAGAAAGCGAACTACAAACGCAACGGCGAAATTATGCCACCGTCGTTTAGGCCATATTTCGAGGGGAGAATAGAAAGACTAGTAAAGAATGAAATTCTTCCTCCTTTGGAGTTCGCCGAATTAGAGCAATGTATCGATTGCATAAAAGGAAAATATGTAAAGCAAATTAAAAAGAATGCCAAACGAAGCACGGGAATATTAGAGATCATTCACACCGACATATGTGGTCCTTTTCCCGTAAAGAGTGTGGATGGCTATGATTCGTTCATTACATTCACCGACGATTACTCCTGGTTTGGCTATATTTATCCAATTAAAGGAAGAGATGAAGCATTGGATAAATTTAAAATATTTAAGGCTGAAGTGGAAAATCAGCATAGTTTAAAGATTAAGCTAGTCTGGTCCGACCGTGGGGGGGAGTACTATGGTCGGCATACCCCATATGGTCAAGTTCCTGGACCTTTCGCAAGATTCCTACAGGAAAATGGTATAGTTGCCCAGTATTCCATGCCGGGTGAACCGCAGCAAAATGGAGTAGCTGAAAGGCGCAACCGTACCCTGATGGATATGGTGCGCAGTATGATGAGTTACTCTGATTTACCATTGAGTTTGTGGATAGAGGCATTAAAAACCTCCATTCACATTCTCAATAGAGTGCCAAGTAAATCGGTGCCCAAAACACCGTATGAATTATGGACGGGAAGGGTACCTTCACTAGACCACTTGCGTGTGTGGGGGTGTCCCGCGAGGCTAAAGTGTTTAACCCAAATATTGAGAAACTTGATCCCAAAACAGTGAGTTGCCATTTTATTGGCTATCCCGAAAGGTCAAAAGGTTATCATTTCTACCGTCCGATAGACTCACAAAGTTTGTGGAAACGAGACACGCTATTTTTCTAGAGGATGAAATGATGAGGGGGAGTATGGCTACTCGGAAAATTGATCTTGAAGAGAAGCGGGTGTGTGCACCCAATCCCGTGATTCAGAGCCATTTTTCGAGCTACCTATTGTTCCCGCACCAATAGTGCAAGACACCGTGGAGCAAAACCTGTTGTTGTTCCTCCCGTGGTAACAACGAGGAGAATGAGGAACCCGTTCGGCGAACCCATTGAAAATGTTGCCACGAATGAGGGGGAGCAATCTCGGCCTCCAATAGTAGATGTGCCAAATGTAGAGGCCCCTAGAAGGTCTCAAAGAGAAAGAAGGCAGCTATCTCCAAGATATATATGAGTTAAATAATATCACCGAAGAGTATCAAATGGAGGGTGATCCCACCTCATTTGAACAAGCCATGAGAAGCGATCATTCATCCAAGTGGTTTGAAGCCATGGAAGATGAAATGAGATCAATGAGTGCCAACGATGTTTGGGACTTGGAAGAAATTCCCAAAGGAGCCAAAACAAAGAGGGCCGTAAATGGGTCTACAAAATAAAATATGACTCCCAAGGGAACATAGAGAGATTTAAAGCGCGACTTGTGGCTAAAGGTTTCACACAAAGGGAGGGAATTGATTACACCGAGACCTTTTCTCCAGCTCATGTAAAGATTCTCTCGAATAATAATGGCATTGGTGGCACACTATGATTTAGAGTTGCATCGATGGATGTGAAGACGGCATTCCTAAATGGGGATTTGGAGGAAAATGTATACATGGCACAACCGAAAGGTTTTGTCGTGGAAGGCAAAGAAAAGATGGGATGTCGCCTAAAGAAATCGATTTATGGGTTAAAGCAAGCTTCAAGGCAGTGGAACTTGAAGTTTGATAAAACTATAAAGAATTTTGGGTTTAAAGCAAATGTCGAGGACAATTGTGTTTATACAAAGTTTAAGAATGGGAAATACATTTTCCTAGTCCTGTACGTAGACGATATTTTACTTGCAAGTAACGATATGAGTCTACTACGGGAAACAAAAAGATTTTTGTCCTCAAAGTTTGAGATGAAAGATCTTGGTGAAGCTTCCTATGTTTTGGGCATAGAAATTCACCGTGATAGAAGAAAGGGGGTATTAGGACTGTCTCAAAAGGCATACATTGAAAGGGTCTTGGAGAAATTCCGATGCATAAATGTAGTCCATCACCCGCACCTATAGTCAAGGGCGATAAGTATGGGGATTTTCGTGTCCCAAGAATGAGTATGAGCTCAACCAAATGAAAAGTGTGCCATATGCTTCGCAGTTGGACATTTACGGTATGCTCAAGTATGCACACGCCCGACTTGGCTTATGTAACCGGGCCGCTGCGTATTCGAAGTAATCCAGGTGTTGAACACTCGGAAATTGGTAAAGAAAGTTTTGCGATATTTACAAGGAACAAAAGACTTGATGCTAACGTACGTAAGATCCGACTCGCTAAAAATCTTAGGATACTCGAGATTCGATTATGCGGGAGATGACAAAGTCCACACCTGGATATGTGTTCACTCTCGCAAAAGGAGCTATATCATGGAAAAGCTCAAAACAAACAGCTTACTACAAACTCTACTATGTATGCCGAGTTTGTAGCATGTTATGAGGCATCGGGCGGTGAATTGGCTAAAGAAATTCATACCCGTTTAAAAGTGGTCGATGACATCAATGGACCAATGACTCTATACTTTGTGATAATAATCCAGCTATAGAGTATGCTCACAACAATAGGTCAAGTGGTGCCGCCAAACACATTGATATAAAGTACTATGTTGTGAAAGAGAAAATCCAGATCGTGTTATAAATCTTGAGCACATAAGCACCGAAAAGATGCTCGCGGATCCGCTTACAAAAGGCTTACCACCCAAAGTGTTCGTTGAACACGTAGCCGGCATGGGTTTAAGGAGAAGCCTATGATTCCCGGATAATAATAAGGGCCCAAAGATAAAGTATTTATTTATTTCAAACCGAGAGATGTGTATTGTAGTCGTGAAATCCAACGGCAATAGACCGTGACGATGAAACATGTTCAATGCACAAATCGAGATGGAATAAGTAAAATGAAAAGTTAAAGTGAAAGAGTAAAGTTAAAGATAAAGTTAAAGATGAGATCAAGGGGAGAATGTTAGGGTGATCTCAATCCCGAGTTGGGCCCAACGGCCCAACTCGGGCCCCCTTGTGAACCTCGCGCCCGATCGGGGCGCCCCCATCTATTGCCGGAGGGCCCTGTCACCCTGCGCTATATAAAGAGGTGGGCGCCGGCGGCTCTCAGTACGAGGTTCACCGTGAGCCGCCACACCCATCGACACAACCCTAATCCGATCCCAGGGGCGCAGCCAGTGACGGGAAGCTTCTCCGCCGCCGCCACTGCTCTGCGACACGCCGGCCACTTCTTCCCCGACGACGTCCCTCCCTTCTCCCTCGACACGATGGCCGAGGGAAGCAGCGCTGCCGGGTCCTCCTCCTCTGCTCCCGTCAAGCCCTCTGGTAAAGCCCCTTCTCACTCTTCTTCCCTCTCTAGATATCACTGCCTACCAATTCCCAAAGCATGTTCCCATCTAGATGTCACTGCTAGACGATCCTATGACCTAACAGGTCGTCCCCACGCATCATGGCGGAGAGGTGCAGCGCCGGTGCTCCGTCCCCGTCAACGTGTGACTTCTCCGTGGAGCTCTGCTTCATGCTTTCGATGATCCACGTGCACCAACTCTCCGTGTAGGTAAATTTGATAGCTTTAGGCGTTTGTTAAAGCCTTCATGCTCAGAACACGTTCGATGATATGCCAATGCATGTGCAGGTAGCTTTGCTAATGTGAATTAATCTGGGCTTGCCTCTTGCTACAGCTACGGTATCTCGCTACAGATGGCCGTGTAAAGGTTCACCCTCCAGATAGCCGAGTGAAGGTTCACCGGGATATGTGTACCTGGACACCTTCGACTTGGTATGCTATCAGTTAAATTAGTCATGCCTTTACTTTCAGACTTTCAGTGCAATGTTAAGCACAACAGACCAATGTTCTATGGTTCCATTAATATAATGACTCTACATTTCCATTTTAGCTTGGATCTTATATATCAAGAAGGCCAAAACAAATATTGTGTATTGCCTTGTTTATTTATAAATTTGTATGTCCAAAATGTCACTGTAGTGTTAGCTTGGGGCTTGCTAATTAAAGTCATCTCTATGGGATTGATCTTTGTTTATTTTTGAACAATCTGGTGTAGGCAGGCAGAGAAAAGAATGTTTTACAATTCACTGAAGTGAAAACTTGAAAAGGAGGGAATGCAAGAACTTTTATGTAGGTAATAAACAGAAATTTTATTGCCATGGCTTAAATTTCTAAACTCTACAGGATGAGTCAATGATTGGAACTGATGCATAGATGTTTCTGAGAATTGCATGACTGCATAACCTTAACATAACCTTAACATCATGTTTCATTCTTCAGAGAAACATGGAACTTGCTCTGCCCCTGTGGTTCAGGATAAGCTAAAGTATTTCACCATCTCTACTCCAAGTATATAATGTTACGGTTAGTACCTGGGTCTTTAGCCATACCATAGCATTGGTTTCATAGCTAGCCTAAAGTACCTTCACATTACCAGCATGGTTTTGGAAAGTAATGCCTACAACTAGAATACCAGTATATGGAACTCTCCTTTCCCTATTGTATATTTGGATCGTCATGGGTTGCAGGAAATACTGTCAATGCCTTTGGGGGATCCGACAAATTGTTTGCAAGAAGGGTTCAGTTGCTTCATCAAAGAACTGAAGGTGAGTTCCTCATTTTCCCTTGAACAGCTCCCTACAATTACTGTTGTGTAGACAGATTACACCAAAAACATATCTCATTTGCTAAAATTTGAATGTTTCTGAAGAATTTTACATCCTATGCATACATGCTGAATGATTTCTCTGAATCCTGTGGAAACAAAAACTTGATAACAATACTAATGTCCAATGCATTGTTTGGTTACTGTTTTATTGCATTTTAACTTTCAAGCTGCTCTCTACTAGCTTGTGGTTAATATGAGTTGCATAACTTTTGAATATTTCCCTGAACAGTTCTGCCCCAATTGGATACTTATATTATTTCCAAATTTCAAATGACAGATATTGCAAGGCAATGGTCATCTCAATTTATGTTTTCAATATATGATCCCCTCGGTAAATGGGCTCAAAAAAACATCTAAATCTTGCATAACTTGGGGCTCAAACCATATTCGTGCATTCGCTGATCCTGCTCCCATGAATTGATTTCAGTGCTTGCCAATTCAACTGTAGAGATCATGACACAGTTCGATGAATTTGAGATGAATGATGTTTCCGTTAGCACCAATTGATGAATAACGTTGTTTTCTTCTTGTGTTTTCCACAGTCACCTCATGGTTAGTTGCGCCTACCTGACTTCACTCGAACTTAGGGGTTTAGAGCAATTTCATGGATGTGTACAGGCGGTGGGCATTCGTGAACTCGTGGACAAGTTTTTGAACTGATTTCGTTGAGGATAGGTTGAAGAACCCTATGCTTAAGTATAAGTAGAAGACATCAGCTGGCAGCTAGCAACTAATCACACCTGCTGGCATATCGAGGGTGAGTTTTCTGGGTGCCGATTGTATGCTCATGACTACATTTTGAGAATTATGGTTCTATCAAAGTGTTACTTTTTTACTTCAACCAGTTGCAATCTGCAAGCTGTAGCTATTTTTTCAACCAGATGTTACTGATCCGACAATTTCCCAGGAGATGAGATATTTGGTGCTACTCCATACTAATTTAGCTTTTGCTTCAATGTGTTATCACTCCTTGGTGGCATCAATTGCCCATGAGCTTAGCAGGAAAGCCTGTAGCTGCAAAGCTCAAGATTTGAGAAATTCAGAGTGGAGTGAAATAAATTTATGCACGAATGTGCATCTGTTTGCCGATATGTAATGTCAAAAACTGAGTATTGTTTACAGTTTTGTGCCAAAAGTCTTATTTAGTAATGATATTGTTAGATCCGTGTTAATAAGGCTCTCTTTGGCAAACGGTGTTCCTGATCCTGTCATAATGTTGGATCTAGATCTTTTGAAACTAACTATTATTACGCAGGTAAATAATTGTTTTGCTATTTGATTTCCACCACCAAATATCACCGTAGCGTTAGCACGGGCATTATACTAGTAAAAGTAGTAGTCGATAGGCAACAACAAAAGAAGCAATTTAACGCTTATTGCTCTGACCATGAGTAGGTGTAATACGTATTACTAATAAATAACACGATCAGAAAACCAGCAATGAGTATGAGTAATACTTATTACTATTGAATTAGTAGAAATACTTATTACTAAATAAGTATCCCATACGTACGAAACAGTCAAAAATCCATTCTTCTTTTTTTGCCGCACATGCATAGCTCTCTTTCTTTAATGTTTGCATGCAACATTTATTTACCTGGCTGCCAGGGCTAGTGCGGATAAAGAAAATGCCGTAATTTGCTGCATGCAACGGGGCAGGGCAGTTTTCTTGTTAAAGCGCCTACTTTTGCGGTCACGTTAGTTGCCGATTCGTAATTTGCGGAAGCCAGAGTAGTAATATTTTTATTACTAATAAAAGAAGATACAATTAAACCAGCCATGAATAGTAATATTTATTTTTCAAGGCAATATTGACCGGTCCGTTGCGGGACAACCTGCCATGCGCAATTATGTTGGGGACCACGTGACATGCAATGGTCGGGCACCACATGGATTTACTGTTGCGGGATTTGTTTGGCCGCAAATTTTGGCTTCGCGCCTGCCTGACGTCGTGACTGGGTGTTTGATAGCTATAAACAACCGTGGGTGGTAAATAGCGCAGCCCTGCTATTTAGTCCCATGGGACTGATTAATATTCAGTACCCGACCCCTTCCCACGCACGCACCGCTCCCGCAAGGTCGCAACAGACCGAGGGACTTTCGGGCCCACCGCACTGTTCGGGCCTGAGGCTGCCAGGACCCGTTTTTTTTTTTTTGTTCCAATTTCGAGATCGTGGGGAGGGGTCGAGGAGACGCCAGTTTCCCGAAGCTCGCCGCCCCCTCCGCCTTCGCCCAGCTCGCGTCGCCCAGCTCGCCGCCACCTCTTCCTCTTGCTTCGCCGCCGCCGAGGGCCTTTCTGGCACCGTCTCCCTCCCTCACCCCTCAACCCGTCAGATCGGGAATCCCCTTCCCGATGCCCCTCGCGATGGAGGCGACGGCGCGGTGCGGGAGGGGAGACGACGGCGGCCTCGTCGCTGGCGCTGGGGGCCGTCTGTACGGGCGGACAGAGGAGTGGCCTACTGATGCTGTTGCCGTCGTCATCCCATCGCCACCGGCACTGCTGCGTGTGGTCATCCAACACTATTGGGCGATCCAGGTGCCCCTCCTCCGATCCCTTTCCCAGCTCGGCATTTGAACCATCCCTTACTCCTCCCCTTTCCCTTCTTGATTCGATTTGATGATTTTGAGTGCAGGAAGTATTCCCCGCGAGTGTTGGATTACTGACACATGCGGCGGCCAGGATCTCCTCTTCAATCGCGGCAAGGTGAGATTGTCTTGGCTTACCAATGCTGCTTGAATGCAACTTTCAGATACTTGTGGGGAAGGATTTGATGCAGCAATTCCCATCTAGTAGCGTGAAGCAGAATATTATATGTTTCTAGATGCAAACCGAAGTTCACTGAAACGTTCATCTGGCTTGGATGCTTGTTCCGATGGCGGCGGCGGCGAGGACACTGCTCCGGCGAGGCCACTGCTCGAGCGCACCGGCGCAGATCCCTGCGCGTCCCGCACTCTCACCCGCCGGCGCGGCCTCCCCTCGCGCTACCGGCTTTCGTGGCCTCCGACGCCTCCGCACGGGCAAGGTCGACGAACCTGGGCGCGGCCGTCTTCATCGCTTCGCCTCCCTAGCAGATTCGTCGATAGCTCCGGTCGCGAATTCCCGGAGAACGGAGCAGCGACTCGCAAGTCGACGCCGTCCGAACCGTCTGCTCCCGCGTGTGCTCCTCCAACACTGGTGGCAGATCCAAGTGCCCTCCCCCTCACCAGTTCCTCATTTGCACCATCTTCCCCTTCCCCTTCCCCTTCCCCTTCCCCTTGTTGATTTGATTTGATGATTCGAATGCAGGATGCGTTCGCTGGAGCTTCTCTTCTCAGTGCAGACATGGAGGAACCACGTGGCCAGGAGCTCCTATTCAGTAGCAATTGTATTTGTTGAACTGACAATTGTTCTGTTTATGATTTCCTCAATGGGTACTGCAATCAGGCTCGTCACACGAACCTTGTAATGAGCAAAATATGACGACTGACGACTGACGAGGACAGTGCAGGATGTTTGCTTCGCTCCAATTTTGAAGCTCGTAACTCAACCTGAATGGTATGCTTACATTTCTTCTACTAATGCTCCAGTTATTTTTTTCTTGATAGTTGAATGGTAGCATAACATACTGAAAAGAACATGTTTCATATAGTATGGTTTTGAAAACAGGACATTAGCGTGATTCAGTAATATTAAAAATAACATATAGAGCATCTGCTAGTTGATGATTTTCCATAGCATCGATCAGTTTTCTGAAAAAAAACTACATGTATTCAGTTCACAACTACTGCACATATATATATCTTAAAATAGGTTCATTTAGTTACCATGGTTCTGCAAACAATATCTTAGCTTGGTTCAGTAATCTGGAAAAAAATCTGCATCGCAGAGAAACATCTAGCATGATTGAGTTATCATTCAGTTAAAATAACTGAAATGACTATCCTTGAGGCCTACCTGGTTCTTGCTGAATTTTTGGATTACTGTACTATAGAGTGCCCTCTTGTTTATTGGTGGCGACTTAGTGTATGCTTTTTCTGCCAATGCATCAAATTATTGGTCTAGCACCATGTATATTTTCTAGAATATGTCCTTGATTTTAAAATCGATTGGAGTAGTTCTGAAAAATGACAGCTGCCATGGTCTAGCACCTCACTACTGCATAGTCCAAAGTTTAATTTTTTTTTTCTTGATAAAAACACCCTCATGCTGGAATCAAAAAGATCTTCTTGGTTCAAATATAATGTGTTAATGCTTTATCGATCTTGGGATATATGTTTATCTTTGATTAGAAGGTGGCTTTCTTGGATTATGCGTACAGTATATACACCTAATTATGTGCTGACAATTATATTTTGGTCCTAAATGAGAAGGCAGATGCCTAACATGATGCCTGTTTTGTTTAAATTGTGGTGCCTTCTTTCTTCTATACTGTTATATTAGAATAACATATTGTAGTTCTTCTGGAAGCGTATTTTGATACTATGGCACATCTCTCCTGTCACATATTGAAGTAAATTTTGGTTGGTGCAGAGAAGCAAGGCCTTGATACTGAAGTACCCCTTTCTCCTTAGTGCCTTCTGAAGTTGGGAGAAAACAAGGTTAGTCCTTTAATATTATTTCACCTTCTTTTTTTCTGCAATAGTTCAGGTGAATTTTACATACCAAAATTACTGAATTTATGCAGCTGTAGCAAGCTACAAGTGGTGACCTGAAGCTAACTAAGGATGAGAACACCCTCTTGAAGGAAATGGTATGGCTTTATGTTTTACAGAAAAACACTCTATTGGCATCCTGATGATCTACGTGCTTGGGGGTATTTTTCTTTGATTTGACGTCTTGTGTCATTTATTTGCAGCAAATTCAAAACAAAACTGCACAGGATGACACAAGAGGTGATGGCACAACTTCCACTGTGCTTTTTGTTGAGGAGCTAATGAAGCAGTCTGTGCACAAATGTAGGTATTTTGTTAATTTGCTCTAGGAACATGTCTAATCTTCCCTGGGTTGGTGCATTAATTTAATGTTGTGTTTCTGAAACATCCTTTTACACTATAATAAACCAGTCTGGGAGTGGATTTTAATGTAGCCTGCCTATTTTTGTTCTTTAAAAGCTCTTTACAAAAGAACTCATACCGCACTAGATGTACTGTCGCATATCTTAACTTCTATTATAAGATTCACATATCTTTATTCTTTGTGTTTGCCGTGTCAATATGAATGAAATATATATGGTTGAGAGTTATGCTATTAAGCTCAGCTATGCTGCCAACTTCTTTATGTTGTTTGTAAAATCTTGGTTTCTTGATGTAGCCTATGGGTGTTACAATCAGTTCAATTTTGTTAATTTGTGTGCATGGTATTGGTATGATGCAGGAAGCAATGACTTATGCCCAGGAGAATGGCTCTTCTTCATGTAGACATCTGCTAAAACTGCAATAAATGTGAATGGCATATTTTATGAGATCGGTGAGTTGAGTACCATCCTAGTGTGTGCAGTCCATTGGCTGAAATCAGCTGTACAGGTGGATCTCGGTACTATCTAACATTTTTACACATTAATTGTCATATATGTTCCAATTGCAGCAAAGAGATTGCTTCAAGGGCAACAGGCTCCGAGCCCACAGGCTGGAATGGTTCTGAATCAGAGACCAAATGAGAGGATGGTCAGCTCTTCATGCTGCTCTTGAAGCTGTGTTTCAACCTCAGTGCTGTGATGAAATGTATCAGAGGAGGTTGAGCAAAATATCCCATCTCGCCAATGTGGCTGCCTTCCAGGCTGATGTGCTCCCCTTGTACTTCTTTTCACTTGTTTGTCATGTAAATACCAATACAGAATGTCACCGCGTGGACAGAAGTGTTACCAAAGTGTTCTGCTCTTATCATTTGATTACGCCCCTCAAGTTCTCAAATTTGCATATATACAAGGATTTTCATTAAAGTTTTAACTTGGTTACTGTACGGTCGCTATATCCACTGTGAGTTCGTACTTTGTAAAGCAGGGTAAATTCAACTAGAGTTTCACTGCTGACACAACCAAGAAAAGAGAATAAAATGTCCTGTTAATAGTGTTTCCTTTCTAAATGGCGCATCTTGTCTTGGTTACTACAGAATATGACAAATGTGAAATACAAAGCACCAGGATTGTACTATTGAACAAACCATCCATTAAAATGCTCTTCAGATATACAAATGGCCCAGATGGGGTAAGCAGAATAGAGTGCTGGATCTCGGGTACAAGCCAAACTGGTTATGAACTTCCAGCTTTGCTAAAAGTGGCGCAATTTCACCTAATTAGCTTGTTTGCTAATACTTTACATATTAACTTTCTCTAGTTACCCTAATATCCATAACTTTACAGATTAAGGTCACATAGTGATGCCATAAAGACCAAATCCTGTTGATAGTTCTGGGATCCTGTTGGCAACATCCATCATGGCCATTTTGCCAGTGTTTTCATCACACCTTTCAAGATCTTCATGAAACGCATTGTGTTCATTACAAAAGAACACTGATGGCACAATAAAGGTCAGGTAGTACCCAAAGGCATGCATCTGCATTATGTGTCAGATGGCACAAAGAGACAAAGACGTTTAGACTTGAGTATGATATAATTGTATAAAACAGACTACATGCATTTGGAATGAAGATCTTAGTACCTGTCTGTAGTGCAAATAGATCCTTGCCACCTGAAGGAAATATGAACAAATGCTATGATGAGCCAAGCACCAACATCAGGGGCAAATGAATCTTTCATACGAAATGCTAACCAGGAAAAAGATGATGTTAAAAAAAGAAAACATCATAGATTCATAGTACAACAATTGCTGAGGCAATTCAAAATTCATGTCTCATCAAAAAGGCATTTTCGAATAAGAATGTGATTATAGGGGTGCAGTGACCCTACTTCATTTAATAGATATGATTACATTTTTGTTTGGTCTTTTCTTATATCTCCAGTTTTTTTTTGGTTTTGCATATGAAAGCTTCACAGATATTTGCATTATGTTTCCACGAACATAACTAAATCTTTTGAACTCTCTGAAATACTGGGCCAGGGATCAGATGAAAAATCAAGATCGGCATTCAGAGCTTGTTCAAATATCCCTTGTTCAGATTCTGCAGAAGGCCGACCAACGTCCAAAAGCAAATAGAACAGTGCAGCACTGTGAAAAGCAAAAAGGCAAGGCAAAAAGTACAGCCAAGGGGTAGATGTAACCTCACCTTCCCAAAATGGAGGAACCCCGCTCAATAAGATATAGATTATCACACACCTCCACACATCCACCTCACAGCCATAGTGTTTCTTCAGAACCTCGGGCAACACAGTAAGGACTTCCAACAACGACATCCAAAAATATTTCACCTATAAGCATTTCAAGTCAAGACAAACAAGGGAATAGTAGTGGTATATATGGTGTTAGAAACAATTAAAAAAACAGAATTAGTGGCCATATGCTGATGTTGATATTTCATCTCTTCTTGTGTGAAGTTCAGTACTACCCTTCTTGGTGTCAAAAAGAAAGAATAAACAACTAAGCAGAATTGAGTAAAGAGAAAAGGAGGAACACCTGGAGGAACAGATGCTATGTGTAAATGGAGAAGTCTTAGCTAGAAGCTAAGCAGAATTATTGGTCTCTATGGCTGTGAACAAGTATTGAACACAAAAATGTTTTTTTTGCAACATATGTACCCACACCTTGTATAATAGCAGTTTTAGATTGAATATCTTGTATAATAACACAATGGCAATTTCAATCTGAGAACCTTATGAACAAGCAAGTGCCTAGTTCAGTAGTTCCTGCTCATGACACATGCCGAGCTCTACTAGATGCATTAGAGAGAATCATGTCAAGTCACAGAAGCATATAGGACCTTAAAGTTGGGCAGTCACATGCTATAAATCTTTTTTTGCCAAAAAAAGAATCAATGCAAACCATAGTTGAAGATTTCAATGCAGCTACTTTAGTTTTCCAAAATTATAGACATAAGAATAAAATATAGACATCAAGCATAAAATCGAAGTAGCAGGTCAGAAGCTTCTACTGATATAAAAATTTTAGTTTATTCAAATAAAACGTAACTCAACAAGATGCATAATACCAAAAGAAAACTAGTATGTCAACTAACTAAAATATCATGCAATTGAGTACTGGTGGATGCTAATTAGAATTTGGCAAGCTATCCCTAGATCATCCCTTCATGTGCCATCTTGCCAAATGCACGCATCCATCATTGCAGCTTCCAGATAGCAATAAGGCATATCTGCCATGCCATCTTCATTATTGTTGCAATTAGATATGTTTTTTGGACAACTAATACTAATGATACAACACAAATCAATTCAAGTGCAGATCTAACTCTTCAAATCATATATTGGTTGAAATACAGAAATGGCAAGTCAAATCCAGTTGCAATAATTTATGGATTTGGGGTTGGGGCTCAGGATGTGCACACTATGAATCATGTCAAGTTGTCAACATGGTTCTCATATACTTTCATTGCTTGGAAGAGATCTGAGAACCATATAAAATAAATTAGTGTCACAGTCAATGGAAGGTATTTTTATCACAATTGCAACAAAAAACATCCACACCTACAACAAAAACCATGTTATGCAATACTAAGGCTAAATTGGATAACAGTGTTATCCAACACACATAAAAGGCATTCATATGTGCATAAAAACTCCAAGCTAAGGGATCTGTAAACTCAACAGCTCAGACTGTACTATTGTCACAAAATGTTCATAGGTTCATTCACTACATTTCACTGGAATTCATATGTTTTTTTTGACGCAAAACTAGAATTCATATGTTAAAATGGCTAATGTGCTGTCAGCAAATTGTACCTGGTGCAGCTTGTTCTATAGCTGAAGGGATACTTGGCATTACTATAATAATTTGTTATTTACAAGAAATGACATTTATTGCTGACGTACTCCTCTTGCTTATCGCTAACAAGCAATCCCTCATAAGAAGGCTAGAAACAAAGACACATAGGTTGGAATTACAGCCATAAGGAAGAGAAACAGAAAGGATACCTGAAGTAAACTCATTATTCATAATCACAGATTGATCCTGAAGAAGCTTGTTGAAGACCATTATTTGATTCTTTGGCATTAGCCTCATATAGAATGCCTTGAAACAGAGGATTCAACTGCTTGAGTTGTTGCCAAACTGAAAATAATAGAGAAGAAAGCAGCAATTAGATAGCAGCCATAAGTGATCTCTTTAAAACAAATTAGCTACGGAATACGAGGATGGAGGTGAGCATTATTGGAAACTCCGAGAGAATCAGAAAAACAAATGGAAATTCATAAGTTAACTTTTCAATTCCAACACAAAAAAACTACAAAATAAATTTTCAGAAAAAAGAGGGATGTAACTAGAACTTGGTCCAGCCATCCATTTTGTCCTTAAGGTAGCATAATGGGTCTAAAACTTTTTACACACAGAAGCTAACATAAATTTGGGCATGGATCGATTCTTTTCATTATCCTAGTATATAAGAATATTAGAAGGCACCAATCAAGATTTCTAGAATACACGTGTGCCACTGAATCAGAAAATTTGGTGGAGCATACCAAAACATGTTGATACAAGGGTGAAGAGAAATGGTTATTTAAAACACTAATGGAGAGTAAAAGGTTCTGTTGTTGTAAAGCATTATATCTGTAATAAATCACAGTTGTAAGATTGGACTAACGATAGAGCCAGATATGCATGAAGTAACTTTGGACCAAACAGAAATGAGTTTTTCACTGTATCAGAGAACAATAAGCGTTACCAAGTTTAGTAATGCATGACTTTATATTTGATGAATGGTGAGGGATGGCTTCAAGCCTTCCACCCCTTCTTTTTGGTTTATATACATCTGAAGGCAGAGCTTTATAAGATTCTGGACCTGTACAAAAAAAATAGCAACTGGAGTTAAATGAGTCATCTTATCAATCAATCCATAAAAACAGAACTACACAAACTCCGAGCTTTCGGAAGACATATATTAAGCACAAGTTCATCACATGATACAAGATTCAGTGGAGGCGTAGACAAATTGAACAAATCTGGTTTCATTGGAGAAGTAAAGAATGCATCTAAATTGCTATAGGTCCAACGTGACCGCTGTTCCCGCATAAAGCACAGAAGTGCTAGCAGAGAAACATCCTAACAAGTAGAAGTAGAGTTCAAGTAAAAACAAAGAAACTAAAATGTTCAGAGTTCAGACAGTGTAATAAAACAAATTCTAATGGTACAAGGTGAAACTAACATGCAGCAGCATCGATGCTTTGCATAGCATAGAAGCATTACAATGTCGTATGGGACCATAAAAACTTAATGCTGATTATGTCGTGAAAAAAAACTATATTATTTGCTACCAATGTAGACTGACCACAAATACTGTCATTTGTGACCACAAAAACTTAAATCTATGCACTCTAGCATCATGTGTTGATTTCCTAACCATAAATAATAAATAATTTGTATCAATGGTGATCATCTCTGAACAATAACATTCTGCATATCTGAACATAACTCATCTTCACGAATAAAAGTAATCAATTACTTAAAAAAAATAGTGCATGAATATTTAGTTACTGGAACTGGTCTCCCTCAGCAAACAAAAACAGTGGTAATTAAAATACCAACAGCTCTATCTAAATGGATCAGAACTGACAAGCTTGCTTCATCGGTCGGTCAGCAAATTGATACACAATTACAATAACAAGGACTGAAGGCTAGCCTTACCTCACATGTAGGAGGCCGGATTGCAGGCCAGGGGCTGTGCAGCGACATCCCTCGAGAGGCATCTCCGAATGAATACACTATATTACACAACACAACTGGTATTTGTAACACTTGAAGAGGAGCTCCTGGCCGTGACCTGGGCAGACAATTTAACACTCGCAAAAAACGGATCCTGCACTCGAATCGTCAAATCGAATCAGGAAGGGAAGGGGAAAGAGGAGGAGAGGGTGCAAACGAGAAGCTCGAGAAATCTGGCATTAGTGTTGGCGAGAGCGGCGGTGATGGGCGAGGTAGAGACTGCCGAGAGGGTAGATAGGGAAGCCGTCGGAGGCCACGCGGCAGAGGCTGTGTGACGTCGCGTTCGACGGAGGACGGGAGAAGAAGGTCGACTCGGCCGGATCTGCTTTGGAGGAGCTCTCTGGCGCCGCTACCGGTGGGGAAGAGGACGACGTCGCCGCTGCGGGTCAGGGAAGTGGCGAGGCCACGCCGCCGCGGCTCGGGGAAAGGGCGGGGCCGGGCCACCAGTGGGGGAAGGGACGAGCCGCGCCGCCACTGATGGTGGAAGGGGCGGGTCGCCGCCGGTGCCTCCGCTTTCCCTGCGCGACGCCGAACGATGGAACGGTGGCCGAGAACGCCGCGGCGGTGCCAGACGCTGGGGAACGCCGGGCCGGGCGGCGCACTGCCTCTGCGGCCACACGACGCTGTGGGGCGGCACGCCGGACACACGTCGGCCAGCGGAGAGAGGGAAATCGTGGTCCCGGCGGAGGGCGGAGAGAGGGAGAGAGAGGAGACGAGTGGACTGGGTGACGAAATAGAAACCACAGAAATCGTGGGTGGGTGAGCTTCGAGCGGCATAGAAAGCTCCAGCTCGTGGGAAACCGCCGTGGTCGCTACATAGGATATCTATATATATATATATATATATATATATACGTCTTTTTTTAAGAACATGATATACACAAACGTGGGTACAACTACCAGTATTCATTTTTTTTTCCTACTTACGTGACAGTTAAGGTCTAACACTTCTTAAAAGATCCTCTCAAATATGTAACATAGTTTAATTTGTGTTAGCGTAATGTATACATTCAACTATGTAACATGTTAACATGTAACATATTTTCGCCAAAGTTCACGACTAAAAAAATTTAAGCTGTTAATTTGGAGATTTCCGGTTCATCGTTGATCGATATGGGTTCGCACCTTCGGAAGGCTTTGCATGCAAAGAAAATAAGGGGAATGCGCCCACTCATACGTCTCCCATGATTTCAGGATCTAAGATATACTTTTTTTCTTTTCTAGATTAATTAATTAGTTGATTAATTTAAAAATCTAAAAAAATTAATGGCTCAGACCTATTTGAAGTATTACCTCCTAAAAAGAAAAAGTGTACCGTAGCATTGCTCCTTGAAAAATACTTTCATAAAAGTATACATATATAACTTTTCGATAAATATTTTTATAAAAACAAGAGGTCGAAGTTTACTTTAGAAACCCTATCGCTGTCAAAAATGACTTCCTTTTTCGAGTACGAAGGAGTACATGCTATGGAATAATAATTAGCTCCTTTGGATCCAAAGAAGTCATAGTTAGCTCCTATGAAGTAATAATTAGCTCCTTGGATCCAAATAAGTAATAGTTAGCTGCTATGGTGTAATAATTAGCTCTTTTGGATCCAACCACTTCTTGCTAATTGTGAGTTGAATAACCAACTAATAGTTGTTTTACTAGTTAGACCCAACCAGCTAATAGCAGCTAATATCAGCTATGACCTATTAGCTAGATAACTGTTATCGTCTAGAAGAGATAATAGCTAGATCCTAATAATTACCTCTTTGGATCCAAACATGTCTTTCTAATAGTTTAGCTAATTATTAGTTGAATACGTAACTAGTAGTCAGAGAAATTTTACGACACTTGGGGGTAATTTAGATGGCTCACATCGACCGTTGGCTCACATCGACCGATCCGATGGCTAGAAAGGGCAAAATAAATGAGAGGAGGAAACGGGAGGCAATTGCCATGTCTCTGGTCGGTGGGCCATATGCGCCAAATTTCCTTCCATTTCCTTTAAAACTGAGATGATTAGGACTCCAATAAAGGAGCGGTAATTTTGTTTCTGTATTTATTTTTTCTAATCAAGGGTAATACAATAATTTGATATTTGCAAAAATAATGATTGGAGTAGTATGGTTAGATTTTGTGATTGAAGTACTATAGTTAGATGAACGTGTTTTTGCTAACGTCTTCTACAGTTTCACTGGCGGTGGCCTGACCCGCACAACGCTCCGCGACGACGATGCCCACCCGTGCGGAATTTACTCCCATGGCGGCGCTTTTCCACTATATCGTGTGGTGTACACGAAGTTACCAAGAAGATGTTCGTCTCCTCCCTTGGACTCTCCCCCGGCGATAGAGCGGCCGCCCGCGGTGCTGAGTCACTGGTCGTGCAGGATGGGGAGAGCGACATAGAGTCGTCGTCCCCACGGTTCGCCGTGAGACAGCGCCGATCAAAGTGGGCACGGCGTCGGCGAGCGCCGCTGTCACTGGTGGTGGCATCGGCGTCCGACCCCGAGCAGCCAGCGAAGAGAAACGTCACTGACACAACGCCCGAGGAGGACGTGACCATGTCCCTCGTCATGCTGGCTCGGGACTCATGGACGTAGTCCAGCAGATCTGACCGGACGGGCCCGGCGAGCTCGGAGGCCGAGCAGCAGAACAACGACGGCGACCATCTCTCGTCAGAGTGCCCAAACAATGAAGTTATGAAGCTAGCTAAAAATTTTCCTCGACCTAAACATGGCCATGGAACAATCAAGAAAAAGATGTTGCCCCGCTCCACCACCCCGCCCCTCCAGCTTCACCGTGCCCTCCCCTTGGCCACCGTCTCCAGCGAAGTTGACTTCTCCTCGTGATCCTCCGTCCTTCCATGGGAGGACTCTCGGATCTTTGTTTTGATCCAGGGGTTGAGTTTGCGCAGATCATCGCCGATCGCTTTGGTTCTCCGGTCAGTCATCCAGTTTCTTCCTGCACCTCCCCCTTCAGACTTGTCGCTAGCTTTAGTCGATCTTTAATTAGACTCAATGCAGAATCAGTTGGTCTCATTCTTCAATCTTGTTCGGGCGGGACTGCATCTTAGTTCAATGTTTCTTTTGTCTCTGGCTGGATGTTTAGTTTCACTGTCTCCTGCAAACAAGTCGGGATCATGATTAACAAATCAAAAACTTTTGTGTGCAAATTGTTTGCTGTGCATTTCTTCCTTTGGGGCAAGGGTGGCCCAAATTGGGAGAGAGTTTTTGATCTTTGGTTGAAAGAGGAATCTGATTCCTGGGCAACTGTCCAATACAAATCGAATCCTCCTAAGAAAAGCTTTGCTGATGCTGTTAAGGCCAATCCGGCCAAGAAAAAGGTCTTCACTTGTCTTGAATATCCCAAAAACTATTATGATCTTTTTCGCAAGCGTCTCTCTCGTCAGAATTTTCGGTCAATAGCTGACATTGCCGCTTGAGCGATCTAACGTTACGACATGCTAGGATCGAGTGGCATGGTGAGAACAAGAGAAAATCCTTTAAAAATGATTGTGAAAATGATAACACACGTGCACATGGTGATGTACACTTGGTGGTGTTGGAACATTTGCAAAAGAGTTGAGAAAAGAGAAGATGTTGGAGAAGGTTCGGTGAACTCCTGTGTTGGAAAAGAGAGTTGGTGGTTCTTGAATTGGAAAAATGCTTTGGTCCTTAGTATTTAGGATCACGTGGATATGTTGGTTGCATAGTCCTCTACATAAGCTTTCTAACGATCCTAAGATTATCGAAAACAGAGTTCGGAGCTAAGAGATATGCCCGTTTGAGTGCGGGGTGGTCTGCTCCTCTGAAGAGCGTCGGACGCTGGCGTCTAACGCGTCCAACGAGAGTAGAACGCGTCCGACGCTCCCAAAATGAGCGTTCGATGGTGGGACAAGAAAACGGAGTGTCTGGACTGCGTTCGGCGCATGTTTGTGCGTTCGATTCTCACGTTTTCTGCCTTTAACGACATGTTTCGCAGCACGGTTTTGAACGCGTAGGACGCCTCCGTCGCTTGTGCGTCTGGAGCGTAGGACGCCTGCGATGCTCCTAAAAATGAGCTGTTTGAAGGAGTAACGACTAATTCAGCCCATGGGACTATAAATAGAAGTGGTGGCCGGCCTTGGCCGATGCTGAGCACCTTGGAGACTTTGTGTCCACCTTGGAGAGTGCTTGGAGAGCCCTCTACTCACTTTTGCTTGATAGTGTTCATCCGATCGAGTGAGAGAGTGATTCCTAGTGCGTTGCTTTGAGAGATTGCATTGAGTGGTACTAGATATTCGTGTTGCAAGTCGGTAAGCTTGTTACTCTTGGAGGCTGCCACCTCCTAGACGGCTTGGTGGCAAGAGGCTCCGTCGAAGCACGCAAGGATATTGTGCGGTGCTCCGAAGATTGTGATCACTGTTGGTGCTCCTTATTGCATATAATTTGATCGCCAGACTAATCCAAAATGACAGAAATCTAAGGAGCATCATAATAAAATATTATTTATTTAATAAGTTCCACGAGTTCTATCGTTTCAACATGTTTTGCAAGAATATTCAATTTTTTATGAAATAAAATATCTCAAACAGCAAAACAGAGTGCACCATTGCGACGGGCTCGTCGAGCTAATCAAAATGGATATATTATTTGCTATATTTGGAGCTCCTCATAAAAAGATATAAATTTTGAAAATTAAAAAAGGAGTGCTGACGTCATCGCTGACATCAGCACCCCTAGGTCAACGCCAGTACCCAACCGGAAGCCGCCACATGGCGGCCGGTAATGCGCAGGCACGCCTCCACGTGCTGGCGACAGCAACGGGCCAGCGAGCCCTGCACTGCAGCCACTGCCGACTGGAGGGGGAGAACCGGTGACCCGGCCAGCCAACCGAACGACGGCACGTGGCACAGCGGTCCCTCCGCACGAGCGCACGCACGTGTCGCCAGCTAGCAGAGGCGGGAGCACGAAATTCAAACCGACCAATCAATTAAGCACGACCACGTGGCGCTGCGGGAGCGGAGGACTGCGTCCACGCGCGTGCCTGAGCGCGGGAAGGCGAGGCGGGTTTTCGGCCCAGTCCACAGGGGCACGTGGCGGCCAGCCGTTCGCCCCGCCAAGGGGGTGCGTGGTCCACCCGCCCGAGGCGTGGTTCGGCCGGCGGTTTGGCCGGTTCAGCTGGTATATTCCCTGATTTACTTTTCAGAAACCGCTGATAGTGCAGTTTGCTCCAATTTTAGCTTCGGTTCAGGGCCTTCATGGCCGATTCTTGACCGGTTTTCAACCCAGGTCGGTCTGTAATTAATTTACCATCATAGTCGGGGTCGGTTTGGTGCCCAGCACCATCATTTGGCAAGGGGTGATGTGTAAAAGTGTCCCGCTCCTCTCCTCTCTAGTCTCTATCTCTACTATAATGCAATTCTTTTAAAAGCGTAAGAAGCCTGCGACCTTACATCAGACCCACAAGGCAGACTCTAACTCACCCCTGCACCTACTCACCCTCACGGCCTCACCCAGCGCCCTCACACCCGCCACGCCACGCGAAGGAACCACGGTTTGAAGACTAGGAACATCACAATTTTTTTTAAAAAAAAAACGATGCTAAGATGACGCGACCAGTTATCCCGCCTCCGTCTTCTCTCCGTGGCCGTCACCTCCTCCGAGATCCCGTGGCTAGGGTTCCACGCTGCCGCCCCACAAGATCGTCCCAGCGGTGCCGCTCACCATCCATCTCCAAGGCCGCGCGGCGGCCCTCGCCAGGCTGCTCGTAGCCCCGTAGTCGTTCGCCGCGTGCTTGTCCAGATTGTTGTGCTCGCGAAGTCACGACCTAGCTACGATCTGCACCCGCCCCAGCGACGCCTCTGCAACCAGCCCCCCATCGCCATCTCGCCGAGGCCTGCACGGTGATCCGATCGGGCGTGCATTTGGGACGTCGCCTCTTATTCAAAGGTGAAGGGTGGATCGGTTTGTTGGCCGACATCCTCCTCCTCATCCAACCAGCTGAATTATGCATTATGCATCACCCATGCCCGCCTTTTAATTTTGATTTCTCTGGGAACACTAAGTAGGCCATCTTCTCTGTGAACACTAGGTAAGGTCATCGCATCGTTCATTGTCTGTGAACAATTGATGCTTCGAGGTCTTTCCCCTGACAATTGTTCATGTGTTAATTTCGGCTACGAGCCTGATTGGCTTGTTTCACGAAGGAATCCAATTTCAAAACTGGAGCACGACCGTGCAGTTGCTTTTGTAGGAAGTGTGTGCCAACCAGGTCAGGACATCTTGGAGCATTATTAACATTTTTTTATTATGATATGAAATCTGCTAACAACAGTTGAACTGATTTCTCCAAAAAAAAAAAAAAAAATGAACTGTGGTCTGTTCCATGAGTTGTGTGAACTGAGTAGTTACTCACGTGAATCAGATGAAGAGTTTTAAGATCAGGCAAGTTTTCAAATCACGACACTTCTCTAAAATTATTTCCAGAATCAAGTGTGTCGGATGTATATGGCTTCGGCCAAACAAATCTTTGATTTATTATCTAAATCTTGATGGTATAAATCTTTGGATGAGGGCACACTACTAACATACAGTTGTAACTCTGTTTTTTTTTTTTGAGCAAAGTTGTAACTCTGTTACCTTCTAGAGAACTACACTTTACAAACTTTCCATTATTAGGCCTTGTTGTGCATGTTCTCTGTGCTCCTTTAAATTAGGAGCCCTTTTATGGTGGTTGGGGGTACTACCCGGTAATTCTCGATGACTAAGCAAATAATCAGCACTAATTAATTTTTTAAGTAAAAGGTTATAATGGTAATTATGTCTCCCACTTCACTCTCACCCTGTACCCTCTCGGCTCTTCCCGTCATCCCCGTTTCGGAAAAAAAAAATCCCATCTCCCATCCCTCGCACGGGAGCCGGAGTATAGGACCTGAGAGGCCAAGACTCTAGCCCTAGCTGCCGCCTCACCTCCATTGCCATCGAGCGCCGCCGCCGCCTTGGGTAGCCCTCGCCATCACCCTCGCGTGCTGCCGCCGCCTCGCGTTACACAAGTTCGGCCACACCCACGCGTTACACAAGTCCGGCCGTGACGTAGCAGTCGTATTCGTCGTTGATGCACGCTATCTCGCGTGTCGTACCAGGATCACTCCCACCAACACGTAGATCCCATAGAAAGCATATGGATATGACGCACAAGTGTACATAACTAGGCAAAATCATCAAACGAGATGATAGAATCAGATTCGCTATATCACTGAAATTATAAGGGAATCAATAATCAGTGCACTGCAGCCAATCTTCTTTTGTTTTTTGTAGGAAATAGAAGCCCAATAGCTAAAAAACGATGGTTTTGGTCGAATAGCATCTACGACTGTTCTTTGACCAGCATAGGGTGATGCTTTTCTTGAGCTTTTGAATCCACAAGTACCCGCGGAGGACCAGAAAATGACCCGATGTGTATGGTCTATGAATTACATCATAAAAAAAGGGCAATGTGATAAAGCATCAATATAATAAAATTCTAAAAAAAAGAGAGAATTCTAAATCGTAACTTTACTTTTGAAACAACAAATATAAAGCAATAAATAAAGAGCAACCGAGTTAATAAAACTGAGAAAATTGACTCGGAAAGAAATTTTTTGGAAGCGCGGGTCTCTTTGTATGTCTTGTCCGGAAAGAGGAGGACTTAATGATTATTCGTCCGTCGGAACCAGAAGTTAAAATTGCTGTACATAAGGATCCTGTAAAAACATTTTTTGAGGAATGGGCCAGACCCGGACGTACTATTTGTTTACATCCATTAGTGTGTAAGGGTTTCAATGCAGACTTTGATGGGGATTAAATGGCTCTTCACCTACCTTTATCCTTGGAAGCTCAGGCAGAAGCCCATTTACTTATGTTTTCTCATATGAATCTCCTGTCTCCCGCTATTGGAGATCCTATTTGCGTGCCAACTCAAGACATGCTTATCGGACTTTATGTATTGACGATTGGAAACCGTCGAGGTATTTGTGCAAATAGAAGGGATAGGTCTCATTTTGTATACAGTGTTTTACCTCATTAATTTTTTTCAATCAATTTGAAAGTAGAGTAGAGAGAATATATGAATTTATCTCTAATCCTCACATTCCATTGATTTAGAAATGGATATTTGCAAATCGATAATACCTAAAATAGAAAAATAGAGTCCCTATCCGGCGATTTTTTATCCCTAAAAATAAATGATAATCCGCCTTTCCATAAGAAAGGCCCTTTTCTTTGTCTTTTCTTTGTAAGATAAAGAATGAGAAGATCGATATCGAGATAAAACTTGCACATTTTCCATTCTGAAATGTTCCATAGTAGGTGAATCACTTCGGCATCGAGCTATTTTGCCGCAGACCTCCCCTACAGTATCGTCACCATAGTAGAGTTTAACCACCAAATTTGGGAGGTTTAGACGAATCCTTTGTGGTTGAGTCCAAAAAGAGAAAAAATATTACGAGAGATTGACAAGGTAAGATTTCCATTTCTTCTTCAAAAGAAGAGTGTCTTTTGATGCAAGAATTGCCTTTCCTTGATATCGAACATAATGCATAAGAGGATCCATAAAGAACCATATGGTTTTCCGAAAAAACCCAGGGTACGTGGTTACCAGATACCCATGGGGAAGCGCATTACAGTACATGTATGCTTTTAGCCTGAATTCTATTAAAGATGGGAGCATACGGATTGATTCGGGTCAATATGGAATTGTTACCGCATGCTCATTATCTATTTCCCCCCTGGTTAGTATAGAATAGACATAGAATTTTTGGTTGGGAAATTCGAATGAATCATTGAGTGAAAAAGGAGCAAAGAATGACAAAAGATGAGACTCTACTAGTCTTCACTCTTGTGGTTTCCTCGGTTTCTATTTTCTTATTCGGGATCTTGCTTTCCATGGTTCTCATCTCTGCAACTCGCGATTTTCACGAGAGAACCAAATCCAAGTTGGTGAATGTTGACACTTCTAACACCACTCACGCTAAGTTGTCATCCCTAGCATGGCGCCAGAAGTGTTGGTATAGAAACTACTCCTCTAGTCAAGAAAAATATGGGATCCGCAAGCGAACAGATAATACACCATCGTAGCATTTTACCAGGAAGTATTCCAGGTATCGTTATTTATATTTAGCTCAAAGGAAAGAACTAAGGACTTAAACAATGAGATAAACTTGCTAAACACGATCGCTTATGAGTGATTGATTGCACGAGTCACATACTTTGGCAGAGGGTAAACCATGATAAATAAGGAAATATAAAGTAATAAGCTCGGGGTATAAATCACACGAGAGATTAGATATAGACTACTCACAAAAGGTAGGTTGACATCTCGATTAGTGCAAGAAATAGAAATCCTATGTAGGTTCTAATCTACTAAGTCATTCATCTACTCCAACTCTACACTATCATATACAGCACAAAAGACTCTTCATCTATGTACAAGGATCATTGCTATAACAAGCCAAGTCATAGCAGGACTTACTACGTAACTTTGGTTCTGCTAGACCTACCAACGGGGGATGGAATACAAAGGACTCAACGGAACTGTCACTTCCGCGATCTACCACACGACCCGGCCAATAGGATGCATTTGCAGGTAAACGGCATCTAAGCACCATGCTCACATGAAATCTACCGCCTAACCCTCCCGCGAAGAGAGCTAAGCGCTTTGCAAACATATACATAAACTTATTATCAATCATAACCATATCAAATATAAAACTAGAATAAACTAGGAACATAATAAATAGAAACATATTGATATTTAGAATAAAGTCACAAGAATAGATACAAGATAATACCAAATTCGATGATGAAGATCCAGAATTCCGAGCACGTACGCCCGATTCTTTCTCTATCTAGTCTAAACCTATGTAGAACTTGAAGATCTAGAGTAGCTATTCTAATTTTCTCGGTGGAGAGATCTCTCTAAACCCCGGCTTTGCTTGATGGCTACCTCGAATAATGAATTCTAGAATGAA
Source organism: Themeda triandra (assembly GCA_018135685.1). NCBI lineage: Eukaryota > Viridiplantae > Streptophyta > Magnoliopsida > Poales > Poaceae > Themeda > Themeda triandra. Next base: position 61,988 of record JAENPR010001214.1, on the reverse strand, counting down.
TTAGGGTTTCGACCGAGGGCCGGGGCTCGAATATATAGCCCCTAGGATGCACCACAGCCATCGGATCAAACCGACCTAAATGGACGATAATTATTGCTCCTCAAGGTTGGTGGAGGCAGGATCCACGAGCCTCCACCTGATTGGTGGAGGTGGGGAGTCGGCCGACCCACCCCTGGAGTCGGCCGACCCACCCCTATGCCAAAGTGGGGCTCCGCTTCCGGGTTTGCCTTCGGAGTCTTCTAGAGTATACGATTTTACCCGTTCGGTCTTTCTCTCTATGTAATCATGACATGTGGGCCTCCTTGGATGTTTTCCCGATAATCCCCTCGAAAACACATATTCACCAAAACTTGTGGAACCCGTCGGTTTAAACCCTAAGTTTATGGTGGTGAACAGATTATACCCCTCTTTCTCTCTCTGGTTGACATGTAAAATTGATCATTAACAACCGTCAACAAACTCCCCAAGCTTACCCTTTGCTCGTCCCCGAGCAAATAGCTACGAAGATGGATCGAGTTGCTTTGCAATGCTTTCATACTTCACAAACACACATGCTCTAAACAAGAATTCATCCCCGAGACTAGAGTGGACTATCATAACTCCCAAACTTACTCATGTTTCTTTCAACCATGGGGCTTTTACTCGCACTTGGGTCTTGAGTAGTTGAAAGACGGAACAATTAAGTCAAGCACCGTTGTCTCATGCTCTGTTGTTCCACCTCTCGTTCGGAGTTTTTACAAGATTTTCAATAAAACTCGAGTTCCTTAATACGACCCTTTCAAGTCTCTCAATATGTGGTATTTTTGGATCCTCTCTAAGGCATTGAAAGGAGGTATGCCTTCTCTCTTATTCTCAGAATATGTGGTATTTGTGGTTCAAGGCATATATAGATGAGCCTTCACTCTCTCTCTCTCACCCTACTCTAATAAAGGCTTATGTGGAGCTCATAGGTATAGAGAACTAATGCATTGGCATGATCGAACCATGGATCCGAAGGAACTCAACATACAACCAATCGGTGTGTGCATGTGTGGTTTTATATGTGGATGATGTAAATAGAGAGAAATATTTGTGGGAGGAGAAGGGGTGCACAAAGGAATTATCAATGCTCCTTTATTTGGACGAAACTTGGAACTTTTTCAACACTTGAACTTCTTGGAACTTGAACTTTGAAAACTTGACAAAAACTGGGCTCATAAATCTCTTCTCTCTTTTTTTTATAATTCTTGCAGCCCAAAAAGGAATGAAATACTTCTTGAATGGAACACTTCTTCAATTGACAACTTCACATCAGGAACAAATGATACTTGGAGCATTGATCTTGAATAAGTGGCTAGCAAAATAAACAGGGGGATATTTTTGGGTGTTCACTCTCAGTGTAAGAGTAGAACAATTTCAATGGATGATAATAGGCTTTATGTGGTGCGTACTTCCAGGGTAGAAGTAGCATGGGTGAATGTGAGTGTGAAACCAAGATTTAGCTGTATGATGAGTTCATAAGGATACAACACAAATGACAAAGATGAGCCCTAACAAATGAGGAGGCTTCCTATTCTAATGATCAAGTTTGGTCAAAAGTGGTAGGAATTTTAACTCTCTGTCATATAAGGAACTCATCATGAAACATTTACAATTTTCACAAACAAATCTCTAGAATTTAGTGGCACTTTGGAACACAATGAACAGCAGCTCAGACTATCATCATATCATGTCCATCAACTACCTAGACTTAGTTTAAGCATATGCTCCCACGGGTTTCGGGTGTAGAGTAAATCCAGTTGTCAAACAAGTGTATCCAAATCTTGGGAGAACTCAAATTTAAAGCTAGGTACTTGCAAAGAATTAGAGCAGAGCAACTATTCATCATTCCCATCATGCAGTCCTCAAGTCTACACAATTTTATTTATAGCATACCGAATTTAAAACAAACTTGCACACTCTTTTTATTTGATTTTCATTTTAAGGCAAACTCGAAATGTAAACAAACATACTTAAAGAAAGCAAACTAAACAAACTTCTTGAAACAGCAAGCAAATTTTTATTGGGTTTTTCTAGTTTTTCTGATTTTTTTTCAATGCATAAAACAATCCAAAGGAAACAAACAAACTGAAAACAAACAAACTGAAACAAAAGGAAAGAAATACTTATCTTGATAATGGGGGTCCTCCCCCAAGCTAGTCTTGCGGTGGCAGTGGTGGGTAGTGGATGTGCAACAGGTCCACTAAACCATGCAACATGGAGGCGGCTTCTTCCTGGTTCTCTTGAATGGTGCCTAATGTCTGAGTGGTGTTCTGGTTCCATTGTTGCTGGTCATTCCACCTCTGATCATGGCGATTCAGAGTGGCAGTGGTGTTGTGCTGGAAGGCTACTTGTTCATCATAGTGCTGCTGGGTGAAAATGAAACTGGTGGCATCGAAGTGGCGACGTGGCTCAAAGTCATGGTGGGGTTCTTCTTCTTCATCGGTGGTACCAAAGGGGTCATAAGAGTATCTTGGTGGCTGTGAGGGTCCTGGCTCTGATGTTCCTGGCTCTGTGTATGGTGGGTAGAAACCACAGAATGGTTGATGTGGTTGGCTTTGTGGTGGGTACACCCATGAGTTTAATGAGTGGTGCTGAGGTACATTCCACTCATTGAAACTGGCATGTGCTGGTTCTTCTCGGGCGGTTTCGGCACCACGCCAAACGGGTTCACGATTTCCTATCACCCTCTCCGAGCGAACTCTTCGAGGTGCTCTCTCATTCACTGGTTCTGCCTGCAACTCAACATGATAGTTTTGCACATGATACAAAGCCAGTTCCGGGTTAGGTAACCGGATCGCAGCTTCACCATATTTTGCATAAAAAATATCATTCACTTTTTTTAGTAAGCGACCTTGGCCAAAAGTGTAGAGGTCATAAAATTCTCTATGATGTTCAATGTACTCAAAAGTAGCTCCCTCTAATAACTTCAAGCTTGTGGCAATGCGAGTGATAAGCGAGCAGATGGCCACACTTCCTACTTTGTAACCGGGGACACTCATCCAATGGTTCACTAGGAGGTGTATAGGAGACACTTTCTGCTTCTTGACAAAAGCGTACGGAATCGCAAGTCGGCTATTCGATCTTGCTTTCGTCATATCGTGGGAAAAAGGTGGCTCCTATCCAACGATGCAAAAATCTAAGCGTAGGATGCTCTATGTCTCATGCGGTGCGGTGTGCTAAGTGATAAGGTGCTTTAGAAATGCTGCTCCAAAACCTATGTGCATCAAAATCACCTAGCGCTGCATTTAAGTCTATGAGAGCATCTTGAGGGAAACCTAGGAGGTCACTAAGGTTTCTCCAAGAGACAGAATATTCCAGAGCAAACATTCTAAAATAAACTCCATTGTCCGTGTATCGAAGGGTGCTAAGGAATTCTATGGTCAAGAGCCTAATCCCCTTCTCAGTGAGGTTTGCAAAGGAAGTCCAACCAACTAGTGGAAAAATTGTATCGAATTCATGAGCCATACCTGTCTGTAGCAGAAATGTCGGATCGATGACGGCGTGTGGATGAAACGCTTGTTCTTGAGCTTCTTGTATATCTCCTTCTCCCGGCGCTTCTCGGGCGAGGTCGGATGTTCTCATGAGGACTCTCGAGATGCTTGGTGGTGGTGCGAGGTGCTGCTGCAGGTGCTGCTGGTGGTGGGTCAACACTCATGTCAGAACCAGCCACCGAGTTTTGGCGGGATGCACTTCTTGTCCTCATGTTCCTGACAACTCCAACGATTCCCTTGTTGCTCAAAAGAAACAAAAACAAACACTAGTGGAGAGAAGGATTAGTACAAGGTTAGTGGTTAGCCGTCCAGAGTCAGCGGTCCAGAGGTTAGTCGTTCTTCATGACAAAAAGTTCTAAACTTCAGGTCTTGATTTTGACAGAACCTCCCCTTGATTTTATCTTTTCTTTATCCTATTTGGATAGCATCTCCACTAATTTTGTGATGATCTACTCAGCACTATCCCTTCCCTTCTCTTGCTACTAAACTCTTGCTCACTCTTCTCACTTCTTCTCTCTTCCTACTCTTCTCCTCTTCTCTCTAACTCTCTCCAGGAAACTCGAAGTCGAGAGCAGGTGGTTTGGCTAAAATTCTGGAGTGTGGGTGGTGCAAGGAAGCCATGGGAGGAGGCCTATTTATAGAGGAGGAGGGGGAGAGTCGGCCGCCCCAATGGTGGGGTCGGCCGCCCACCCAGGGTGGCCATCCTGGCTGCCCCTTCACATGCCATTGTGTGATCTTTTGTCAATCCAGAAACTTTGGTCAGTTGAGTGGTTTTGGCGGTGAAAAAGAGAGGATAGTGGAGGTGAGTAGAAGTGAATGAAATTATGTGATTTGATGTATGTGAGGTGTAGTCTATGACATGTGGGACCCATGGTGAGGGACCCACCAAGCACTAAATGCCATGATAAAAATTATAAACAATGCAGAAATTTAAATGAAGGTAAACTAATTTAAATGCTTGAAATGATAAGTTTTTGTGCCACCACGATAAAATATTTTTGACGGGTTGTCACACACCGTAAAATTATTTACATGGGGCGAGAGAATTTTTATAATGCAATGCTAGATATAGATATGCCTAAGAAAATTATAAGAGATGCAATATTAAAATGCGGATAAATACCGAGTTACCTTCCGGCGAGGATTCGGATTTTTAAAAGTCCTCCGAATTGGACCTTCCAAAATATTTATTCCGCTGATGTTCCCAGAGATGCATCCTCTGCCTCTGGTGGTTGTACTGTCTGATCTTCTTCTATCATCTTCGCGGATTTGTTGAGCTCTTGTTTTGACTTGAATGCGAATTACTCTTCTTGCCCATTTATAGTGAACTTGATTTCTCCTTTCCTGACATCAATGTGTGCATTGGCGGTGCTCAAGAAAGGTCTTCCAAGTATGAGTGACACCTTTGAGTCTGGATGCATATCCAAATACTACAAAGTCTACCGGCACGAAGAACTCTCTTATCTTGATCGGGATGTTTTCAAGAATGCCCAACGGATAACGAACCGATTGGTCGGCTAGTTGTAGACACATTGATGTTGGCTCAAGTGCAGTGTGGTTGAGCTTGTAGTAGACTGCTGTGGGCATCACACTGACACTTGCTCCAAGATCACAGAGTGCATTATTGAAATATTGATCTCCAATTGTGCAGTCGATAGTGGGACATCCTGGATCTTTCTTCTTTTCGGGTAGTTGATTGAGGATGGCCGCACTACATTCTTCAGTTAGCTTGATCACTTCATTGGATGGCAGTGGTCTCTTCTTGTTAAGAATATCTCTTATATACTTGGCATAAGTGGGGACTTGTATGGCATCCAGCAGAGGTATGTTGACATATAACTTTTGAATTACCTCCACGAACTTACCAAACTACTCATCTGTCTGTTGTGGTCCTTGTTGACGGTCGTTAACTCATAAAATCAACCGTCAACTTAGCATGCATATGGATCTATTCATAAATACTTGATAGATATAGGGTTACCACTGACAGAATTCCAAGAGTTTTGGTGAATATCTATTTCTGCAGGGTGACAGCTGAAAACCAACCAAGATGGCCCACATGTCGGGTTTACATAGAGAGAAAGACCGAACGGGTGAAAAAGTATAATCTAGAAGACTCCAGAAGGCGACGCTGAAACTCCGGGCCCACTGCATTGGCCGAGTCGGCCGCCCGGGGGGAGTCGGCCGACTCCCCAACTCCACCAATCAGGTGGAGTCTCGCGGATCCTGCCTCCACCGCCTTTGAGGATGAATAATTATCGTCCATTTAGGTCGGTTTGATCCGAGGGCTGTGGTTAATCCTAGGGGGCTATATAAGCAGAGCCCCTGGCCCCTGGGTGAAACCCTAATTCATTCTCCTATTCATTCAAGATTTCAATCCAGAGAGAGAGAGAGAGTTAGATAGAGAAGGGTCCCTCGAATGGATCTATCTCTATAGGGTATTAGTATCAAGAGATATTGAGAGAGTATAGAGTGGAGGTAGATTGGAGGAAGCCCGGCCTGTCGGTGTCTCCTCTCCAGTGTATCTGCGGGATCAAGTCTCCTAACCCGAGGCTTGGTTTCAGAATCATTCGGCAATTCAACTTCTAATACTAGTAAGTTCGTTGTTATTATTGTTCTTCGGTTTACAAGTTTACTTTATTCGCTTCGCGTTGGGAATAGAGTAATCGTTCTTTAGCATAAGCGTGGTGCTTAGGCTAGGTTCACTTGTAGATGCTCCCTATTCGGCCGGAACCGTGGTAGTAGTGAGGGAAGTGACAATCACTTTATTACCTTTGTAATCCACTTCCCGTTGGTAGGTAAGGTAGGTCCTTTATGCCCGGTTTAGCATCCTTTGCGGTGTCTTTTCCTCGGTACCCCCTTAGAACAAGTAGTCTCAAAGCTTGCCATAGGTTAGAAGAAGACCGACGAAGGAGTTCTCTCTATATCGCTTAATTCTCACTTGACTAGCGGCCCGGGGTAGTAGTAAAGATCGGGTTAGTCTATTGCACGTTTTCTCTTAGCGGATAAAAACAAATACGATACTCGGGACTTATCTCCCGGGTGAAGTGCTCACCGATATCCGTGTGCTTGCGGATTATTTCTCTTTGATTCTTTCGTGTGCGTATCTAGTGTCAACAAACATTTCGGCGCGCGCGTTGCCGGGAGAAAGACAGTCTGCTTAGATAACCTAAATCTTGCTCTACCTTGTACCTATACTTTTACTTTTTTCTATCACTTTTACTTTCCCGTATATTTTATCTTTTTCTATCCTTATGGATAATTTAAATTCCATTCCTATCTTTCAATTTTCTCGCACCCACGGAGACCAAATTTAGTGCCACATGAGTCATCACAACCTATCCAAACACCTAGCTATAGGCTGAGTCCGCGGTTGATTGCATTGGTCCAAAGCCTATCCTTTTCAGGAGAAGGAGACGAAAACCCTTACCTTCACATTAGAGACTTTGAGCAAACATGTGACTGTCTTCGCATAGAGGGCATGTCTGACAAAACCCTCCGTTGGAAGTTATTTCCTTTCTCATTAAAGGGAAAAGCTAGACAATGGTATGATAAAGCCGTAGGTAAGCAACAAGGGGATTGGGGATCCTTACGCTCCAACTTTTGCCTAGATTTCTATCCCATCTCCCAAATCGTCGACCTTAGAGTCAAGGTTCGACTATTAAGCAAGAACCCGAAGAATCTTTGGCTTCATCCTGGAATCGTTTTACTACACTTTTAGCATCGGCCCGGACCTTAGTCTACCGAGATCCCATTATTTTACATCACTTTTATAAAGGTCTCGAGTAGAAACAAGTAGAAAATTGCTCGACACAACTTCGGGAGGATCATTCTTGCATATCTCTGCCGAGAAAGCAAGATCCATCCTAGACCAAATCCTATCCAAGAATTAGACTACCTCCTAGAAGTAGAACCTCAAGTAGCTGAAGACAACCCTTTGCCGATACACCATCCACTTCACTAACCCATGTCTTGAGCAAGAAAAGGAAGACATTCCACTTCCCGATTTTATGCTAGATATTGAACCCGATTTGTTTTCCGATTTTGGAAACATCTTCAACTATCACAAAGTGAAGAAGCCACAAGACAAATATCACCCAATAAAGCCATGCAATATTGATGAGGATATTCCAGCAGGAAAGACCACGGGAGAGTTAGTGTCTGTCATGAGCAATGAGTGGTTAGAAGAGTCAGAGCTTTCCTCTAAAATAATTCGTTTGAATTCATCTTCTCTTCCCATTCATTGCATGATTAACAATGATCGCATAGACGCTCTTTATAATCCAGTTGTGGGTATAAATATCATGTCTACCACACTAGCAAAATATTTGCGAAAGACATGACATTAACCCCAACAAGAAAGTTCATAAGGAATCTTTCGAAACAAATTCTTCCTTGTTTAGGAATTTTACATGTCCTACCACTTCGGGTAGAAGGAACCCCGTCCACTTAAGCTTTTATGTCTTTGACATAGGGGATTTCCACCGTTGATAGGACAACCATTTAGAAGACTTCTTTATGAAGGACAAACGGGAAGCTAAACATTTGTTTAGGCAAGAAACTTCAGTTTGCAATGTCTATTTCACACTCTTTAAATGCTATGACCGAGCCTTATCCACATTATGATCCGTTGGAGGAATTTAGAGCAGCTTCTCTAGAATTCCTAGTTAAACCAGAATTAGAAGACGAAGCTAGATTCTTCATAGAAGAAGAAGCTGACCCTTCTGAGAATGAACCATTAGATGAGTTTGCCTTACCACCTAGGCCTCCTATTGAGTTCAAACCCTTACCAAATGCCGGTCTTAGATATGCCTTTCTAGGAAATGATCCAGACTCTCATGTCATTATAAGTGATACTCTCACTCAGGAGCAGACTTTTCGCTTAATGGTCATCCTAGAAAAACATAAAAAAGTTTTTGGCTACTCACTCCGGACCTCAAGGGAATTAGTCCTGCCCTTTGTACCCATCGCATTCACACAGATCCCGATATTCCACCATCTAGAGAACCCCAATGAAGACTCAATAATGCGATGAGGGAAGTTGTTAAGAAAGAAGTTTTAAAGCTGATACACGCTGGGATTATTTACCCCGTGCCACACGGTGAGTGGGTCAGCCCCGTCCAAGTTGTGCCTAAAAAGGGAGGCATGACTCGTTGTCCAAAATGAGAAGAATGAGTTAATCCCTCAAAGAACCGTCACAGGGATGGCGAATGTGCATAGATTATAGAAAGCTTAATAAGGCAACAAGAAAAGATCACTTTCCTTTGCCTTTCATTGATGAGATGCTAGAGCGATTAGCCAACCATTCTTACTTTTGCTTCCTTGATGGATATTCTGGATATCATCAAATCCCTATCCATCCTAATGATCAAAACAAAATGACCTTTACATGCCCTTATGGAACCTTTGCTTACCGTAGGATGTCTTTTGGGTTATGTAATGCACCAGCTTCTTTTCAAAGATGTATGATGTCTATATTTTCGATATGATTGAAAAGATTATGGAAGTTTTCATGGACGACTTTTTTCTGTTTATGGAAAAACTTTTGATGAGTGTCTTGAAAACATAGATCGAGTTTTGCAAAGATGTGAGGAAAAACACTTAGTCCTTAATTGGGAAAAGTGTCATTTTATGGTTAGAGAAGGAATAGTGCTAGGACACCTAGTGTCTGAAAGAGGCATCGAGGTAGATAGAGCCAAAATAGAAGTAATTGAGCAACTGCCTCCTCCTATCAATGTGAAAGGAATTAGAAGTTTCCTTGGCCATGCTGGTTTTTATCGTAGATTCATAAAAGATTTTTCATTCATCGCTAGACCTCTTACCCGCTTATTGGCTAAGGATGTTCCTTTTGATTTTGATGATGCCTGCTTACAATCATTTGAGATCCTTAAGAAAGCACTTATTTCTGCTCCAATCATTCAACCCCCTGATTGGACTCTACCTTTTGAAATTATGTGTGATGCAAGTGACTACGCTGTAGGAGCAGTGTTAGGACAGACTAAGGATAAGAAGCATCATGCAATAGCCTACGCAAGCAAAACTTTGACAGGACCTCAGCTTAATTATGCTACTACTGAAAAAGAGCTCCTAGCTGTTGTCTTTGCTATTGATAAGTTTAGATCCTACTTAGTGGGTGCCAAAGTGATTGTTTACACCGATCATGCCGCTTTGAAATATTTGCTCACTAAGAAAGATGCTAAACCTCGTTTGATAAGATGGATTTTATTACTCCAAGAAATTGACTTAGAAATAAAAGATAAAAAGGGAGTAGAAAACTCGTTGCCGATCACTTGTCTAGAATGCAGTTTGAGAAACCACAGGAACTACCCATCGACGACGCACTCCGGACGACATGCTCTATGGAATCAACAGATCGACCCCCGGTATGCGATATTGTTAATTTTATAGTTACAGGTTACGTACCACCAGGAGGCAACAAAAGGAAACTTATCCGGGAGAGTCGTACTCACATATGGGATGAGCCCTACCTCTTCCGAGTGTGCTCGATGGCCTCGCTCGAGAAGATGTGTGCCAACCGAAGAAGGAATCAAAATCATTGTAAGATGCCACTCATCACCGTATGGAGGTCATTATGGGGTGTTCCGTACACATGCGAAGATTTGGCAATGTGGATTCTTTTGGCCAACAATGTTTGAAGACACAAAAGACTTCATCCGGAGATGCGGTCCTTGTCAAAGACATGGCAACATTAATTCAAGGGATGCCATGCCACTCATCAACAATCTTCAGATTGAGCTCTTTGACGTCTGGGGAATTGACTTCATGGGACCATTTCCACCGTCAAAGAAATGTGAATACATCTTAGTAGCAGTGGACTATGTGTCCAAATGGGTCGAAGCTCTGCCATGCAAAAAGGCAGATAGTTCAAGCTCCAAGAAGATGTTCGAAGAAATAATATTCCCAAGATTTGGAGTCCCAAGGATAGTCATAAGTGATGGAGGATCACATTTCATCGACAAGCGTTTCGAGCAATACTTATTGAAGCATGGGGTACGGCATAACGTCGCTACTCCGTATCACCCTCAGACAAGTGGCCAAGCAGAGACATCAAATAAGCAAATCAAGAATATTCTTCAGAAGACAAGTGAATGAAATGGGAACTGCATGGAAGGACAAGCTTCCCGATGCACTTGTGGGCATATCGAACAAAGATACAAGACACCTATTGGGATGTCATCATATCAACGGTCTATGGAAAGACTCGCCACTTACCAAGAGAGCTGAATTCAAAGCTCACTGGGCTATCAAGAAATGGAATATGGATCTAGAAGCGAGGAGAGAAGAGGAGGATGCAAATCTCTCGAATTAGAAGAATGGAGAGAGAAAGCCTATCACAACCAAGATATACAAAGAAAGAGTGAAAAGATGGCACGACAAGAGAATTAAGATCAAGGAGTTCACACCCGGAGACAAGGTATTACTTTTTAATTCCAGGTCAAACTCTTCGGGCAAGGAAAGCTTCGAAGCAAATGGGAAGGACCGTTCAAGTAGTAAGCTCATCATCGCATGGAGCCGTTACGCTTCGCAACAATGAAGGTACGATATTCAAGGTAAATGGTCAACGTCTTAAAATATTTTTAGAGCCCATTGAGGAAATAGGTGAAATAGATGAATTAAACTTCTTTCTCAATTAGGTAGTTGGGCCCGACCTTTTTACTTTTCATTTTTCGGGGTCCAGGGTATTTTTCCGAATGACAAAAATACGCTAATTAGGTTGCGAAAAACCCTGGCAGGGGAGTCCACCTGCCAGAGTCGGCCGCCCCAAAGGGGGAGTCGGCTGACCCATGGACTCCCCCATTCGCCGCCAGCTTTTGCATTCGTGATCCTTCTATACTCTTCCTTCAAGATTTTTTGCCGATTAGGGTTTTTGAGATCACGTTGACGCGTTATTCCTTCGGAGATTCCCTTTAGATGCCCTTTAGATGCCTCTCCATCCCCCCTATATAAAGAAGCCCAGCCTAAGGCCAACCTCATTCCATCTAAAGCCTCCTCCCCCTAGCATCAAGCTTGCTACGCAGCAATGGTGAAGCCAGAGCCAGAAAACTTAGATAGGAGATTGATCCGCTTTGGGATCGATCTCAACACCATCCCAAAGGAGGAGCATAAGTCCAAGGCCATCGTTCTTGCTGAACCAAAACCCCTAGCATCTATCCCTCCAAAACTTCAAGCTTACAGCCATAGCTACTTTGCCCAACCAGTCATCGCTGCACCCAAGCCTTTGCTCCTAGATGGACCTCCACCAAAGGGTCCTATTGTGAAGCTCCCAGAAGGCACTAGGATCCTCCCTCCTAAGCACAATGAGATTCTTATGGGAGTGAAGACCAATAAGCAAGGGGAGATCGTCTGTGCTATGTATAGCACTGGAGAGCGCTTGTATTTTGAAGGAGTCCGTGCTCACCCGAGCAAGGTGAAGTTCGTCCCTCCGAAGGAAGCCCCGAAAGCAGCTCTCGCCGCCTCAGAAGCTCCAAGGAAGCGTCGCAAGACCGTTGCAGACTTAGAGACAGAGCTAGAAACTTCGCCGCGACATTATTGCATCTCTCGCAAACCGCCGCGTGTCCAGAAGCGATATATTGTCACTCTCATAGATAGGCTTCGTGCGCTAGAGAAGAGGACGGATAAGTTAGAAAAGAAGTTAGACGCTCTAGAGAAGCGAGTTGATTAGATGAGATTTATCTTAGCATCAGAAAGGCCTAGTGTGCTTAGATTAAAAGTTTTAGTTTGGAAGAGTGCTTAGTTAAAGCTTAGTTCGATTTTAGTTCCTTTCAATACTTGTAATCCAGGCCTTAATGAAGATGAAATAAAGTTCTAGTTATATTTATTATTGCATATGTGTTGCCTCTTTTGTCTCCACCTTGTTGTGAATGAAGATAATAGGAATCTAGTGTGGGGGAGGCAACCGATGACGAAACTAACGGATATCAGCGAACCAGCAAAAATCTTTGAGAACATACGACGTAAAGATCACGCACGATGAAGCGGACCCCGAGGGGCCACCTGCCAGAGTCAGCCGCCCCATATATAGAGTCGGCCGCCCCTGGGGTGGGCCCACTTGGCTCCAGCTTTCGTCCACGGTCAGGTTTGCTTCCCTACGTTCCAAATTTTATACCAATCACGTTTTTCTGATTCGTTTGGGGAACACTTTGAATTAAATCACTTGCTATATATACTGAGAAGGTAGATTATTTTAATCATGACCCCAAGATAGACTCACACCATGATAATTCCCGGGAATCCCCGTTGCTTGGGAACGTATGTTATAGGGACCCCATTTTACTTAAGTTGTTGAGGACAGTGATATAGCATGGACCATGAGAATCTGATTTCTTGATGTCTAGTTGCTTGGAGAATTTCTTTTCGAAAATCTTAAAATGTTAGCTATACTTCTCCTCTGTGGTTATAAATGCCTATAGAGCCTCGCCGACAAAATTATGAAAGACCAGCACATAAGCTTTTTATTTGCGTTGAGAATAGTCTTGGCGGTATTAGAGCCATAGAGAAGGGTCTCTTACTCATATGATCAAGTGCACTTACACCCACATATATATCTCTGCCGCTCCTACACTCGGAGTACGCAAAAACATGCTTTCCGCCAATCATCCATCTCCTACACCGGGAGAGGATACATACACTTTCTAGGATTTCTATATGCTCCAAGGATTGTTATCATCATCCAAATTTGTTGAAAGAAGATTATTATTGTCATCGTCATCATCATGTTCAAGAAAGTTATTGTGTCCAAGATTGAGACATGGGCTATGCAAAAATAATGTTGTTAAAAAAAGAAAAGAAAGAAAGAAAAGAGATAGCCCATGAGCTCCAAAGTATTCTCGATCCCAAGAGAAGGAAAGTTCAAAGAAGCTCAAGGAGTTATTCAGAAGAAAAATCAATTCATCATTCAAGAGAAGATCAGCAAAGCAATGTTCAAGATAAGAGTGTGCAAGAGAGGGAAGGAGCATCATTATCATAAATTTAGCCACCAAATATTCCACACACTTGCACACGCTTGATCTAGAGTAAGGTCCCCCTCTCCTTGGTTCCCGTTTTTGACTAATCAATATACGCAGGTAAAAATGCTATTCCTTGCAATACCTTAAACTCCACATAAGCCTTAGTAGAATAGGAGGCATACTCTTTCACATGCCTCAAGTGAGTTCCATAAATACTACATACATTGAGAGATTTGAGTGCTCCATACATAATGGTGAGTTCTACAAATACCACATATAAAGAGTGATTCGAGTGTGCTACATGATGGAGAAGGGTAAGCTAAGTTTTCTTTGCAAAAATGTTATAAAAAACTCCGAGTGACAGGATTGATAGAAGAAGGATCTTTACTTCGCGCTGTTCCATCTTTCAACTCCCCAAAGTTCAATGGTAGACACTTTGAATCCCGCAGTACAGGTATGATCAGGGATAATCTAATGTTGATGTCTTGGTTTGAGGCTATGCTTAAAGTAATCCATCCTTTTCCTCGAGACGAGTAAAAGACAAGTGTGGGGGAGTTTGTTGACGGTCGTTAACTCATAAAATCAACTCAACTTAGCATGCATATGGATCTATTCATAAATACTTGATAGATATAGGGTTACCACCGACGAATTCCAAGAGTTTTGGTGAATATCTATTTCTCGGGGGTGACAAATGAAAACCAACCAAGATGGCCCACATGTCGGGTTTACATAGAGAGAAAGACCGAACGGGTGAAAAAGTATAATCTAGAGGACTCCGAAGGCGACACACGAAACTCCGGGCCCACTCGGCATTGGCCGAGTCGGCCGCCTGTGGGAGTCGGCCGACTCCCCACTCCACCAATCGGTGGAGTCTCGCGGATCCCGCCTCCACCGACTTTGAAGATGAATAATTATCGTCCATTTAGGTCGGTTTGATCTCGAGGGCCGTGGTTAATCCTAGGGGGCTATATAAGCGAGCCCCCGGCCCCCGGGTGAAACCCTAATTCATTCTCCTATTCATTCAAGACTTCAATCCGAGAGAGAGAGTTAGATAGAGAAGGGTCCCTCGAATGGATCTATCTCTATAGGGTATTAGTATCAAGAGAGATTGAGAGAGTATAGAGTGGAGGTAGATTTGGAGGAAGCCCGGCATGTCGGTGTCTCCTCTCCAAAGGTGTACTGTGGGATCAAGTCTCCTAACCCGAGGCTTGGTTTCGTAATCATTCGGCAATTCAACTTCTAATACTAGTAAGTTCGTTGTTATTATTGTTCTTTGGTTTACAAGTTTACTTTATTCACTTCGCATTGGGAATAGAGTAATCGTTCTTTAGCATAAGCGTGGTGCTTAGGCTAGGTTCACTTGTAGATGCTCCCTATTCAAATGGAACCGTGGTAGTAGTGAGGGAAGTGACAATCCCTTTATTACCTTTGTAATCCACTTCCCGTTGGTAGGTAAGGTAGGTCCTTTGTGCCCGGTTTAGCATCCTTTGCGGTATCTTTTCCTCGGTACCCCCTTAGAACAGAGTCTCATAGCTTGCCATAGGTTAGAAGAAGACGACGAAGGAGTTCTCTCTATATCGCTTAATTCTCACTTGACTAGCGGCCCGGGGTAGTAGTAAAGATCGGGTTAGTCTATTGCACGTTTTCTCTTAGCGGATAAAAACAAATATGATACTCGGGACTTATCTCCCGGGTGAAGTGCTCACCGATATCCGTGCGCTTGCGGATTATTTCTCTTTGATTCTTTCGTGTGCGTATCTAGTGTCAACAGTCCTCTCTTCCTCCTAGGGAACGGTAGGTAGTTTGTTTCTCGAAATTGTCGTCTTGCTTCCCGATCTTGTACTGCCTGCGGTAGTTCTACTAACCCAGGTTGGAAGTTCTCTTCTTCTTCTGCAACCGGTGGTAGCACGGCCGGGCCTTTTTGCCCCTTTTGGATAGGGAGGATCTCTAGTGGAACTCCCTCTTCTTGTAGTAATAGATCTCACCTCGCTCGGGGTTAGTGGCAACAGCAATGCAACAACCAACCTTGCTAACCTTTCTTCTATCTTTTTATTGAACTCTAATTGATCATTAATGGCGTAGGAGAAACTATCCATTTTAATGCTTAAATTTTCCAAGATTTTGTCATTAGCAGCAAGCCTATCCTCCATAGATGAGTTGATCTTGGACTGTTGTAGAACCAACTCTCTTAAAGTAGGTTGCTTTGTATAATTACCTGACTGTGTACCTTGATTAATTGATGATTGCACCCAGTGTGGAACCTTTCTCACGAGGGGACTTGAATTCTGTTTATATGTTGCTTCAATTGCCCTTTGATCTTCCTTGTACTTGGCTCTCTGGTCGAGCCAGTGGAGTAAGGTATCCATCTTGGTTGATAATGCATTTACTTCTTCAATTGCTTCTTCACTCTGATGGCAATCTTGAATGTTGTCTTGGGACCAGCTTTGATTATCTGCTATCTTCTCCATAAGTCTTTTAGCTCTCCCAAGAGTGAGTGATAAAAATGATCCTTCAGCAGTTGCATCTAGGTGCTCACGCGTCTTCGGAGTTAATCCGTGATAGAAACCTTGCATGAGTAACCATTCTTCCATTCCATGATGGGGACAATCTTGGATGTATCCTTGCAAACGCTCCCATGCTTCCGACATGGTCTCCGTCTTCTGCTGTTGGAAGTTAGTAATCTTTCCTCTTAAGGCATTGGTTTTGCCTATTGGGAAGAATTTTGCTAGAAAGGCGTTGGAACACTTCGCCCATGTATTGATATCTTCTTTATTCGCATAGAACCACTGCTTCGCTCTTCCCACTAGTGAGAATGGAAAGAGGCGAAGAAGTATGAGGTCTTCTTTAACTCCATCTAAGGCGATGGTGTTTCCAATCTCCATGAAATCTTGTAAATGTGTACTTGCATCTTCATGTACCATTCCACTGAATTGGATAGCTTGCACCATGTTGATGAGACTTGGCTTGATCTCAAACTCCATATTAGTGTGTATTGCTTTGGACCGGTGCGGATGTTCTCTATTGTTGGAGCAGAGAACTCCGAAGGTTTTCTCGGCCATCTTGATTGGTGACGAGCTTCCTTCTTGATTGAACCGACTCGATGATCGAGAGTTTTGAATGAATCGATTCAATCCTGCTAATACCCCGTATAAAATATAGACAAAGAAAAACAACGGGGTGAACTCCGCCAAAGTAGAGGTGACTAGTGACAATCACTCATTTTCTAAGTATCTGCTTAAGCAATTTTTCTCTAAAAGTTTATTCCTTCCCGGCAACGGCGCCAAAAATGCTTGTTGACACTTCTAACACCACTCACGCTAAGTCAGTCATCCCTAGCATGGCGCGAGAAGTGTTGGTATAGAAACCGCTCCTCTAGTCAAGAAAAATATGGGATCCGCATAAGCGAACGAGATAATACACCATCGTAGCATTTTACCAGGAAGTATTCCGGTATCGTTATTTATATTTAGCTCAAAGGAAAGAACTAAGGACTTAAACAATGAGATAAACTTGCTAAATACGACTACTTATGAGTGATTGATTGCACAGTCACATACTTTGGCGAGGGTAAACCATGATAAATAAGGAAATATAAAGTAATAAGCTCGGGGTATAAATCACACGAGATTAGATATAGACTACTCACAAAAGGTAGGTTGACATCCGATTAGTGCAAGAAATAGAAATCCTATGTAGGTTCTAATCTACTAAGTCATTCATCTACTCTAACTCTACACTATCATATACAAGCACAAAAGACTCTTCATCTATGTATAAGGATCATTGCTATAACAAGCCAAGTCATAGCGGGACTTACTACGCAACTTTGGTTCGCTAGACCTACCAACGGGGGATGGAATA
Source organism: Themeda triandra (assembly GCA_018135685.1). Classification (NCBI taxonomy): domain Eukaryota; kingdom Viridiplantae; phylum Streptophyta; class Magnoliopsida; order Poales; family Poaceae; genus Themeda; species Themeda triandra. The sequence continues at coordinate 44,644 of JAENPR010001214.1, read as the reverse complement.
CAAAGGACTCAACGGAACCGACACTTCCGCGATCTACCACACGACCCGGCCAATAGGATGCATTTGCGGGTAAACGGCATCTAAGCACCATGCTCACATGAAATCTACCGCCTAACTTCCCGCGAAGAGAGCTAAGCGCTTTGCAAACATATACATAAACTTATTATCAATCATAACCATATCAAATATAGAACTAGAATAAACTAGGAACATAATAAATAGAAACATATTGATATTTAGAATAAAGTCACAAGAATAGATACAAGATAATACCAAATTCGATGATGAAGATCCGGAATTCCGAGCACGAGCGCCCGATTCTTCCTCTATCTAGTCTAAACCTATGTAGAACTTGAAGATCTAGAGTAGCTATTCTAATTCTCTGGTGGAGAGATCTCTCTAAACCCGGCTTTGCTTGATGGCTACCTCGAATAATGAATTCTAGAATGAATTAGGGTTTCGCCCGAGGGGCCGGGGCTCAATATATAGCCCCCTAGGATGCACCACGGCCATCGGATCAAACCGACCTAAATGGACGATAATTATTGCTCCTCAAGGTCGGTGGAGGCGGGATCCACGAGCCTCCACCTGATTGGTGGAGGTGGGGAGTCGGCCGACACACCCCTGGAGTCGGCCGACCCACCCCTATGCCAGGTGGTGCTCCGCTTCCCGGGTTTGCCTTCGGAGTCTTCTAGAGTATACAATTTTACCCGTTCGGTCTTTCTCTCTATGTAATCATTACATGTGGGCCTCCTTGGATATTTTCCGATAATCCCCTCGCGAAAACACATATTCACCAAAACTTGTGGAATCTGTCAGTTTAAACCCTAAGTTTATGGTGGTGAACAGATTATACCCCTCTTTCTCTCTCTGGTTGACATGTAAAATTGATCATTAACAACCGTCAACAGTGAAGATCATGATTTGGGCTGGCATAGTAGTTATTACCTTTGCAATTGCAGTTCGAATCTATCCAATCTTCATCTTTTTGCTCAAAGAACGAATAAAACCCCTTGTTGAAGCCCTTTATGATAAGCTTCCCTGGATCTGGGAAGTTTCTCTTTCACGGTACTTATTTGACTTTTTCATTATTTTGAAATACGAAAAAGATCCAAATCCAAAATGCACAGTCGTCTTATTCAAAACCTCAATCATCCCCTCTCTCCCACTTCACACCTCGAACGCACTTGTTCCTATAGAGAGAAAGGCGCTTTCCCATCTTCTTAACCCGAAATGAAATAGCTGAGGAGAAGAAGGTTCCTTTTGGGGGTATCCATAGGAAGAGATCCAGTGGAGACGGGGTGGGCCTCGTAGCTCGAGGATCGAGCACGTGGCTACGAACCACGGTGTCGGGGTTCGAATCCCTCCCCGGCCCACAGACCTTCCAAAGGGGGAAGGACCTTTACTTTCTCCCTAATTTTGTAAACTAAAAAATACAATAGTCAATATTTCTTATAATAGATATACTTAATTATATCATAAGAATCTTAAGATATATTTCGAATAGATAGAAATAGTAAATTTGAATTGAGACACATATTCTATGACAGATCTTAACTTACCATCCCGCCAAGAAAAAAGTGTAGCACCAATAAATCCATGAGATAATATTTGTAAAATAGCTCCATTTAGTCCAATGTTGGTTATGGAACCAATTCCTATAATTATGAAACCCATGTGAGTGTACCCTGGGTTTTTTCAGAAAACCATATGGTTCTTTATGGATCCTCTTATGCATTATGTTCGATATCAAGGAAAGGCAAGAACTATCCACGAATCTCAATGACCAAGAAAAGAATTGGTAATTAGTGTGGAAAAGAGTCTAGAATACTAGGAATCCAAAAGAAAATTCTTCTATTCATTTAATTCATTTCAAATAAGACGTATCTTGTTCAAACCAATAAATTGAAAGATTTCGTTGAAATTGTTCATTTGGAAATTTCCCGAAAAGCTAATTATAGGTTCTTCTCTCCATTGGAACAATAGGGCCGTTATGCTTATTACTAAACTTGTTCGATTTTTGCCAATAAATGACGAGCTACAAAAGGATTCGTTTTTTTTTCGTGTCACACTGATTACTCCTTTTTTTCATTTTAAAGAGTGGCATCCTATGTCCACTATCTCGATCGAGGTATGGAGGTCGAATAAATAGAATATAGTGGGGAACATCGATGAAGCTATCACGAAAGTTATAAACTTAGAAGAGGTACACCGAGATGAAGCAATGGTTTATCCAAACTTTAACAAATAATGCAATATATTTCGTAATCTGTTTGTGAGAAAGCGTGAAAAGAGCCAAGAGACTTGAATTTAAGGCTTCAACAGTCATCAAAACTAGCTCATTATTACAGATTGTCATTTCTCTTCTTTCTCCATGGCCTGCACTTTGTTGCCTTGTGTAGTTGAAAATTAGAGTATTTAAGTCGTTGAGTATAATGGTTAAGGTAAAACATTTTTTTAGATTTTAGTGTTTAAAAGAATACATCTAACATCATTTGTCACATCAAACTATTAGGAATATGCTCTTGAGGTAATCATAGAGATGATGATATTGCAATTATATCCATGATATATTATGTGTTTGTGAATATCTATTGAAGGCAACTTGTATCGATTGACAATTATGTGAATTATTTGTGAAACTCTTTTACTTGATTATTAATCTAAAGTTGTCCCCGATTAGAGTTCGTGTGAGGATCAGCACATGTATTAGTTCATGACTATGTTTCACAAGTTATAGACAGAGATGTCAAACTAATAATATGGGCACATGTATGACATGTAGGTGGATCGACCCAATGTGAGATATTGTTATTGTCTCTATTCACATCATGTACATTATGTCCTTAGACCTGAGATTGTTGTATGTATTCAAGATGTGAAATGACCTACTTAGAGACTATCAAACGCTACTCCGTAACTAGGTAGTTATAAAGGTGGTTTTCGGGTTTGTCGGGAAACATGCTATGAGACATAGACAATCAAGATGGAATTTGCCCCTCTCTATATGAGAGAGATATCACTGGATCACTCGAATGATTGGATCAACAAATGCATGGCCATGCTTAGGTTAAGTGTTAACCCATGAGTTGTACCAAATATCGTGTGGCAAGGGAATAACATGTATGTGGTTTGTGGTGGTTCGTCTGATATGATCTTTGCGTGTGCATAGGAGTTGTCACACATTTCTAGAGGCCGTTGTCTATGTGTGCGTGAACCCATAGGGTCACACGCTTAAGGGGCTCGAAGCCTAATTCGGATTGGACCTAAATTAGACTAGGCTTAGGGTTACTAATGGGCCTCCAACTTGGGAGCACATTAGGGACGCATATATAAGCAAGGTGTAGGGGCGCGTCCAAATTGATCTGCGCCTTTTGGTAGCCGTCGTCGTCCCCCACGCTCACGCCTACCGCTCCTCGCTGACCTAATAGTCCAGAGGCGCAATGCTTCTTCTCTGTACGTGTGGGATACCTCGGAGGTGTTGCATCTGGAGCACAAGGGCGAACTGCATGAGGGACGATCTGCGAGCGAAGGACGGACATGACGGACGGACGAACATGTAACTGCACGGCACTGCTGCGACATGTTCAACTACATCAAGTCTCTTACGCTGTACCTGTGCGTCTAGTGGCAATCTCGTAATCTGTAACTAGCAGTGGATCCTAGTTTATGAGGTCAAAAAGGTTTGTTTTTCGGCTAGTGTAGCATCCTCATAACCCTTCACAAACACCATTTGTCACATGTTGATCCTTTTGTGTTAGTGGTATGCTCTTCATGAAGAGATAATATAATTTGTAAACAATTTATTCACATAATGGGCTCAATTCTTCACATCACACAACCTCGTGTGATCTTTGGAAAATGGCAATAACATGTGAGGGTTCCCCCACCTTCGTGTGGTTTTTGAAAAACATTCCTAATAACACACAATTCATGTGACCTCTGAGACATTAACGGGATCCCCCATTACTATGTGACCATTGAGACTTTCTAAGGTTTTTCAATTAGGGCTCTAATAACAATTGTTAAACTACGTAGCAAATTCAAACAACTAGAACCACAACTCATCAAGATTTTAGGTCTAACTCAACCCAAAAGACTACTATGATAGATGAAGACTATCCTCGATTTATAATTTGTGCTCTCCCACCATCAATTTTTTACGTTGGATTAAACGTGACACCTTTGCATCTCATTGCTCACCTCTCACCCACAGTGCTCACCCACATAGCTGCCATCTAAGTGCCTTTGCTGCTCGCCCGTAGGGTTGCCACTACCATCAGACCTCACTAAGTCATCGCTTGGAGAAACGAATCAAAGGGTGAAAGCCATGTGCTTAATCGCAAATGGACTGATGCGATTGCAAGCGAAAGATTGGGGGGAGGGGGCTAGGGAGTGTGGCTCTGTTTCTAGGTGTTGAAATCAACAACAAAACTGACCACCAATGAGTTTTTGGATGGTTCAGTGTCGGTATGGTCTTGTTGCTGGATGTTAGTGAAAATCTGTCCAACCCTATGAGCAAGGGCGTCGAAGGTCCTAGAACGATGGAATGCCATACATGGAGACTTAACGGATTTCGGCACACAATATTCATCACACATGCTTTTTCAAAAAATATTCATCACACATACCTACGACTAGATTGTCTACTTTGACTTGAGGTGACTTCCCGTCCAACGCTCCTCGGATCAACGAGTTCGCCTAGGAGCACGCGCTATTACGTGAGGCAACAATAATGTTTTTTCTTCGTTCATCGCTAGAGATGACCTTTTTTTCAAATTCCATTTGATAGAAACAACATATTGTGCATTCCTAACAAACCAATCTAAATTATCAAAATGTGAGTGGCCACTATACATGTAGTTATAGAGACATGCTCATCGATACACTCATTCTATACAGTTAACACTGGCGCCTCACACTCCAATGCCCCACCCCCATCTAGAGGTGGGACTTGGGCCAAGACATGCCATTCTTCGTGCCGCTTTGGATCGTGACCTACATGCACACAACGCACATCGGCCTATGCTAGTATGGCATGATAAGTTTTTGATTTGGCCTAGGCACAACACATCACATAGCATGCCAACACGCTTTCATGCCGTGCCGATTCAAGTAGGGCCCTCCAAACATTTTTGCTTATTTTCTTCATGCACTCGTAACATGAAAAATATTTGTATATAACATTTTCATAAAAATCTTTAATAATTTCATAGTCCATTTAAGGTTAGATATTACAAAATTAGATTGTAGCGTTGTGGGTGTGCATACGTGTCAATTTCGTGACGTGTTGGTCAAGCATGACTAAAATATAGGACGGGCCGTACGTGCAACCCATCATTTAGAAATCCTAGAAATGATATGGCTGTTGCATTCACGATTCAAAATATTTCGTGTCATGGAACAAACTTCGAGCCATGAAAAAAAGAAACATAAAGCAAATCCAGCACTGCCCGCGGCCCACCCCATTTCCGAAGCAAGCGGATTCCCGCCTCCCGCGCTCTCGGTTCTCAAACACCCTGCGTCTGCCTCGCCGCGCCGACCGGAGCGGAGCCGACTCGCCCGCCGCTCATATCCTCACCTACTCACGCCGGCGCGACGCGGTTCAGTTAGGCCGAAACCAATGGCCTCCGGCGGCGCACCGCCGACCGTCGCCGTGGCCGTGCGCCCGGGCGGCAGCGGCAGCCGCCTCGCCGCGCGGTGGGTGACCGCGGGACTCCCGGAGGACGACGGCGCCGTCGTCCACGTAATCCCCAAGCTCTCCTATACGTGCCTTCCCCGAGTAAGCATTATAAAATTTCTCTTATATTTTAGGATCTGTTTGTTGCTGGGAGCGGCACAGGCTACAGTGGAATGGGCCATGGCCGAGTTGCTCCAAAATCCATCATGTATGTCCAAAGCACGCGACGAGCTTTCAAGAGCTCTTCACTCCAGGGAAAACGTCGAAGAATCTGAAATCATCCAGCTGCCCTATCTCCAGGCCGTGATCAAAGAGACATTTCGACCGCATCCATCCATTCCTCTACTGCTACCACGCCGAGCAGAGACTCAAATCCAAATAATGGGCCACACGATCCCTGAAGGATCCCGCGTGTTCGTGAACGTGTGGGCGATGGGTCGAGATGAGAAGACCTGGCCTGAGCCTGACAAGTTCCTGCCGGAGAGGTTTTTGGGGAAAATGTCATCAACTGATAAGGGTTTGAGCTCATACCGTTTGGCGGAGGACACCGGATCTGCCCCGGTATGCCGCTGGCGATGAAGATGATGGTGCACTTGCTTCTTGCGTCGCTTTTGAGCCAGTTTAGATGGAGACTCCCCGATGATGTCGAGAGGGATGGAGTTGATATGACCGAGAAGTTTGGAGTGGCACTCACGAAGGCCGTGCCTCTTTGTGCCATTGCTACACCAGTTTGAGTCAGCCAACAAACCACCTGCACCCGGACTCGGTAGCATCTTCTAAATAAATCTGCAGTCATTTGCCGTGCTTAAACTAAATGGTTCCTTTCCTCGGTAGTCAGTAGTGCAGTTTGGTGTGCAGTAGTTGAGTTGGTAGTAGAAGTTGTAAAAAACGATATAACATTATTTTTCCTTTCTATCATCTAACAAAAATCCGACAAAAACATTTTTGGTGCCTTTTGAAAAAAAAAAATCTGCTGTCCTCGTTGACACAAAGATTGTGTGTGTGTGTGTGTGTGTGAGGAGCAGGGGCCTCAGTTTTTGGATGGTCCTAGTCTGATATCCAAACCCAGATCCAACACCAAAGTACACCGAAACATCAGCCAAACCAATCACTGGTTTTTCAGTGGTTGTCTGTTCTATCCTGGTCTTCTGTGTCGGTGTAATAGAGTTATAGGGTGGGAAAATTTGGCACATAAGATTAATCTTGCACGCACTTGGACTAGATCCACTCATTTTCGACTCAAGGTGATACCCCATATTTCCATACAACGCTATGGACAAGTTTGTCTGGGAGCACGCGTCCTCCTTGTTTCACAAGGCAATAATGTCACTCTTTTCCTTCATTCATTGTTAGGGGTGTTTTTTTTTCCTATTGTGATTCTTTTTTTTTTTCCAAATTCCATGTGATGGAGTGCTTCGGTTTCGGTCCAAGCACGACTCATAACATGCTCAAAATATCTTTGCTTTTTGCCTGCATTAACACGGCTCTTAAAATATATTTTCTTATTTTCATTATCCGCTCGTGACATACAAAAGATATATTAATTTGTATGGATCATTTTCATAAAATGTTTCACTCATTTTTTGATCCAGTGAAAATTAAACGAAAGGTTAAAAATACTAGAAGAATATATTGTAGTGTTATGGACGTGCTTACATATCATCTTTGTGCCGTGCCTGCCTGTCCAATCACAGAGACTTTTCCCCGTGTGCCATTACAAAAGATCGACCAAGCCTCCATACCACTGGAAAGTTCGTTTCGGCCTGTGTGCCCAACATCAACTTTGTTTTTCCCTGTGTGCCATTCCATTCGTTTGAGTCCCTCACGGTGTCAAACTGATATGCAAGAAGTCTAAAATGCCCTTAGATCTAGACACAATGGCATGCGAGCCCCACTTTCATCTCTTCTCCTCACTCCTCACCGATAGTTTGCTTGCGTTTGCGTGCGTGGGACTCCTATCGCTGGGCTCGATCGATCCAGCCATCTGGGTTTCAGTTCACAATTCACATGGTTGCGTCAAATAATCCGAGCTGGTGGACGCGTTCGCACTCCAGCGCCCGACATTCCCGGATGCGGCCGGTGGCGGGTTTCCTGGCCCGGAACGTGCTGCTCGGCGCCATGCGCCAACTTGCTTGGCGTTCAACTCGTTGGCGCCTGCAGCTCGTCGGCGGCCGGCGCCCTGCGGCACACGGCCGGGTTGCGCTGCGCAAGCCAGAGTGGTCGGCACGTTATCGGCTTCCATGTGGTGACACGGCAGCGCACGTGTGCAGGCACGCCGGCCGCGCCCGCCCTTGGTCCGCGCGCCACCATGCCATGCCCAAATGCTACTGACAATTCAATTGCTAGCCAAGGACGGGGGGTGATCGAGGGGCAGAGCAGGGGCCCGGCAGCCGGCCGCCGGCCGCTGTCAAAGAACCATGACATGCGGTGCGCCGGTGCGAGGTGCAGACTACTTCTGCAGAGTACAACAAGCAAGCAGAATGCATGAGCTCCGTCAGGGACCACGAGCACCAGGGCACGAAGGACCGCGCGTCGCTCTACAGCACGAACCGGCTCACCTCCGCGTCCGAGCTCACCACCGTCGCCGACCCGAACAGGTGCGACCGGAACACCGCGCTCCCGTGCCTGCGCGCCGTTCACGTGTCAGCCCATCATCATGCGCGCCACGTCGTCACGACTCGCACACGTGCGTGGAGCAAGCAAGCAGAGCACTTACAGCAGGCGGCGCTTGTCGACGAAGGCCTCCGGGCGGGAGGAGTAGGCGCAGGACACGAAGTCCAGCGTCTCGCCGACGACCGGCCACCCGAAGCTGCCGGGCGGGAGTCGAGCGGGGGCTGCCTGCTGCTCCTTGCTGCTTCCTCCGGCGGCGCGCTCCCTACTGCTGAACCTGCGGGACAGCAGCACGGACAGGCAGACGACGGCCGCGCGCGAGAAGCAGGGGCGGCGGCAAAGCTGCAGGGTGTGGGTCGACATGGCTGGCTCTGTCTCTGCGGCTCTGTGCGCGTTTGCAGCCGGCAGCAGCTCCACCGCCGCGGCCACGCGGGCACGGGAGCCGCTCCGCCGCCGCGACCGCCGCTCTGCCGCCGCCGCGAGGGGGCGCCGGGCAAGCCGCTCCGCCGCCGCCGCGGCCTCGCCCAGGGTAGGCGGCGCGCGGGCGTGGAGGCTGGGGCGAGCCGCGCTGCTGGGGGCGCCTTCGTCCTGCATGCTCTCGGGCGGCGGCGGCGGACGTGTCGCGAAGGAGCCCTGCTGCCAGAGGAGGAAGAAGATGGAGATGGGGCCCACTGTGTAGAGACAAAGGAGATATGAGGGAGGGGTATTTTAGACATTGTTTCAGGCGGGACCCACGTGTCAGGACGGTCAAAGCATTGAAAATAGACTGAAGGTGGACGGAATGGTACACAGGGAAAAACAAAGTTGATGTTGGACACATAGGCCGAAACGAACTTTTCAGTGGCATAAAGGCTAGGTCGATCTTTTGTAATGGCACATAAGGAAAACTCTCCCAAACACAGTTGTAACGAGATTCTAGAGACGACACTCGGCACAACTCACTCAAAAAAAAAAAAAAAAAAAAAGTCTCGAAACCGAGTGCTCGGCCCACGTGGCCACATCCCAGCTCTACCCCAGTACCCCCACACTCATTTCCCCGTCTTCCCCTCAAGAAAAGGAAAAAGAAAAGGGTCTACCAGTAAACGTGTAGTCGTAGCGAATTCCCGCCTGCTTTCAATTCTCAAACACCCCGCGTCTGCCTCGCCGCGCCGACCGGAGCGGGCCGACTCGCCCACCACTCACCACCGCTACATCCTCCCCTACTCACGGCGGCGCCACAACCAATGGCCCCCGGAGGCGCGCCCGCGCCAACGACCGTCGCCGTGGCCGTGCGCCCGGGCGGCAGCGGCAGCCGCCTCGCCGCGCGGTGGGTGGCCGCGGGACTCCCCGACGACGGCGGCCGCGCCGTCGCCATCGCCGTCGTCCACGTCGTACCCGAGGTCTCCTACGTGCCCTCCCCGAGTAAGCTCCCCTCCCCACCTCCACTCCACTCTGTCATCTCGGCTGTTTGTTTGTTCGTCTGTTCTTCGTTCCGAAATGGGCGCGAGCTGCTGACATGTTTTGTCGCCGCGGCGGCGGCGCGCAGCGGGGGAGCGGGTGCCGGTGGCGCAGGTGGGGAGGGAGCCGGCGGAGGCGTACGCGCGGGACCGGCGCGCGCAAGCGCAGGAGGCGCTGCTCCCGTTCCGCCGCCTCTACTGCTCCCGTGGCCGCGCCAACGTCACCGTGAGTACGCCAAAGCTCGCGTTTTTAGCGTAGCGCCGGCCGCCGGCGCCGCGGCGCCGCGTGTGTTTTCGGCGTGACTTGATTTCTCGGCGCGCGCAGGTGGAGACGGTGGTGGTGGAAGGCGACGGCGTGGCGGAGGCGCTGCTGCGGTACGTGCACGAGTCCGGCGTGCGGAGCCTGGTGCTTGGTTCGGCGTCCTTCCGCTGGTTCCGGAGGTGAGTTACTGTTTGTTTTTCTGTTTTTTTTTTCATTTTCATTTTTGTAAGGAAAAAAAAAAGTCAAAACATGGTGCCTCTACTCTCTAAAGTCTAAACTGCTGGATTCTAAATGAACTCCAATGCTGAGTCCGAACCACTCCAATCCGGAATAATCCGAGCTCTAACCTCCTGGTCGGAGACGGAACTGAAGAAACTGCGAAAGAATGCATGGGACGTGAGAGAAACACAACACCAGATCGGACGGATAGGAAATCAACGATCCAGTATTTGGTTTTGGGAGGTTCTTGTCCTTTCTAGCATTGAATTGGTGGGTAAGGCTATGGTTGGGACATTGTCACCGTGCAGCTTTGATTCTGATTTGATTAAAGGTGATCGGCAGAAAGATCGGCTGCTTTTTTGCTATAAATTTTTCCTTTTTGGTTGAGGTTGGATTTGAAACGTGCACGGAGCAATGCCTTTAATTAATCACAACTAAAGTTTACTTTTGGCGTGATTTTTTTTTAAAAAAAAAACTTCATTTCATAGAGATCAGATCTCAAGTCGCTCAGCTTCTGGTATGTATATACTGAATCACCCTATCGATGTCTTCATTTATCCTGTAGGATAATCCTGAATTCCTTCATATAAAACTGCATTTCTATCATTCATTGTGTCATTCTGACTGATTCAAAATCACTAGCGCCAAATCTGTTTTTGGTAGAAATGTACAATGGAGTTCATGTTTATGTCTTACTGTACATTTTCTCTTTATCCATAGTTTAGGATGAGTTTGGGTTATTATATATGATTGTTCAGGACAGAGGATCCAGTTTTTGGTGGTGTTAGATTTTAGGTCAGCTTAGACAAAGCTATCCAACTAAGGGAGCATATTCCTCTATGTTGGGCAAGCTCATTCACCTTCTCTAATCTTGATCCTGAGTAAACAAATTACTGATAATTAGTATGTTATGTTGTTAATCCCGATAGCAATATTAGTGGTAATCGATGATTCTACATTGATAAGTGTATGGTTTGTTTGTCAGTAGGGTAGGATTAGTGCTAATTAGCACAATTTGTTTCTACTATTAATTATCTCGATAAAATTAGCATATGTTAGTATATAAGTAATTTTGCTATTTTTAATTAAGACATATTATTAGTCAACTTTTCTGGTCACATCCACTCTCATTCATATAAGAATATAAATAAAAATGGCTTGTTCTATCTGCTCAACAAAACACAAAACTTAGATAGCTAAATGCCTATATCTATGTTAATATGGATAAGACCATCCCATCCAACCTTGCCCCAATCCAAACACACCCTTACTTTTGGGTGCACTTTCTTCTAGTGCTGGCTTCCACATTTTACTCATGGTCTTTGTTCTCTGTTGGATATAGAAATGTTTTCCTGGTTGTCTATATAACTGCATCTAACTATTAATTCAGAGCTTTCATGATAATTCTGCCTTTTGGTTTTTACAAATTTGTATTAATAATTTATCACCTATGCACATACTGATTGAAAAAGCTATTTTACATGCATACATCATGATTTTTGAAGTAAGGCATTATTTGTTGCATTGTCCATTTTGCAGGGTGCTGAGCATCCCAGATGTCCCCGGTACTGTCATTCAGGCTACGCAAAATTCATGCAATGTATTTGTTGTGTCCAAACGGAGACTAATTATGAAACTCGCAAGATATCCTCAACTGAGCGGTGTGTTCTGAGTCCTAAAATCTTCTACCGCATATACTGCATCGACACTGTGTTTATTTTTCTTGTTAATAACTTCATTTTGTCTTTGGGATATCAATTTTGCAGAGTCAAACACAAACTTGAGGATCGAGCCCATTAGCCATGAAACATTTACACAATCACATAGGAGTTTACTGTTTGACAACTTTGGTGACGATGAAGCACAATCAAATTCATTCTCCCAATCCCACAGCTCATGTAGTGCTTCTAATATTGTATCAAGTTCAGTAAGTTCCGAACAAGTTGCTTCAGGAAGTTCAGGAGTAAATTGTGCAGGAACAGAAGGAAGTAAGAACTATGATTCTCTTAGCTCATTGGGGGAAAATCCTTGTGCTGTCTCAAACTCCAGCGAAGAGGTCAGATATATCGTTGCATGTAAAAAATTGAGATGCATTTGATTGCTTCTAGGACATGCTAATCATGTTTTCTTACCTTATTTACAGAGCCAATCTACAGATGAAATGTCCAAACTAAGGAAGGAGCTGCAGGAAACCTTAGTAGTCTATGATAAAGCTTGTGTAGATCTCATCAATGTTAAGAAAAAGGTTAAAAATTTTCCTGGATTTTTTGTATCTTCATGAATTTTTGATGCCAAATGGCTATGCTATTCAAATAGTGTACATTTTTTATGTTGTGCATAATCTCCACTAAACATCTTAAACTGTACAATCTAAACTTTTCTTCCATGTTATCATCATATCACACAGATTCAGGTACTTTCTATGGAGTGCTCTGAAGAGGCTCGGAAGGTGGAGCATGCACTAGAGTGGGAGGAAGCTTTGAAGCAGACAGTATCTGATGAGAAGGCAAGACAGCTCGAGGTCATCAACGAAGTTGAGCAAGCAAGGAAATCATTCACCCGAGAGGCTTATTCAAGGTACAAGACAGAAATGGCTGCTAGCATGATCTCTCAGGATAAGGTGCACCTTGTCGATGCTATTCTGTCAAAGAGCAGAAGTTGCAGGCGGTATTCGAAGAAAGATATAGAGCTTGCCACTGATAACTTCTCCGAAGGAAGGAAGATTGGTGAGGGGGGTTATGGCAATGTGTACAGGTGCACCCTTGATCACACTGAAGTGGCTGTGAAGGTCATTCAGGAAGACTCCATTGACAAAACTGATGAGTTCTTGAAGGAGGTAACTAACTAATGTACCTACATTCCAAGATACCATTCAATATTCATAGCACTGGAGTATTTTCTTATGAACTGAAAGTTGTCTGAAACAATTGTTCTTTTTGCAGGTTGAGATTCTTAGCCAGCTTCGCCATCCCAACCTGGTTTTGTTGCTTGGTTTCTGTCCAGAAATTGGCTGTCTGGTATATGAATACCTGAAGAATGGAAGCCTAGAAGACCAGCTCTTCAACACCAAAGTGTGCCAACCCCTGCACTGGTTCCTCCGGTTCCAGGTCATCTTTGACGTGTCCTGCGGACTCGCATTCCTGCACGCAAGAAACCCAGAGCCGATTGTCCACCGAGACCTGAAACCGGCCAACATCTTACTGGACAGGAACTACGTGGGCAAGATCGGCGACGTCGGCTTGGCAAAGCTCATATCTGATCTTGTGCCCGACTGGCAAACCGAGTACAAGGAGACGATCGTCGCCGGCACGCTCTATTACATGGACCCTGAGTACCAGCAGACCGGGACCGTTCGCCCCAAATCTGACGTGTTCGCGCTGGGGGTTGTCATCCTGCAGCTCCTGACCGGCAGACGCCCAAATGGGCTCATTGTGAGCGCAGAGAACGCCGTGAGAAACGGCAGGTTCACTGATGTCCTCGACAGGTCTCAGACTGATTGGCCGCTTGACGAGGCAGAGATGCTTGCGAGGCTCGGATTGAGATGCACGGCGTTGAAGTGCAGGGATAGGCCTGATCTTGAGTCCGAGGTGCTGCCGAAGCTCGATGAGATCCTGCACAGGATTACTTCTGCTGTCAATTTGAGAAACCCAAATTTGAGCGTACCAAGCCACTTCATCTGTCCTATAACACAGGTAAATCGTGTACAGAATTTGAATTCGTTTCAGCTCTCTTTAGCTTGTGCTTACCAAAATGGAATTTGGGTGCAGGAGTTAATGGAGGATCCTCACGTCGCCGCCGATGGCCACACCTACGAGCATTACGCGATCAGAGCTTGGCTCAAGAGGCACAAGACATCGCCTGTGACGAGGAGGAAGCTGCTGAACTCGTCCATAATCCCGAACCATTCATTGCACGCCGCGATACAGCAGTGGAAGTCACAGTTACCAGCTCATCAGACAAATGAGTAAAATGGGAGTCAGATTCATACCACTTCTTGATCCAGCTGTTCAACAGTGGTGAAATTATTTTCACGAACACGCAAAAAACTTTTGCTTTCCGGATTTTATAAGTTGTTCAACCTGTAAATGAGAAAGGAGCAGTTGTAAAGAAGAGAATCACGAAGGACGATTTTGTAATTGGAGTGATAGGTTTTGTGGTCATTATAATGGTCATCAGTTTTGGAACAGAGCAAGCTTAAATGGCTTCATGCTATTTATTACTCTCCCTCTCTAACTCTATTTTAAAATCAAATAGAATAACAGAAACAATTTTGAAGACCTTTTAAAGTACCCAGTTTTTGAAACTTAATTTTGAAATAAAATTGGGAATAATTCACTTTGAAGCATTAAATATTAAACTAGTTTTTGAAAATATACATTATGTCTTCACATAATTGATCTAATGATGCTTATTCGATATAACAAATATTAGTACTTTTCCGTACATAGTTGATCAAAAAACGAATTTGATGGCAAAAACTGAGGGAGATCCCCACAGTGTCAAAAGAGCTTTTAATAGTTGATCAAAATTGATATTCTACTTTTACTTTTTTTCTTACATAGTTGATCAAAATTCATTTTTTTACTCCATAAGAAGAAAGGATTGTAGCTTTTTTATGGACGGAAAGAACAGTACTTGTGGGCGCTGGGCGGCCACAGAGGAGAAATGAGAGGACAAAAGAAAATTATGTGAATTAGAAATTGGTTCTTCTTAGTATTTTATAACCATCCAATCTATCTAAATGGATGTCTTTACTTTTTGTTTCAAACAGTGAAAATTTCGCTTCAATAATAATAGGTATATCTAAACGGGAACTAAAGGGCTCGTGTTTGGCGTGGACATTGTCTGATCGTGATCCTAATCGATCTTTGAGTGGGCCGACATAGATCTGATGGATGATGATGACCCATATGCATGGCCATATGCGATAATGTTACTTATTCCGAGCAGCACATTATGAATTACGACTCCAATCACTGATTAATGTGAAAAGGTGTCCTTACGCACGCATGGATCATGCAAATCGGAACTTTAAACTTTAAAAATAAGAAACCAAATTACCCGCAAAAAAAAAAAAAAACCAAATGGCGCTGGTCTGAATCGAGTTAGCAAATCGACAAGTCACTCATTTCAGGGAGATGGGTGCATGGTCGTCATCTGTCTCTTCTACGCATATAATTAAGTGGGCAGATATACTGTGTATATATTAGATCAATGACAGATACTTTTCTTTTTGAGAGGGATCACAGACGGATACTTCTAGCTCAGGAGCACGGGTCATAGGGGTTTTCTGTTTCATACGGGTGATGGACAAAAATATATCATTAACATCGATTCCAGTCTTTCAGGGCCAATAATATGGCCTTGTTCATGAAGTTTGTCGCGATATCTTGTACGTCGTTGTTGCATGCATATATAATTATTTGGCACACGACAAATTTCTATTCATGAATGAATAAATCATTTTCTTAGTTTGAAGTAATAAGTATTGATAAAGGTACTTTCTCCATTCTATATTTTGGTGAAGTTGAGCGCGGTGATGGTTGAGGTGTATTTTTTCTGTATTTTTTCTTTTTTATTTTAGACTTACTTGGTACAATACTTTGCTCTACTGTTAGAACAGTTTGTTTTTCTAATGATGAAACTGAAACTGTTAAAAGTACGTTAAGTTCATAAAAAAATACCATACGAAAAAGGGTAGAAATTTTGACTCTTTATTACCAGTTATATTGGTATACATATAGATATATACAATACCACATTTTAATATATGCAATACCATACTTTTCTTAGTTTTTTTGTTTTGTCAGATTATTAATATATATGCAATACAACTTTTTTGTAGTTTTATTTTTTTATTCTTCTAATATATGCAAGACTATTTTTTTTTTGTTGTCGTGTTTTTGTTTTGTTTTGCCAACTCTTAAAAATTAATATTTGCAATACCACATTTTTGTAGGTTTATTTTTTTGTTCTTCTAATATATGCAAGACTATATTTTTACTGTTTTATTTTTTATTTTGCCAAATCCTAAATATTTGAAGGTGCTATCAACATTACGGCCTTGTTTAGTTCCCCAAATTTACTCCGAATTCACTATGTAAAAAAAGATTCTCCATCACATCAAAATGTCGGCACATGCATGGAGTACTAAATGTAGATAAAATTAAAAACTAATTGCGCAGTTTGGTTATACTTTGCGAGACGAATCTTTTGAGCCTAATTAGTCAATATTTGAATAATATTTCACAAATACAAACGAAATCTTTAAAGACGCTACAAAGTGTCGATACCAATTTTGCCATCCCCAACTTGGGGGAACTAAACAAGGCTTAAATATAAAAACGTTTCGCTACACGTCAGCAAAGTTGTTGTGGTATGCCTTAGGTAGTTCAAGTTGGAGACCATGGTTCAAGTTCCCCACCTTGTAGGTAATTTTGGTAGTTTTTTTTTCCTTTTCCTTCACCTCGGACAGAAACTCACCGTACCAAAAAAAAAAAAAAAAATTATGGGCTTACAGAGCGAACAGGTTTGGAGCAGAAGGACATTTTGGCTTTTATTTAATAGGTAAAGATGATGATGATGATGATAATAATAATAATAATAATAATAATAATAATAATAATAATAATAATAATAATAATAATAATAATAATAATAATAATATATTATTATTATTATTATTATTATTGACATAACACATGTGTCTAAAAAAATTTTAGTGTGGGCTCTGTTTCATTTGTTTTAACATTATGATATGACATAATACACGTCTAAAATTTTTAGTTATAGCGCCAGGACTCAACCCCACTTGGACTTCTTGTACTAAAAATTGTGGAGCAAAAAGCTCCTTAGTATATATATTTAACCATAGCCTAAAATTCGCTCGAGTCGAATCCAGTACCTGGGAGTTGCTACTTGAGTCACCTAACCAACTCAACTAGAAGTTTGTTCGCTTGAGGTGAGAATTCCATAGAGTTTCATATGAGACATGACACAAAAGTTTTTGTGTATCGGTTTTGCCTCAGCGATGAACCCATTACCTATATCCATCCAGTGTTGCTTGCTGAAGCCCGGTGCTGGCCACGTCGCTCGAATTGGGACGCTGCAACCGCGCTGTGTCCACGTCGCTCGAAAGTCGCTGGGCGTGTCCACGTCCTCGTTAATTCGTTTTACTTGGCTGACCTGCGTCCACGTCGCCTCCTAAATTGAGCCCTCCCCTCAAAGCTAAAAAAAAAAAAACTCCCCATCCTCCCGTCTCTCTTCCCGAGCCCGTCTCTCTTCCCGGGTCCCGACGCGCCGACGGCGACCCGCCTCCCCCAGATGCGGCGCGGGCCGGGCGAGCGGCGCGGCGGCCGGCGCACCGCCGACCCGCGCGACCGGACGCGGCGGCGCAGGGGGCCCAGGGCGCCCCCTCTCCCTCCCCGTCCCGTCGCCTCCTCCGCCTCCCCCTCCGGATGCGGCGCGACGATGGCGACGATGCGGCGCGGGCGAGCGGCGGCGGTGCGGCCGGTGCGGGCGACGCGGCCGAGCGGCCGGCGTGGGCGAGCTGGCGGCGCCGCGCCGCCGGCCTCCCTCCTCTCTCCCTCTCCCTCGGCCAGGTGTGCGGCGCGGCGGCCGGCGAGCCGAGCAGCCGCCTGCCCGACCGCGGCGCCGCAGGGGCGGGGGCCCAGGGCGCCCCCTCTCCCTCTCTCCTTCCCGTGGCCTCCTCCGCCTCCCCCAGATGCGGCGCGGGGCAGCCGTGCGGCGCGGCGGCCGGCTCGCCACGGGGCCGTGCGCCCGACCGCGGCGGCGGAGGAGGGCGACGCCGGGGCGGCGCGGCGCGGGCAGTGGCCCCCTCTCCCTCTCTCGCTCCGTCTCCATCTGCCGCTGACCCATGGACGGGCTCGCGGCATGGGTGGGCGGCGGCCGCGGCATTGCAGCGCCGTCGGCTCTCTCTCTCTCTCTCTCTCTCTCTCCGGGGTCGTCCTCGCCGGTGGGCGCGCTCGTGGTCGGCCTCGCCGGCAGCCGCCGCTCGCTGCGTCTTCTTGTCGGTCCGCAGTCGCTCGACGAAACCCTAGCGTCCTCTCCGGCAGGATCTGCCTCCTCTTCATCGCCTCGTCTTCTCCTTCTCTGTTCCTCGGTTCTTGGTACCTCCGTCGACCACTCCGAGGTGAAATCCACCCCCGAGGCACCTACTTTTTCTCTTTGCTTTGCAGTTTATTCTTCCTCAGATCTTGCGGGTGGATGACATGGTCGATGACAGTGTTGTTGTTGAATGCTCAGATCAGCCTCTGGGAGGTATGTTTATTCATGAGGCCGTCACTCATCTTGTTGATTATTGTGCTGGTGGATGCTATGGTCGATGGATCTGTTACTTTATGCTTGGCTGGACTGTGGTTTTCCTTCTGTATACTATGGTCGATGATGATGTCCACTGTCACTGGGAGGCATGTTCGTCCATGCAGCCGTGACTTCTTCTGATGATTATGCTATGTTCGTCTATGCTCATGGCTACCAGGGTGAATTCAATTTATATTGTCCTCAATGAGTTTTTCGATTGCCCTCTACTTGATTTTGCAACTTCCTGATGTTCTATATTTGAGCTTGGTGGTGATTGTGGGAACATGTATAAGGCGAATGATGCGGACATAAAACTGTAGAGGTGGCTGCTTTTTTGGGTTCTTACTTCAATGTTTAGCTTTTTCCCCATGTATGACATTGTATCCGTCAGACACATCCACACCCTACCAACAACCCCTTCTATCTTGTGTTGGTGGCAGAGTATGGATGTGATCGTACAGATTATGTCATCCATGAACTTGGTTTTCCATCTGGTTCATGTTTCCTGTCTGGTTTTGTCAAAGGCGGCCACCAGTGATACAATTTTGATGAGCACCGCCTCATTTCAGAGCTGACGCCACTATTTTAATCCATAATTGCCTAATGATGTCTTCTGATGAGGCTCTTAGACCATTGCAGGCTTACCCCAGAGATGAGAATCCATCTCTTGCGGCAAAACTTGCACCTAATAAAGCATCACCATGCAAATCCATGTCCTAGGGTTTGCTGTAGGTGGATTTGGACTCGACGTTCTCTGCATTTTTGTTCTTTTGTGCAGACCGAGCAGTGGTCGATCCGGTTATTACGGCCGAGGTGCCGAGGTTTCGAGATGGAGATCATCCGGATCAGCAGGAGGTCTCGATGCCGTGGTCAGGCCTCCTCTCCCTGTTCTATTGTTGTTACCGTGCTCCGATTTGATCTTGTTGATTCATGATTTCTCTAAAGATTTTTGGTCTCGACAGGTTGATATATGCTAGCTGTGTGTGCCTCTTCCGGAGATATATGTGAGGGTGAGCACAGTATATTTTTTACCCTGCTCAGTGGATTAACACATCATCTGTATGCACATGTTCTGGGTTGTTGTCGACCACAAAATCCTGCTTACTTGCTCTTTGATGTACTGCCAGTTAAAACTTCACCTTGCAAATCGTGGTACCCTTTCCAGATATTGGGAATGCCGGTAAGCCTTATGGTCCTCATGGAGCCTTCTAAATCTTCCAATATTTGAACCTAATTTTGCTTCTGTGCTGCTGTGTTTGGTTTGTATTTTGGAAGTGCCGTGTCAAATGACAACTACAGTGGGAGCTAATTCTTTTTAATTCGAGCTCCCATCATGCTTTAGTGCGGCGTGAATTCTGTTGTTCAAAACACCTGTAATTTGCCTGCATGCTCAACAACAGCTCAGGCCTTCAAATGTTGGGTTGCGCGCAGGTAAAGATAGGTTTACATTTGGACCTTTCAATGTGCTTCATTTTCCCTCTACAGTGCATTTCCTGAGCTACAAGATTTATAGGGACAGGCTACACCAAAAAAAAGGGATGCTCACTCCCTCTTTGCTGAGATAATTCTTTTGTGTCAAAACTCAAATTTGTTAACAAAGCCTTCTGTAGGTCTGTTGTGAACAACAGATGCATTAGTGTGTGCTTCCCTTCTCGATCTTTTTCCTAGATCATGCAAGGGAAATAGATGTGGGCCTATGGATGTGAATGCTCCCCATCAATTTGTCTTTGTCTTCTTCTTCGTTTTGCAACTTCTCTAGGCCTGTTGGACTGCTCAAGAGCATGAACCATTTTTACCTATGTATATTTGGATACCACTCTTACCTGGTGTTCAGATCATGAACCAGAGATATATCTTTCCCTATATAACAGCCTTTGGCCTCAGCCACGCGTGCGAGGTGGCAAGTTCCATTTTCCTTCCTGTAGCCACCTAGGCAGAGTGGACTGCTATATTGAAATAATAAGGCTTCCATTTTGCTGTGTTGCAGACATGCTGCTTTATATACATGGGGATGATGGGATGATTTTGAGTAGAGTAAAATTGCAAATTGGGCTTACAAAGGCCAGCTGGTATGAATTTTTCCCCTTCCATTCTACTGGCGTTCAGATTGACACGTGATTATATGTTCAGATTTTAATTACTATCGTTCTATGCCATTCGACTGTCGTTCATTATTATCTTCTAATGCTTCTGCCATCCTTGTTTCACAGGTGAGGTCCATCTCTCTCTGGGATTACTCAATGAGATGGTGAAATATTCTTCTCTATAGTTATAGAGAGGTATTTATTCATTAATATTGTTTCCTCATGATTCTAATTACTTTCCGTTACTGCAGTAGGTCAGGATGCTATATTGACAGTTTGCACGTGCATCTTCTGAAAATGGACAAGCATTGGTTTGACAATTAGCAAATCTGCCATTGCTTGACCTAATAAAGGTCAGTATGTTCTAATGAATATTTTTTCTAATTATCAAATTTACTGTTTCCCTCATGACACTGTCCTCATGATTTCATTGGTAAAAAGAATGTATGACTACAAAAGAATATGTGCCTGACATCCTGAATTTATTTCATCATTTCTAATATTTGAAACAAGAATCTCGGTTGTGTAGCCATTGATCACTTCACGGTCACTAGACTGAAGCCACGATTCAAGCTCTTTAGATGCTGTATTCTGATGTGTTTAGATTTAGAAGTGTTTTTTTTTTTTTTTTGGTTCACAGGTGATGAATATTTTTTCAGGGCTGCTTGCCACCAGGAAAATCTCCTCTCGTGGTTAGATTTTGTGACGCACATTTCACAGGAAATACTTACGCATTACATTATATGGGTGCAGATATCGGCAGTTGTTATTTCTGTTAGTTCTCCAAACAATAGCTTTACAATTTTGCAATTGACGTACGGGAGCATGATCAGCCTGATTCACAAGAAGATGAAAGCATTGCGCTTCCCTCGCATGATCTTGCCGTCAACGGGTTTTCCTAATTCAACTGGACGTTCCTTTCGATCTCATAACGGGGTTCAACAGTCTTTAGTTTAGGGTGCATATTTGACATAGCACAATACTTTTAGCAGTTTCTTTGAATTTAAGGTGCAAGCGGTCCATTTTCAGAATTGGACTAATAATTTGTGTATGAGATAAAAAAGAATGCCGGATCTCTTTAATATTAGTATTTTGCCGCTTTCCTCCTGTACAAGTTGTTCATTATAGACACTGTATTTGCCCAGCCTACGACTCTTTGTGCTGGGCGCGCAAGTGCGCGCCATTCCACTAGTATAAAATGGTGTCTCTATTCACTAGAGCGAAGCCACCTAAACATGGCTTCAATTCTCTATCTTGGGTCAAACTGTTTCGAGAAAAAAAATCAAACAGCCTGGAAGTGTCACTAGGGTCATGAGATGTCATCAAATACTAAATCACCATCATGATCTGTATTGATCATGGAAATCGCCAACGACTAAGGCCAGGCTCCGTGTTTCATTCGCGTGTGCATCATTTGTTTGATTCTGATTGATCTTTAGCCTGGCCCAGTCATGGAGGATGACCCATGAGAACTGGGCGACAGTTGACCTGAAACCATGCATAAGAGCTAGTAATATTGTTATTTCAGAGGAACACGTTACGAGTTATTATTAACTCTAATCACTGATTAATGTGAATGAGTTTTCTTATACGCATGCATGGATCATGCAACTCTGACTGAACTTTAACAAAAAGCCAAATGGGGTCTGAAAGTGAGTTAGGATATCATGTCACTCATTTCAGGAATAATCATCATCTCTTTCTGTATCCATATATATACGTATATATATATGCATAGTATTTACATGTACACACTAAACTACGATGTAATTGAGTAGTACATTGTTTCATCCAAACCCTAAAGTAAAATTTCAGTGACCACGACGGCAAGACGCCAAATGTAAGTCCATGGTATATCATCATTTTGTCATAGTGTGTGTTAAAAATAGGTGGGCATGATTAGGAACGACGATCGATAGGAAGCTCAACAAGCATGCGGTGCATGACTATCTAGAGAACAGCTAAAGAAAGTGTTCCCGCCTTCCTCAAATCGTCGATGGGTTAAAAAATGCTGTACCTTCTGGAACATGGGGGCAGGCATTGTAGTTGTTACTACTGGTGTTGCTTTCTACAGTATATTGTACTCTCTCTAAGGGCCCCGTTGTTTGTTAGACTGAGCTTTCTTCTTTACTAATATAATCAACAATTTTTCTACTCGGTTCATTTCGAAAAAAACACTTAACATGTGCCTAAAAATTTGTGAAGACTAGCAAGATCAGAAGTCAAAATCCAAAATGAAAGAAAAGTAAATAAAAGTTACATAAGCATAGCAATGTCAATTTATTTTAAAATAAATAGGGAGAATATTCATTGCAAACCACATCTTCGGTACAATCCATGAAAAGCCTATTAAAATTATATTTATGAGTTTTTAAAAAAATTGAAACTTTGTACAACAATGGTGTATCTATAGATGTGCATTGTCAAAAACTTTGAGATTCAAACTCGTTTCATAAAATTCATATGAAAATAACACATTTTAAATGCATATGCACTAAAGGACAGAATTTCTGGAATTTCGTCTACTAGTGCATATGCAAGTAAAATTTGTTATTTTTATATTATTTTTTTACAAAATAAGTGTCAATCTCAAATTCTGTGACAATGCGCATCTATAGATGCACTACTAGTGTGCAAAGTTTCAAAAAAATTTAAAAAAAAACTTCAAAATATAATTTTACAAAGGGTTTTTTGCACCGAAGAGGTGGTTTGCACTGAATATTTTGCCAAATAAATACATATTGAAAATGCTTAGATGTGTCAAGAAGAAAAAAATATAGATTAGTAAGTTATACATTTATCATAAGCCAAGTTTCGCTAGGCGCTAGGCGGTATCTAGGCGTTGATCCCTAGCCTAGGGAGTAATCGGGATTAATCGCGACTAGGCGTTTTCTAAGCGGTAGCTAATACATGTATAAATACTTAAAAGAAAAGGAAAAAACAGGAGATCAGTAGTAATAATGGAAGGAAGAAAGAGCACAAGGCCCATTTAACGGCCCAACTCTCTCCCCTACAGTCTCTCTTGCGTCCCTATCCTCTCCCGCTGCTCCTCCGCGCCGGCAAATCTCTCCTCTTCGCGCCCGCTGCCGACTGCGCCCGTCGCGCCCACCGCCGGCTGCGCACGTCCGCGCCTCCGCCGGACGCTCCTCCACCCCCGCCGGCGCCGCCATCGAGCCGCCGCCTAGGGGTCCGCCTACCCCCCTAGTCGCGACGGCAGCCTTCGCTTAGCGATTAAACCCGCCTAGGCGGCCGCCCAATTCCGTCCAGCGGAACTTGGATCATAAGTAGACAGGAATTACAAAGGCTATAATAGAATGTAATAGAATATGAACAAAGGGAGGAAAATATGCAAATTAATTAATATAAGTATTTTTTTGTTAGTAAATGACCATGTGATGTTTACATCTCAACTTTTAGCTCAGGAGTCAGGAGCACGTGTTGCTGCACGGTGCATACAAACGAACAAAAACCCCTTTGCAAAGGGAAAATTAGATGAGTACCATCAAAAGATACAAACTTTAGAAAAATACCATTGAAAGATTTGGATTTAAAGAAGTAGCATCGAAAGGTTGTTCCGTTACAGCAATCTAGCACTCCGTGAGCTTGACGTTAACGGGAGGAAAAAACGACCCAGCCCAACCCATGTGCGTGAGCTTGCCGCCTCCATGTTTGCCGCTGGCCGCTGGCATGATGAACGAGGATCGCATTGAGCGTGTCCAGATTATTGCCGGCGGGTGTCTCCTCCCTGCTACGCCTTGAGCTGCAAAAGCCCACTCAGCCAGGGCCGCGGCAGGCAATGGATGCGGCAGCATGCGCGCGCCCATGACCGCGGCCGGCGCACCGTCGAGGGCAAGGGTCGCATGCGCCGTGGCGACCGCGGCGAGCAGCAGGCCAGCAGCCGTGCAGAGCAGCGTGACGAGCGCGCTCAAGCTCCTTCCCGACGTCCTCCGTGTCGTCTTCGTCGTTGTCACGCACAGGTGTGCGAGCGAGCCACCCGCTCGCACAGGCGTGAGGTCGAGCGACGCCGCTGGCGAGGCAGGGGCGAGCAACTCATGCCGAGGCTGCCCAAGCGCAAGGACATGGTGCTGGACGGCCACGACGTGCCCAAGTCGATTGTTGAATTCGCCATGCACGCCGTTCTGTGCTGAAGCTCCCAGACCAGCACCTCCTCCTGGTGCTCCCGGACAAGATGGAGGCAGAAAAGGGACATGTACATTGGAGATGCGAGGAACAGCAGTCGCAGGAGACGTGGGAACTGTTATGCTGCTAGAATCTGTTCTGAATGACACTGCTACAATCGTGTATGAATGGCTACTGAAATGAAGCATGCGGTGCGAGTTAACGTGAAGTTAACAGGGAGTGCTAAAACTTCATAACGGAACAACCTTTGGATGCTATTTCTCTAAATCCAAATCTTTCAATGGTATTTTTCTAAAGATCGTATCTTTTAATGGTACTGGTCTAATTTTCCCCTTTGCAAACCCTTGTGTGTACAGACTACCAAGTACAGTGCATTATTGTTGCCCTATATATAGCACAAGCTCGAGTGCGCAGCTGGTCACTGGACACGCAACGTGAACTATCTGACACACTAAACGCTGCGCTGTTGCTGCTCTCTCCTCCGGGTCCCGGCCATGACATCGAAGCGAGCCAACGCCGGCGACGAGCAGCCGAGGCTGTCGCCTTCCGGCCTCCCGATCCACGAGATCCCGGGGAGCTACGGCGTGCCCTTCCTCTCGCCGCTGCGCGACCGCCTGGACTACTTCTACTTCCAGGGCGCGGAGGAGTACTTCCGGTCCCGCATCGCCAAGCACGGCGGCGCCACCGTGCTGCGCGTCAACATGCCCCCCGGCCCGTTCCTCTCCGGCGACCCCCGCGTGGTCGCCGTCCTCGACGCGCGCAGCTTCCGCGTCCTGCTCGACGACTCCGCGGTCGACAAGGACGGCACGCTCGACGGCACCTACGTGCCCTCGCTCGCGCTCTTCGGCGGACACCGCCCGCTCGCGTTCCTCGACGGCGCCGACCCGCGCCACGCCGCGCTCAAGCGCGTCGTGATCCGCCTCGCGGCGGCCCGGATGCACCACGTCGCGCCGGCCTTCGGCGCCGCCTTCGCCGCCACGTTCGACGCCGTCGAGGCCGAGCTCGCCGCCGCCAACAAGGGCGTGGCAGAGTTCAACAAGCACAACATGCGCCACATGCTGGACTTCACCTGCGCCGCGCTGTTCGGCGGGACGCCGCCGAGCAAGGCCATCGGCGACGGCGCCGCGGCCAAGGCGTACAAGTGGCTGGCCTTCCAGCTCCACCCGCTCGCCAGCAGGGCCATCCGGCCGTGGCCGCTGGAGGACCTGCTCATCCACACCTTCCGCCTGCCGCCCTTCCTGGTGCGCCGCGACTACGCCCAGCTCACGGCCTACTTCGCCGACGTCGCGGCGGGCGTCCTCGACGACGCCGAGAAGCAGCAGCAGGCCGCCGACCCGGGCGCCGCCGCGGCCATCCCGCGCGACGAGCTCCTCCACAACCTCATCTTCCTCGCCATCTTCAACGCCTACGGCGGGTACAAGATCTTCCTGCCGCACCTCGTCAAGTGGCTGGCCCGCAGCGGCGCCGAGCTGCACGCCAGGCTCGCCGCCGAGGTCCGCGCCGTCGTCCCACCGGGCAGCTCATCGATCACCCTGTCGGACGTGGAGAAGATGCCGCTGGTGAAGTCGGTCGTGTGGGAGACTCTGCGGATGAACCCGCCGGTGGAGTTCCAGTACGGGCGCGCGCGGCGGGACACGGTGGTGGAGAGCCACGACGCGGCGTACGAGGTGAAAAAGGGCGAGATGGTGTTCGGGTACCAGCCCCTGGCGACGCGCGACGAGCGCGTGTTCACGCGCGGCCGCGAGTTCGTCGCCGACCGCTTCGCCGTCTGCTCCGACGACGAAGAGCGGCGGCGGCTGCTGGAGCACGTGGTGTGGTCGAACGGGCCGGAGACCGGCGGGGCGGCGGAGGGGAACAAGCAGTGCCCCGGGAAAGACGCGGTGGTGGCGGTGGGGCGGCTCATGGTGGCGGAGCTGTTCCGTCGCTACGACACGTTCGTCGCCAGCGTGGAGGAGACCCCCGTGGAGCCCATCGTCACGTTCACCTCGCTGACGAGGGCTTCGTCCTCCGCCGCCGCCGCGCGGGCCATGGTGGCAGCGTCGTCAAGCCCTGAACCTGATCGATCATGCACAGTGTTGTACTGCTGCTACGTTGCTGTATGTACTTTGTCTTCAATGTATCAGTGTGTTTGATACGTACTAAACGTACTTCCGTCATGTGCTTTGCATCCCTGTGAGGATGTCGACTTTGCTTTGCTTATAGTTATTGCTATCGGTGTCATTGGATCATTGGTGAACCACGATCAAAATGTTATATGGGGCAATAAGAGCCCTTCTCAATGATCTCTTGTAAGGTGTCCCAAATTCAAAACATTTGCTATTGTGTGTAATTGTGTCATGGTATTTGTGAGCTATAAGGGCCGATGGAGGAATAATAACAGACATTGCTTCATTTGATTTTCATTTCTTCAATTTGCAATTTCATGTTTTGATAGGTTGTTTAGCTCAATTAAGGTCGTCATGTTTAGTATGGCTCCTCTTCAAAAGTCATTTTTTTTTTCCAATGGAAAACGGCTCATCCTTATGAACCATTTGATAGGGCTCCTCGGCGAGAGCTAGAGCGAGAAACACTATTAAATGGGGCTTAACTTAATTAAAAAACAAACAAGGTTGCGTGTCGGCTAGAGATAATTCCTTTCTTTCCAATTTTTTGTAAGCTATGTTCCACAAGTCCCAAGTTTTCACACACTTATGAACACGTGAGTATCTTAGGTTAAACATAATATTATTGCTCATATAAGCTCACTCCTACTAAAGCGTCAAAGTGTGGTTGTTACCAAGTCCCAACCACTTGTCCTCAATTGTAATTCGGGCACCACATTCCATATCTTGAAGTATCCCAACTGAAGAAAAGTTGTTTTATTAGCTTGTTGGGCCATTTATGTGCTTCACGATTCACCGTTAATCATTTGTGTGCAAGCGTGTGATTGAATATATATTGAAATCATGAATAAAGTCAGAAACTAGAACTTGTGAAATAAAGGAACCCAAAGAAAGTTAACAAGGAACACAATTCTTATGAGATAATCTTGTAATAAATTAATAGTACATGCACTAGAAAATGACTTTTATAATTTTTTCAAGGGTTGTTTACTTAGCAAACCGTTCAAGAAACTAATTTTCCGAGAGCACATTGTAACTTACAAATCGTCCAAGTATACCTTCATTGAAAATATATGTACTTTTAGAGGCAAGGCTTAAGAGAACCGCCTTTAAAAATGAGTGAAGTGAACATCACTTAAAAATTGATTTCCGAAGTTAGTCAACTGAGTCAACCGCACTTAAAAATATTTGCAATACAAACAAATTCGTAAGAGTCAACCGCACTTAAAAATATTTGCAATACAAACAAATTAAGTAACTTTTTCAAATGAAGTCAGATGAAGATAAAAGTTTTTTTAGTTTTCATAAAAGAATTTATCTCACAAAACAGAATATTGCTCAAACAAATACTCGCTACTAATTAAGCGTGGTTGTTCCTTGATAATTGAAACTAGCACAATACAAGATAGCCACACCAAGCAAGCAAGCCTAGCTTACCAGTGGCGGGCAAGAAACATATGAAGGCTCACAACAAAAGAAACATAGTACCTAGAAGAAAACAATATCACCGCGATCGATCGACAATGAGACACAGCTTTGCGAGCCGTTTGGATCCATTAGTCACTGGACTAAAGTTATACTCAAAAGCAAACTGATCTACAGAGGTTAGCGGTTAGCGGCGATAGAGTCCATCAGCTGGCTGGGCCAATAAGGACGTGCCACCTATGAAGGTGGTGTGTTATTGTCCTTTCCAAATTGTCCATGCAACCAACTGGACCACACTAGGCCGGAATCGACGAGACATCAGCTTGGAGGTCTGCAAGGCCAGCCACACCATTCACATGTTTCTCCAAAAAAAAAAAAAAAAAACCACCATTCACATGGGCGGATCTAGGGGCGGTATTCCTCAGTATTCCCCGAATATCCAACTATTTTGGTACACAATTATGTATATATGAATGTATGATGCTATAATATATAGAATTTTTGTGCATTTCATCCCAAAACAGGTAAAAACTGATCTTTCAATTAGAAGTCTAGATTGGCTTTTGCTGCGATTCGAAATGACCGTGGTAATCCATTTATTCCGATCCAACAATATAATCATCTATTACCTACTAGGAGGTAATAGTATTTATTGAATTTTTTTATAAAAATAGGGTAAATAAATACGGTTTGAAATATTATTATTTTTTAAAGATTTGGATGATGCATGCGATTCTGTAAATGATATGGAAAATCTTTTTCATTCTATATTTTTGTACTTGGTATGTTGTCGTTATTAGCTTATAATTTTGTACATGACTTAATTAGCGTGCCAGTGTGTACGTACGTGCGTACGTACGTGCGTTAGCGTGTTAGAGCATCTCTAAAAAATTTTGTAAAATGGATCTCTATAAACTAATGTTTAGACTTTTTTTTTTAGCAGAACTATAAACTAATGTTTAGATGATCCCTAAAAATAGATCTTTTTTTTTTCTCGGCACATCTCTAAAAACGTAAAACACTCTAACAGTCTCTTTTTAATTTAAGCCCACGTTTGTAATAAACGTGACATGTGGCCAGGAAATCACAGGACGGGTCGGGCTCGTGCAGAGCGCAAGGTGTGATGGCGAGCGGCCCCGCTCGGTTTCTTTGAGGCGGCCGGGATCCTACGCGAGATTACGGGAATTCTATTTTTTACAGTGCTATATTGGCTATATTTTAAACCTCTGAATTTGTTTTTTTAATGACATAGAAGGGGAATACCTAAGTTTCAAATCCTAGCTCCGCCACACAAGCACTGTTGGAGCTTGGAGTGGAGGTTCAAAACATCAAATGCCCCAGCACCATGGACCACGCTACTACGCTAGGGCGAACACTCAAGCAATCACTCTCAATCAGGATGTGGTCCGTCATTTCCGATATTTGATCACAGAGTGCATCCACACTGATGATTGCTCATCGGCCAAACTGTTCACATCGATCTGTCCTGCAGAGCTATCGAGCCAAAAGGAAAGCACACCCCTATCCAAGAAAAGTTGTTTTGGCTTGCTAGATAATTTGCAGGCATCAAGATCGTCAGTCGTCACCGATTCACCATTGATCATTTGTGCGCCAGTGTGTGAATTTATATGAATTCAAATTGTGAAGTGTACCAAGTCAGAAACTACATGTTTGTGGGACCATTACGACCGAGGTTGAGGACACCACCATCTTCCAAACCCCGTCGGTTGTCAACATTGCACTGCTTGACCAACACAATGACGTTGATTAGGCCGCGAACGACAACATCAGAGACCGCTCTGCCTCGCACTCTTTTAGCGGGCGCTTGAAGCAGTTTGCGAAGCGGGTTCTCAAGAAGGCAATCTAAGCGCTGCTATACACCAAGGTGTATGAGTCTTCCTCGGCTAAGCTGCCACTGCGGAGCACACATATCGCAGCGCAGCCATTAGCCAAGATCATGGTGGCCAAGCGAGGTGAGATTCTCATCATGCAGTCGCTAGGACAAATCCAGGCAACACCAATGAAGGCGGCAAAGCAGGAGTACGAGGCCATGTTCCCCGGGAATCTGGATACTTCACACGCCGAGGCAGTGCGAGAGCTCTTCCCTGATGATGAGCATCCGTAACGGACACAGAAGCGTTGTGGCCGCCGTGCTTGAGCATACCGCTGATTTATGAATCAAAGTCGGGGCATGCAAACTTGGCTGTTTAGTGCGTGAGTAGTCTACATAGAGACATAGGGCATATATGAGACGGAGGTTGCACTTCATGTAATATCCTCTTCTCCCCAAATTGCACTACGACGCGTCTACAAAACTTTTTACTTAATTACAAAGATACGCAAAGATATTTTGCTTATTGGATAAAAAAATAAAGGAAACAAAAAAAAAAACAGGTACAATAGGTACAATTCTTTTAGGAGATAATGTTATACTCACTCCATCCTAAATTATTAGTTATTCTTTTTTTATAGTCAAAACATCTTAAATATGACCATATGTATATAATAAAATAATAATATTTATGATAAGCAGTGGCGGAGCTAGGAACTTTCGTGACTAGGACCAATATTCTGAACCATCAACACCAGATCACATGCTAATGGACAACAAAAGTACGCTAGTATATAGATTTAGCTAAGTATCACTGCAAATAAGTATCACTAGATTCTCCACTAAATATGTTTTCATAATACTTTTTTTTTAAATTGGGGGCTCCCCATTTCCATTTTTCATTGAAAAACGGAAATCATAATACCTATTTAATATTATAATTTTTTTACAGTTTTGTCTATAATTTTGATCGGACTTGAAAAGTTTTGGTAAAAAGGGAGTAATAAATTATACAAGAATTCAAATGACGAACATAAGTAGGTAGTACTAATATATTTGCTCAAGTATAGCTTTCATGACTAAATTGAAGTGATTAAATTTCAAAATAAACTGACTAAAAAGTGAGTAAAATACTATAATTTTATTTAGTCACTTAAGACGTAGTAAAAGGTGACAAATATTTTAGTCATGATCTAGTTTTATAGTCATGAAAAACCAAAGACATAGTATGAACCTTTCTTTTGGGTGCACGCTACCGAAATTTTTGGATCACAATCCACGTGTTGCATGGACAGCATAATGCAAGATGCATGCTAGCTGTTGCATCGGACACTTCGAACTGGAATCGGAAGTGCACTCTACCGAAATTTTTGGATCACCCTCTCCTCTCTTGTCAAAAAAAAGAAAAAAAAAAAAGGAAGTGTCTACTACACATCCGGCTATCCTAACCCCTCCCTATCAGGCTATTTTAAACAAACAAAATAGCCGGATAAAACATACACGGTGTCCGGCTATTTTGTTTCAGTTGAATAGGCGGCTATTTTTAGCCAACAAAATCTTACTACTACAAAGAGTCAAATGATATCACCGCCACGCTAATCGCTTCACCTCTCCGCTAATGACTCCCGTCGCTCCGTAACCCCCTCCCCCTGTCTCGCGTAAAAAAAAAAACTCCCCTCCCGTAATTCCCCCTCCCCGTACAGGAAAAAAAAAAAAACTCCCCTCCGTAACTCCACCCACTCCGGGTAGCCCCCGTCCCGTGCAGAACCGCCGCCGAGCACGACGACGCTGCTCACCAAGGCCAAGGCGAACCGCCCCCGCCCCTCGCACACCGCCGGGCATCCGCCGTCGGCGACTTGACGAACGGCGAGGACGCGAGCAGGCAGCGATTCGAGGTACCGCCGGGGCACGGCGGAAGCGCGGACCGGCCGGATCGGGGGAGCCCAGCGGCGGAGGCGGCTTGCTCGGCGGAGCAGCGACCCAGCGGGCAGCGGCGTCCTTGCGCCCTCGCCGTCCTCGTCGCTTGCCTCAGTGCGCCGCGCGGGGCGACGCGTCCGTGGCCGGCGACCCAGCGGCGTCCTTGCGCCCTCGCCGTCCACGTCGCTTGCCTCGGTGCGCCGCACGGGGCGACGTGGCCGTGGCCGGCGACCTAGCGGCGTCCCCACGCCGTTCCAGCTTCCCCAACCGTCCTCATCCCTTCGCGCGCGGCGCCCGTGGAACCGTCGCAAGCCCACGATCCGCCCCTCCGTCGCCAACGCTGGCAGCAGGAGGACGCTGACGCGCTCTTCCGTCGTCTCCGTTGGACACCGCCAGTATCGTGCCGCGGCTAAGACCGACTCGCACCTCAACACCAACCGCAGCCGCCACTGCCGAAGCCCACACCAACCTCGCCGTTGCCGCAACCAGGAACCTTCACCGTCCCCGAGCCCGGCAACGCTACAGGTTGGGCGACCCCGATCTGCAGACCGGCCGGGGACGGGATCCAATATATTATCTTCACCTTTTTTGGGTTTAGGTTTGATGATTTCTTCTCTATCCCTCGACAGACAGTATGTAATTTTGCTTCGTCAGTTTCATTTTCCTTTGGTATAGATTGCAGGTGTCTTCCATCGGGGCATCAATCTGATGTGTGCTGAATTGATTCATTAGTTAATTTGTCTCAGTGATGTACTGATGTGTGCTGAATTGATTCATTATTTAATTTCCAAGCTGATTCAGCACACAATATCTATTGGAAAACTCAGAAAAGTAGTGCCACTTTGTTTAAAGGAATTGTTTTTACCGTGTTGCATGCTCTAGCTTCGATGAATTGCTATGACTACAGTTTTTCAGCTTGAGAATGTACATATATCCATTGTTCTGAATGCATCAAGCAGAGTTTTGGGGAGTAGATTTTCCTGCAGCCTGATAAATATTGTAGCCTCCTGCCTTGTTGACCTGGCCAAGGGATGCAGGATCATTGATAGAATTGATAATTCAGACGAAATCTTGTGGAACTCAATGCTTATATATATGTTATGCTTCTAACTGGATGGACTTCAGGCACTGAAACTTCTTAATATAATGCAAAGTAGGGGTCCGAAGCCATGTGAATCGATATTTGTTTGTGTTCTTTTCTGCATGCTGACATTCTGTGCTTGTGGAAGATGAATGAATCCTTATTTATGTTTTTCCTGATGACTGAATCCTTTATCCGCTACAACAACAACAAGAACTTTTATGGGTGTTTTGCAACACAGAATATTGACTCAGCTCGTTGAATTGCCAGGGATCCACCATGGAGAGATGCTTAGAGCCATGATACGGGCATAGGGATTTCCCTCTCCGGTTTCCTATCTGCTTTCTTTATCTTTATTAGTACAATGATTTTAATTCGTTCCAGGAAAAACAGTAACTGGTGCTTCGTCCATTGATTTATTCCCAATAAAATCAGCAACTGATGCTTCTTCTATTTTGTTGTCATGCAATGTTATAGGTGATGCTTTTGTTTTGTTGTCATGTTTGGGTCCCGATTTGGGGGTTGGTCCTGTAGAGTGTTGAGAAGCTGGTAACTTCAAAGATGATGCTGGAAGGATTAAATTGGATCATTCGTTCAGAGCACCGTCTTCTTCTATTAAAGATGTTGTATCTATTGAGATTTTCAGCCCCAATGCATGCTGGTTTTGGATAGAAATAAATAGGGTTACAGTCCGTTTGCAATAGTAGAGCACATGTTGATTTTGTTTCAAAACTGAACACATATGAAGCAATGCAGTGTTATCAAGTACGTGGCTTCAGTTCGGTCACAATGTTGAATGTGCAGAATTGAACATTTCCTACCATGTTGCTTTTCCTGTATCTCCTGGTCATCTTGCAGTCTGAATTTCCAAGATTCAATTTTAATCTCTTATCCATTTTCCAATTTTAAACAATGTAATATGTGCAATCTGATTTTTGCACTGCTCTCTATTCTCAAATATATCCATTTTTTAGTTTTAAACAATATAATATATGCAATTTGAGCTGGGTATCGCTGCCTGCTATAATTTTATATGTGGAGCATTGGTTGCATTTTTGCAAAGATTTTGGCTGGTAGGCCTTTATTCCCTGGAAAAATGTGGATCGCTAATGACTGTTCTTTTTGTCACACCATTGAGAGAAAGCAAAGAGGAGGAAACATGTTACTTCCATGCACATTCTTCAGTGCTCAAGCTTTTGGCATTTTCAGTTTGCATTGCTATTATTTATGCTACTTTGAGCACTTGACGGTGGACAAGTTGGTCGAAAGGCAGCTTGTCTTGTCAGGTTACCACAGAAAGCAATTGAACCACTTCCAAAGAGCCAAGGTATTACCGTTATCACCTCATAAAACACATGTTGTCATGTTCATGTGTTCCAACCATATGATCCTGTTAGGTTCGAATGGTTTTGAAAACCTTCTGATAAGTGATAACCGCTCATTCAGATTGATGATTATTTTTTAAACGAATCAGGCAGTTGAGCTAACAAGAGTTTGTAAGACCATGATGACCATATGGGAAGACATGACTGCCCGTCTATAACACGCAGGATAAAGAGAATGTCGAACAGATGCGAGATGGAGTAAGAGGACATTGTCAAAAAAAAAAAAACTCGACCCAACCTAGGAGGAACTAGGGGGCTTTCTAATTAAGAAGAAAATAGGCACCCAAATTCGCTCTCGACGAGATTCGAACCTGGATGGCTAGGTGTAGAAGGCTGTTGAGTCAAATACTTTCAAAAGTGAGCCAAGCTCACTGGACATTGTCAAAGCAATGGTGACCATATGGGGAGGCATGACTGTCCAACTATATCAAACAAGACAAAGGGACATGTAGCGCATTATTAGTGGCATTAACATAACACTTGAAGTTGTTTCTTGGGGTACAGAGAGGTGAGTTTGTCTGTTTGTGAGCCTGCGACGCATCACTCTCCGTGGCCGTGTTAATTTCTTGAACTTTGCCTTTTGGAATGAATGCCACCTTTTAACGTTGATATTTAATTTCAATATTGCTATCTTATCCCCTTGTTTTAAATTAATGAAAAAGTTCAGGTATTGTGGGAACTCCCCACAGTCTTTCTTGTTCAATTATCTTATCGTGCAATTAATGTGGTTTTTTTTACAATACTTTAGCTATCCCGTAGCAACGCACGGACACGATACTAGTATACGGAAAAGACGACACATGCAATCCGGCTATTTTCTTTCACCAAAATAGCCGGATTTCACAAACATCAGTTTGAAATAAAAAAAACTTGTTTCAGTTGTTTTTGTTTCTGTTAGTTTCAAAGCGTGAATTTCTTCTCTGTTTTATTTTTTCCCAAAGAACAGATCCACAAAAAATACATATAGAAGATTATTTTTTCCAATTCAAAACCTTACACAATCATACAACCTCGAAAAGATATATACAGGATCAGTTTCGACTTCTACAAATTTCTAAGAAACTTGTATAACACTAACAAGTCACAAATAGAGAACAGAATCAAAGTGCAGGAAAAGAGGTCTTGTGCCTGATGTCACTATAGAAAGATCATACCTACTTCTACCCCTCAACTGTTCCTCGAAACAGTCTATCAAAACCTGGGGATGCACAGATGAGTACCTGCATCAAGTGAAGCACAAAACGGTTCAGCAAAATCCCAAACTCTGACTCTGCAATGGCTCTGAGACATTCAGTGGTTTAGTTTACCATGTTGACATCCTTTTCAGATCGCTAGAACAAAGAAGACAAATGGGTACCAGAAGCTCCATTCACTGAAAAAGGGTTGAAGACCTGAAAAAGGGTTGAAGACCTCAAGCACCTGCATTTCAGTTGCAGCGATGCACCATGGCAAAAGTCCATGTCAGTTCCTTAATGCATCGACAAACATGGCCATGATCTGACAGCTGCAATGAGAACAGATGCCAAACTTTGAAAACCCACTTTCAATCAATTCATGAAAGGATTGCAAACTTAGGTGTTGTTAGATGTATCCTATCAAGCCTAGGAAATATATGGTTTGTGCTTTTGCTCCTTAACAGATTTTGAGAAATGAACTCAAATCAGATTCTTCCACTACCATGTATACAGAACGTGCATACTGTCAAAAATGACATTTTGACAATGCAAAGCCACATGTTGGCATACTGAAATAAATGTCCAATAGACCAATATCATTATGCAACTCGGAGCGGAAAAAAGAGCATACAACCGAGGTTCTGGAGCGCTTTTCTTCACCTTCTTCCGGAATCCTTGGCAGTGGACACCATCAGCACAACAACCTGAAACAAGCAAACAAACATAAAAGGATTCTGAGCAAGAATACAGTGAAGTACAAAACGCTGGAGTCCATTTCCAAGCATTTCTCTACACCCCAGTTTTCAGTTTGGACAGAATTTTTAGTGTTATTAACTTGCATGATTTTACTAAGAGCTATGTACACATGCCGCACTACAACAAGTAGAGCTAGCAAAAAGCAGACCCCAAGGACATCGCCGTGCTCCAGACTCTATAGTGACTCCAACGCCGTCGGCTTGAGGGCAGCTCCTCTCACTTGCTCGTTATCCTAGATCATGGCGATACATAGATTGAGGACCCCTTGCTCTCCTACAAACAGAAAAGGATTCTGAGCACGAATAAAACAAAAAAGTGACTTCAACAGGAACAGGAATCAGAGTACCAACATTGGCTATGACTGAAGAAAAAAGATGCAATCATGCATCTGAAACATAGTTCTGAAAGAAATAATGAAATTAATAAACTTAGTTATGAAACATAAGACTGTATAATAGAATCGATGTGGCCATCTGCAAAGCTTGAGCCGGAACTCTTTCCATTATCTAAAAAATGTAGAGCTGAGGTGAACCCCAAGATAAAATTAGGGGAGAAGAGGCACATACGTGAACAATGCCTAAACCCACCAGAACCACTTGCAAGAAAAATCCCAAATCACTAAACCATTCATTCTCAATGACCACAAAAGCTGAAACAGAACTATTTTATGGGGAAAATAAAATTGAAAATGAACTAAAACTAAAAATAAGAATTTTGCTTATGTTCTTTTGATTAAAAAAAAGACTAAAACCAAATACAAACACAAAAACTGAAACTGAAGACAACTAAAAGTGAAGAAAAAAGCATTTCTAAGAAAACTGAAACTAATAGAACATGGAGACAACATCCTGAAACCTACAATAAAAAAACTAAAACTAAGACGATGGCTAACTAAAATTGACTTCAACCTGAATCTAATGGTTTTGTGACAACAGGTGTATAATCTCACATCATGAAATAAGATAAAAAAATGTAACTGACAACATCTCAGAACGCAAACTGATAAAGGACTAAACAGGTAACACAAAAAGACAGCTTTGTAGTGACAAAATGAACCTAAGAAACAACATTTGGAAGCATGCAAAACTTGTCCTCCACATAAAAGACATATAATTTATGAACAAAGAAGAAAACATCATACAATTGAGGTTCTGGAGCACTTTCTTCACCTTTCTAATGAATTTTTTTAAGAAAAAAAAAGGAAATAAGAGTAAATAAAAGACTCTTAGACTACAACTGAAACTGATAATGCACCGGACAGGTTCTGATCACATAACTGAAACCTAGCACTGAAGAATGAAACATATACTGAAAAATTGATAAAGCTGAAACTCAAATAGTAAAAACAAGAACCTGATGGGTCCAACCAAATTTGACTGTACACAACCAAGAGAGGGATTCCTGTAGCATGCGATTACCGTAAGAGGAGGTATTCCTAGAAGCCATCACACTGAAAGTAATTGGCTGACGTTCAGATAGAAGAGCAGTTCACTGACATTCAGATAGCAATTCACTCTGAAACTTAACTGAACACTCAAACTTAACTGAACTGAGAATCATTTATAAACAATTCTCATGTCTTACACAACCGTCAGTCTTTTTTGAACTGAAACAACACTATGTTCAATTAGCCGGAAATGTTTTCGAACACCAGAAATCGTTTTCATCAGGAGAAGAAATAGGTTTTGGAAACGGCAGATCGATAGACAGTAATGATGATCGACTTGTGCTTAGTACTGTAACGGAGTAACTACTAATATAGTAATATTAATTGTTCATTAGCTTGTAAAAATGATACATATTCGAATACTCATCAATCTCAAATAAAAAAAAAAATCTAAAAGTGAACTAGTGCCAGCCAAGTTTGAGAAGCAGCTCCGGCCTGTTGCTCTCCGGCGGCTCTCCTTGAGGGACGCAGTAGACGTTCTTGGCCGCCCACGCCAGCTCGCGGTTCATCTTCATCACCTTGTCCTTGGTCTTCAAGCTGAGCTTCCTCCTGGCGACCGACAGCGTGCTCCTCCCGTCGGCGCCGGCGTCGAACGCCTCCCGGAACAGCTTGTTGCCCCTCACATGGACCAGGAACCCGGCGGCGAGGAACCGGCGCAGGAAGTTGAGCTGCACCATCTTGGCCCACGTCGACACCCGGATCGCCTTGCGCCGGTCCGACGACGTCTGCAGCGCCTTCGCCGGCCGCTCGCCGCGCTCCATGTACGCGGAGACCTGCCGGAACAGCTCCCTCTGCTCCGCCAGCAGCGCCCGGTCCGCGCCCTTGCCGCCGGCCTCGGCGGCCAGGTCCGCGACCCGGGCCTTCAGCGCGTCCATGTCCTTCCGCGCGGTGTGCTGCGCCAGGTTCAGCTCCACGCACACCGCCAGCGCCTCGCCGGCGGCCATCCGCACGGCGCGGTCGTCGGCCTGGAGAAGACCCGCGAGGGACGCGATGGTTGTGGTCCATCCAGCGCGGTCCGCCTTCCGCTGCGCGTCCGTGATGGTCGCCGTGGTGAGCAGGAACGTCCACGTCAAGAGCGCCGCCGCGGTCACCGCCTGCATGGCGGCGGCGCCCGCCTTGCCGCCCGAGACAGCCGCCTGCTTGGGGTTGGCCGGGGACGACCTCGACGACGAGCTCGGGTTCGGGCCGCACACCACGCCCCAGATGGCCTTGAGCGAGCGCTCCACGTCCTCCGCGCCCAGCGCGCCGGCGAAGGTGACGGCCGCGAGGCAGTCGAGCGCGGCGGCCGCCGTCGTCGGGTCCACGCCCGACGCCGTCTGCTGCTGCTGCTGCAGCGTCCGGGCCAGCGTCGGGAACGCCTCGGCCAGGATCTCCGTGGCGCCGCCGCCGTGGAGCGTGAGCGCGAGGAGGCCGACGGCGCGGTACGCGAGGCGGGCCTCCCTGACAAACTCCGCGGCGGAGCTCCCTCTCTTGATGGAGACGCCACAGACGGCGAAGATAACGAGGGGCCGGCCGTCGGTGGCCTCGTCGAGCGGCACCACGCCGCCCTCCAGCGCGCCCGCGAGCGACGCCAGCGCGGCCTCCCGCGTCGCCGCCGAGGAGGACTTGGCGTGCAGCGCCGCCACGCACATGTCCAGGAGCTCCAGCGGGTCCGTCACGTCCTTGGGGTTGAAGTTGACGGTCGGTGCCGGCAGCGGGGTCTTCGCCTTCGCCGCGGACGCTGAAGCGTCGCCGCCGGCCGCCTTCTTGCCGCCGCCTTCCTTGTTCTTGTGACCCATTGCCGGCCGAAGCGGGATCGAGCTGAAGATGCGCGAGAACTGGTGCTTCCGGCCGGAGATTGGTTGGGCGGCGCTGGCAGTTGCGGCTTCGGCGAGGCAACGACGACGATGCGATGGGGGCGCAGAGGATGGCACGTCGGGGATTTGTAGGGCGAGGGTGGGCCGGAAGGGAGACGGAGACGGTGTTCGAGTCGGAGGGGCTTTGCGTGCGGCGTACAGAGAGCGTGGAGGTGGTGGAAAGAATTGGTGCCGTGCGCGGCGCCCCGCCGGCGGAACCGTTTGGAGTTCGGATTTGGACAAGGCGCGTGCAGTGATTTGGGCTTGATCGCGTTTTCGACAAGGGCTGAAAGGCCAGTCCAGGAAGGCGTGCAGTTGGGCCTAACAGGATTGCTGTAACACAGTGTTCCGCGGCATTTTGTTCTTTGATTGTGTAGCCCAACACACAATGCCCAACACAGGTGTTTGAAATTCCATTCCTGAAAGTTGAATAAAGGAAGGTGTGCGTTTCTCAAAAAAAAAAAAAAAAAAAAAAAAAAAAAAAAAAAAAAAAAATCTTCATCAAGTGCGAACTCTCTCTCAAAAAAAAAAAAAAAAACGATAGGTACACTTTCAGATGGATTGTGTAGGATTCAAAATTAGAGATATGAAGGCACGCCGCCTAGGTGGCCTCCCAAGGTGTCCACGTATGCTCCATTAAATTGGTGCGTCGCATTTAAATTCCACGGCCAGATGAAGTAGTGTCACACAACATCCTAGCATGCTTTCCATGGGTACTCATAGTATTCTTACAAAATCACGCAAGTGGCGTATTTAATGAAACAAGCACCTTTGCATGCATCACATGAATCGGCAAGTGGTCAGGTGCATGCATCACATGAATGTTGTAAGGTGTCTGGATAAAAACGCGCAAATAATAGCACCCAGCAGCAGCTTGCACCATACACAAGCATCTAAAGAGACTAGAACGGGAAGCCCTCTACGCGGCCTCACGTTGTCCACGGTAGCAAATTTTTTTACCGCGTCGATGACAATCCGACGGTGGCCGGTCTCCACTCAACACCCGTACGGTCACCTTCACACTGTCGATGCATGATTGGTTGGGCAAAAATATCTCCCTCCGCTCCGTCCTTTCTCCACCATTCCTGTATTGCCTCTCTCTCCCGATCCGATCCCGGCGTCTCTCGCGATCCATGCGAAGCCGAGAGAGCCCACGGCGCTGCGGCCAGCGGCGGGGCCCGCCCTACCCGGGGCGGCGCGGCCAGCCATGGCACCATACGAGGGTGCCGCAGCTCCCCGGCGCGACAGCCATGGCACGGACGAGCCCTGGTCCGGCAACCACGGGCCTATTGGCGTGTCGGCGCGGGGGCAACAGGTGCCCCCAGTCGCGGCGAGCGGAGTCGGCCGGTGCCGCCGGTCGCCGCGGCGCGGGAGGACGGGCGTGCACCCGGCGCGGCGCAGCCCGGCCGGAGGCGGGGCGCGGAGCGGGCGATCGTGCACCCCGACACGAATGGTTGGGTGGGCATTGCCCCGCGATGGGAGAGGCGAGTCCGTCAACGCGGCGGGCCTCGGAGGCCGGCACGGCGGCGCACCGGCGTGGGGCAGGACCCAGAGGATGGCGCCTTGCTCCACTCCCTCTCTCTACATCAAGGGCTACTGGGCTCCCCACTGTCGGTCCGGCAGCTCCATGGGCGGATCCAAGGCCTCCATGGCTGGATCCGTTTGTTCCCCGACCGGATCTGTGCAAAGCACCAAGAGGGAAGCCTTCAAGGCCAAGGGCGGCGGCGACAGTGATGAAGACATGGTGGAGAGCCATGGGGTAGCCACTGCGGCCAAGCGGTGCACCAGCGCGGGGCGAGTGCGGCCCTAGCGCAGCAGCGTGGCGGAACCTGGTTAAGGTAGCCTCTCTCCTCCTCTCTTTCCCTCGCGGTGCCGGGTCCAGTGTCGACATGTGCTTGTTGGCCTTCTTTGCTGAGTTGATTTGGGGCCTCCATAGCCGGATACAGTGCGTCCATGGCTGGATCCGTCCTCCCGCGACTATGGCCGCCGTCTTGGGTGAAGATCCGCCTGCACCCTGCGGGCGAGCTGCTGAGTCGGGATAGGGCATGGCAATGTGCCTTCTTTTTCAGTTTCTTTCTCTTCTACTCCTACTTGAGTTCCTATGCTATCCATGTGCGATTTTGGTTTATTTGATTTGCGGTGCACGATAACCTATGGGGGGAACACCAGGCTCAATTCTTTTTCGGATCGAAGAAATAAAGGACGCCACTACGAAGGTATTTTATGTTCAGACCTCTTCGCTAATTTCTGTACACATGCCTCGAATCCCTGTTTAATTTTAAAATGTTGAATCATTATAGGATGCATAATGTGTTGAAATGTAAGATCCCTTTAAAGTTTTAAGTGTTGAATCATTATAGATGAATAATGTGAAATGTGAGATCCTATTTATGTTTGTTCAACCGAGGAAGTAATGCCTATGATACATGTGCCTGATTGAGAAAAATATAGCTATACGTCTATTCCCATTCCATTTAGAACTCACTGCTTTTGTCTTGGTGCATGTTAGCCAAAATTCCCAAATTCTTGGTTTGCTTGATTAATGGCAATTTTTATGTGATTGCTAGATTTGCATAAAGGTGCCTATTTTGCTATACAAAATTAACACATTCATGTTCTTCCTGTAAGTGGCTTCATTTGAATCTGTCATACAAATCTATGCTGAGCAAAGTACACATCAGGCTCAAGATGTGTGGCAAAGATTTTCTCCTTCTAACCTGTCCTTTGCCTAGGAACTGCTGCTCTCCCTACCACCTCCTCCCCTCCCCCTCCTGAATTTCCTGTAAAAGGTAGTAGCACATTTTGAAAAGAAATTTATACATAAGATTAAGACAAATGTACATTCAATGCTTGTTCTGCTTGTTCGATGTGAACATCTTTTTGGCTGAAATTTGATTTATTTATTTTTTTCTGCTTGCTGGATTTAGGGACCGTGAGGATGCCGTCGGAACGAAAGGCGTTGAGGATGATTCTTGAGAGGCTTCAAAAGATCTCGGTTTCTCCTCCTTTTTGCCACTGCTCTATTCGACAGGAATAATACTGAATGTTTGCGGATCCGGAGGATGTAAGGAGCCCACATTCATTTGCCATGCTTCCTCGAGTTGTTTGTGGGGAGCTGTGGAGTGTTGATATCGCAGCTATTGATTTGCCATCCCTCTTGGATTTTCAGGTCAATCTAAAATAGCTAATTTTTTAGAAGCCATTAATAGCTATTAAACTAAAACAAATTTCAGTTGTTTTAGATCGATGAACAGCATGCAGAATAGAGCAGCCGAACAATCATTTCTACTTGCCTTTAAGAGATGTATACATGTTGCCACATCCTTTTGTTTTAATCAACGTAACCAGCCTGTATTACTTAGCTACCAGGATTTTTAAAATGAATAGCAGTAGCACGATCATGTTCTTGAGTACCGAGTAGTTCTATGTTTGAGAGTTAAGACGATAGCTCTGCATGAAGCCATTTTTGTAGCGAGAAGTGCAATGTTAGTATAAAACAATTTATCTTATTTCATTGCTCAGGTCCTCTGAGAACAGGATAGACATCCTGCAAGTTCAGATAGCAATGCTTCTGTGCAGGACAATAGTTATTACCTGGCAATGTGTGAGTTGTTTCGTGTGAGCCTGATGCTTTTGTGCACCTTTGAGTATATTTGTGCAGGAGAAAAATTGGCCATGAAACATCTTTAGTTAATCGCAGTTCTGTTTAGTTAACTTCAGTTCTGAACCTGGGATTATATCATATCTGAACCTGAGACTACGATTCTTAACTGTAGTTTTGTGGTGACATGTTCTATCTCTTTTCATTTTGATCCTTAG
Source organism: Themeda triandra (assembly GCA_018135685.1). NCBI lineage: Eukaryota > Viridiplantae > Streptophyta > Magnoliopsida > Poales > Poaceae > Themeda > Themeda triandra. The sequence goes on along the minus strand of JAENPR010001214.1, from coordinate 1,118 downwards.
CTGCATCTGTCTATTTTCTTATTGCTTGCATGCAATGTGAATCTACAGAGATGTTACATTTGATCTCACAGGTTTGAATGCTTAGTGTGTGAACCTGGTGCTTGTGTGAAACTTCCTTGACATGTGAAACCTTGTTAAGTATATAGGAGATCGAATGCATCTTTTCTGATCAAGCACAAAAAAGTTGATGCTAAAATTTGCATTGCTATGTTCATGGCTGTATACACATTGTTTACTTGCATATCTGAATTCAAGATTGTTGTTTTTGATAAATTCTTTCGTTATTTGAAAAGAGAGTTGCAGTTGTAAAGTAGTTCAGCTAAAGAATGCAAGTATCTGTTAAGCCTTGGTTGATAATTTTTAAGTGTGTGCAGCTTCAGCACATACTACAAATGAAGTTCTGTTTCGAATTTGTTGACAAATTTTAATGGTCATTTAGCCATATACATGAAGGCTGAAAAAGTCCACTTTTGGTTGTTGCAGATCCTAGAGAAGCAGCTGCTATAGACCTTGAAGTTTGTGGATTGCTGGAGGAGCCAAACACCGTGCAATTGGACCCGTTGCGCATAGCGGATGTGCTCTCTCCCATTCCGTCGGCTTTCTCCTCATTGCGAGGTTGGCTCCCAAGCAGTGGAGAATTTCTTGGATTATCTCCCATATTTCTGGTCTTCTAATATGAGCTTGCTAATTCTATTAAAGATGGTTAAATACTGCACATTGATGCAGTTTGTATATCAATTTTGTATGTACGAGGAACCTGCTCACCTAAGAACACTTAACAATTTGTGTAACCTGTTTGTGCTACTCTGTAACTCTTAATTAATGTACTGTTGTACCTTGTGGTGAGTTTTCCTCGGCTTGTGATAGCCTTCTGTGCTTTTATCTTTGTGGTGATATGTGGTTAGATCCTCTGGCCTATCCATGTTTGGGTGTTGAGAACAATGCCTTTGTGTGGTCTACATATTTTGGCACCAAACTCAGAGCTACAGCGGCTGTATGTGCGGCGCGCATGGGCGCGCGCAAATAACTAGTCCATGGCCCTTCGCTCTGCAAGTGGCGCTAGCAAGCAAAGCAAGCACAGAAAGCTACCATTAATGGCAGCATGCAAGCCGGTGGCA